>CM023452.1:112259864-112388717 GCA_013339765.2 Haemaphysalis longicornis | reverse complement strand
TTTTGTTTCGCGTGTGCAGAAACGCTGCGCGGTAAAGCCAACTTTTCCCGGGAATTGTTAGCCGACAAGAGGCTTAAGTCTAGTTTTATTGAAACTCCCCCTAAAACAATGTTATGGCAATCGGACGCTGAGAGAACTACAGCAAAATAATTAATTTTAATCATTTTCTGCAGTTAGACGGTTTGCAGTGAAGTTGCAAAGGTTGTGGAATTTCGTCGGCCGTCCCTAAACGGGCTTGAACAGCAGGAAATCGCATAGCCCAGGTTAGTCAGCTAGAACAAAACTCCAGCACTTACAAGTTCCGCTAAGTAATCGCGAAGCCATTGTCACCGCCTTTACGAAACGATGAGGAAAATAAATAAGTCTACACTTTGCAACCCTGTGCGGAATCTGTATTCTACCGAGCCTCGCTGGATGTCCCCCTCAACAGGGTGAAATAGTTCCTATGTAATTCAGTACTCCTTTTGCTCTGAATTTTGCGGCCGCAATTTAAATAGGAATGCTGGTTAAAAGGGGGATTTATGTCCTTGTTATACCGAGGCGACAACAAAAAAGGGTGCGGGAAAGGTAGAGGTTTTAATGCTGAAGGTTTCTTTGCCGAGCTCCTGGACGCGAAGAGGGAGCACTTGCATAGAAATGCATAATTGGCAATGCCAACCGTTTAATTATTACTAGAATAGGTGTGCACGATTCCTTAAAAAAAACACATGTAGCATCGTAACGGTTTAACGGCAGTAAACATACGTATATATTACAGTGCACTTTCAAAAGCGGGACAAAGTTAGGAACAAACCAATAACGTACAAAAAACAAAAAAAAATATTAAAGAAAATTATCAATAACGCAATATCTTGTATCTGCGCAAAAAGACACAATTACAGAAGTTACGGCGTTCATTTTTTTATAATAGAGTATGGGTGAACAATTGGTGCAATAAAAGAAAACAAACAAGCAAGCAAAAAAAAAAGTCTAATGTATAACCCAACACAGCCTACCCCGAACTAAAAACGACAAAAAGTAGTTTGATCAGGCTTCTAATGCCAAATTATGGCTACTGATGGTAATTGTATGAAAGTTTAGCTGGTGATTACCTCTCTTAGCAACACCACATGCCTCCATGACCGCGGCCACCCGTCTCCGGAAGCTTGCATTTGCATTTCGCGAAAAAAATGGGGCCTTGTCGTCCGTCGTCTGCGCCATGACCACCCGATTCTAGGCCGCGACGTCAACAATATGAATAATCGCACCGACATTTTGTGCTGATGCTTTGCTTGTCTTTGAGAACACCGCATGACCCACTGGAGAATAGAGCCGCAATCACAAAATAAAACGCGCACGACGCACGAAATACCTACGCTGAAGGACAGTTGCCTGCGAAATCGGATATCGACACCGGTGAGCCCGCACCGTGCGGACGGCAGAGTCGTACCAAGGTAAATATAAATGGTAGCGAAGCTTCGGGCGAAAAGCGGTTCAGAACCTATTGCCAGCGACATCAGCATGGGGGCTTATGGGAGTGGCGATTGAATCACGACTATGTGAGGAGGGAACAAACACTAGTAACAAAAAACCAAGTTTTGTTAAACAATAAAACAACATTTATGTTTTACGAACGATATTTATTTCTGAATCACATTTATTTAGGCACACTGTGTAAATAATTTATAAAAATGCTGTTCATTCTCAAGAACCTTTTTTGTAGCGCCCTCTGAAGGATGGCACATGTCATTGCTCTGTGATGCAGTCCTTGTAGTGTTCGGAAAGGCGCTCCTAAAGTTCGTCTGCTAGGGAACGCCCCTCGCGTATTTTGGTGGTGCGCATTTGCATTCGTTTTTCCTTGTTAATTTGGTGTGCACTTAATTTTTGCTGTGCGTGGAGTTGCGAGCTGCGTTGTATCTTCGGTGAACACGTTTAGTACCGTGCCCGGCGGGCACGGTGAACTACGGGACGATGCTGCCAACGGTTGGAGCGGAGCGCTTTCCTCGGTACCTACGGATACGATTTGCTTTACATGGCTGCAACAGCAACTCCCGTACGCCTGTCGTTTTACTGTACCATTTTCTTCTCATTTCCACAGGTAACGCAAAACTATAGTACTGTTAATACCTGCACGGGTGTTGTGTAAAAGGACGTGGTGGTCCTTCGAAAAAAAATGGGTCTAAAGCTTTGTTATGTCACAGTTACCTTTTGATTTCACCTTAGGCTGGCTCGGAGCAAGTGATATCAATTACTCTAGGACTTCTCAGCGTAGTACCACTCGAATTTAAGCGATTCGCTTTAATTGTCTATCTCAGTGTCTTCTATATCGCATTACAACGCTTGTAGTGCTCGTTGCTTCCCGCACTTGTATGCGCAAACATTATTTCCATCGCAGTACTGCGTTGTGCTGCTCCGTGCTGCGCTGCTGCCAGATCTTTCCTGCTATGTACTTTTACATACTGCCGTCGCTTTCTTTTGCATTGATCCATTTTTCCTCTTTTTACTTATCTGCTGCGCCACTTGCCTAAACAATGCAACCAGGAAATTGCAGGCGTGAATGCTGAGTGAACTTCTGTAGAACCCCATGTCTACTTGATAAGGCGCCGGGACAGCAGCGGTGTGCTCGCTGCACTTTCGTGAATCGGCATTCCTGCGGCCCGGTTTTCTGCGTCAAGATGCAGCGCCTAGTTCTTTCCTCTTGTTTCGAAGTGGTTCTGCTGTTGACGCTTTCATCGCTCATAATGCTATGTGTTACGGCTAAAGTCAATTTTTCGGCGCGTAAGGAAAATCATAATGCATGTAGTTCCCACGATCATTTTGTATACTTATTGTATATACGTTCAGATTTTGTGCAGTGTGTGGTAAATTTGTTTTTATGTTTATCCTGGAATAAAATTCAAATGTTTTGATCGTAGCATCACTATGCGTTATTTTCTTCTCTTAGAACAGACGTACACAAACTGAGCAAGCATTATAAACCTTGATCTCTACTTAAGGCACGCACGCAACCTGCGTATGTGCGACGCAAATTAAACCAGCAGTGGCGTGGTATAAATTGTATCGGGGTAACGAGTGGGCACTTTTTGTATATGAAAGGGGGGCCGGGGAGAGTGGTCAGGTAATTTTGGGCTCTGTATGCCAAGGCAGAAAAAAACATTCCGGTCGGGGGGGGGGGGGGGGGGGTACGTTTGCCACCCAATGCGAATCAAAATAACCAACTGATTGCTTTTAATACAGCAGTGGAAGGCATGAATACAGAATAAAGGTTCAGAGAAGATGCAAGATGTTTTTATAAACACCGAGGCGAATCATACGACAGTATGCTAAAGTACGTTTCTCTAGTCTAGTCACGAGTATAACCTGGCGTTGACTTGAAGCACACACGCCAAGGGCTCGCCAACCTTGCGTCAGATGCCAATGACATGAGCCCTCAGCGTCATGGCCTGCTAAGGCTATTTTGAAGTCAAATTTTCCCGCTAATGCCACCAAATGACGTCACCTTCTGACCGGATGCGCACCGCCAGTCGACCCGGGTAGAGGCGGAGAGAGAAAAGATGACCGGAGGAGAATGAATGGCTTCATTGAGAGGGAGGCCGTAGTCGTGGTGGGGGATTGGGTCAGCGGAAAAACAACCAAGCAAAGTTCATCGTTCTTAAAAGTGTTTGCCAGTACCGCTATACGTGAAATATGGCTGGTTGGGTTAGGCGAGATTAGTTTGGATTACGTTTAGGTTACAATCAGGTTTTGTTTATGTTAGGTTGATTCAAAATCGTCGGTGAAAGGCGGAAAACGTATACTAAGAGGATCGTAGAACTCAAGCGTCCGAAAGGTGGAGTTTAGCTTTGCATTTGTGCTCGCGCACGAAAATAGAACAACCACTGATATCCATTTAGTTGCTGGATGGCGCTTCGCCGCTGTCGCGGCCGGGCGCGCGCACGGCCACCGGAAGTTCAACGGCTCGTCCCGGAAGTCAGGCGTCTGCTACGCTTCTCACCCGCTGATAAGCGTCCCCATTGGTGCATTTTAGCATTTTGTTCTCACTTTAATGCATTTTGGCTATACACATGGCGTTCAGATCGCAACTTATGCTATACCGAAATATGGGACGTTAATATGAAGCAGAATTTAATTGCAAAGGAGAACGAAAATGTCCCTTGGGTCTTGGTTTGAGAGGAGACGACGCAGCTCTAACGGGATTTATGCTAGAAACTTATGCTAGGGATTTATGCTAGAAAGAAAACAACGTGGGCACGGCGTCAGGCTGTAGCCGAGTTTCGTGCGCCCGTTCTGTCAAAACAGTTGTCAGTAAAGTGGTCACTGCAGAGCCTGCTGCCTGGGAATGGAGAGCTAGTTACACGGGCACAGTTAACCACGGTTAAGCAAAGCGCGGTTAGACAAAACCGCAGTTTGCTGCGTTACACGACAGACGAAACTGCGTTACGTCGCTAACCATGGTTAACGCAAACTGATCTTGGCCAGTTCGGTCACGCTAACCACAGTTTCCGCAGCCGCAGTGCTCAAAATCACACAATTCAGTTCGGACGCGAGTGGCGGCGCATCAGGGAGGAGACAAAAAAAATCACCTGGAGTTCGGAAGAGACGAAGGTTCTCAAACAGCGGGCGCCCCAAAGCTTTCCCCAAGACGCGCTTGCGTTCTTAGCATCGCTCTCGCTATCAGCGCGACTGCCCGTCAGCAGCGGCTCGTTTCCCGATCCGCACGATCAACTACGACAAAAGCCGGTGCTAAATTGGTAAATTCCGCGCGTCGTCCGCCAAAAATGGATAGCAGGCAATCTTGAAGCGTTTTCATCTTTTTCAGCACTCGGAAACGATCGCGCGCGCGTCGGCGCGTGCCTGTAAACACGCCGGCGCCGGCCCTGCCCGCCACGGCACTGCTTGCGGCCCGACCGGCCCAGACCACGGCAGCACCAGCTTATCGCATCGCCGCTCTTCGAAATCAATCTGATCGCGGAAAAGAACTTCCGCATGCGAGAAAATGGATGTTAGTGCGGTGAAAAATTGTGCTAAGCTGAAAGTTCCCAACACTGAACAGACCTAAGCAAACCAAGCCGGTTGCGAGCTGTTGGGGAAGCCCCTCTTCTCGCCGCGCACGAGTGCGTTGCGTTTGTGTCAGAAGCGAATGCTTTAACGATATTTCTTTTTGTCTACACTGCTTCTCTTTGTTTTCTTTTATCGTGAAGTTAAAAGTGTGCATTTATATTTGTTGCGCTCATAATCAAGGACTCCGTCACCAAACTTGCAATTTCGCGTGTAACATATCCAAAACCGCAGTTTGCGATAACTGCGGTTAAAGTTTAGTAACCACGGTTAAACTTAACTGTGGTTACTTTCGCCGTGTAACTAGGGTATAAATTTGCCACCCAACGCCGGTATAAATCTGGCTTAGAGCGAGGGAATCTGCGTAACAAGAGCTACAGCTTAAAAACGAAACTGATATGACATTTGCGTTTCGCTGCGTATCACGCACGTCGTACCGAATATTGTAATACTCCAAGGGAAACGTCTTCCCAGACGACTTCTCTGGTCTGCTTGTGCAGTTGACGGGCGCAACAAGCAGGCATTTTTGGCGGAATGCGTGCGAAACCAGCCCATGCGTAGCATGCGCTATGCTGGAACGGCCCGACTTCCGGGACGAGCACGCTAACTTCCGGCGGCCGTGCGCCGGAGAGCTCGAAGCGCCATCCAGATTCCAATCGTCGGTGAAGTGAGAACAACAAATGTTGTAAACAACCAAGACCAAACTGCGACCTGAAGTCAGCCTTGGACCCCTCGGCCATTTTGAACGGATGTGCAAATGCTCTAGATTGCAAGTATTTAACGGCACTGAAACTAGTATAAAATATGATTGTTACAAAATGGGGTTTGGATTTGAACCAAGAAACAAACAAACGAAGAAATAAAGACAAAACGAATGTACGAATCCGCGCTTCCATGGAATATACACTAAAGGGCTTGGAAATCAACACAAAACAACGAGTGAGATTTGTCGTGGCGCTGGATATCCCACCGGCAGTAGCCTTACGACAACCAGCGCAGATAAGACGCGTGAAATTCGCTTCTTGAGAAGCGATATCTATCCCACGTTCTGGGATGCGTAAGGAGGCTTAAAGCTGCGAACAGAGAAATAAAATGTATGTAGGGGCAAGATTTCAGAAGGCATGATGTCCGCTTCTTCACCGGTATTCTGGAGGTCGTGGGTTCGGATCCCACCTGGCGGGTATTTTTTCTCCACTTTCTTTCTTTCTAAATTCTTTATCTGTTTCTATGACCTACCATATCCTCCCCTTTGCTTTCCGAGTTTTCTTGACTGCCAACCCTTATTTCTGTCTTATTTTCAAGGAGCCCCTCATTTCCTATTCTGATTCGGTACATGCATAGCGAGGGCCTCGGTTCTGGCAGTCTTGGTGCCATAGGGAGCTTAAGAGGGTTCAACGCTGGTCGACCACTCTCGACGTGTCGTAGACACTCAGGTCACGGCCCGGGGTTAAAAGAAGGTCCCCTTCACCCCGAGTCGGAGTGGCGCTGGCTACCACCCTGAAGCACAAAAATTACATTGACATAAATACCCCAGAAAGTGGAGGGGGAAAATAGCCCCGCCGTAGCGTAGTGGTTATCGCACCAGACCGGTATTCTGGAGGTCGGGGTTCGGATCCCACCTGGCGGGGATTTTTTCTGCACTTTCTTTCTTTCTAAATTCTTTATTATCGTTTCTGTGACCTACCAGAGCCTCCCCTTTGCTTTCCAAGGTTTACTTGACTTCCAACCTTATTCCTGCCTGATTTCAATGAGCCCCGCTTTCTATTCTGATTTCGCTATATATATAGTATATATTATATATATATTATATATATATATATATATATATATATAATATATATGCGTACATATGTATATATATATATATATATATATATTATATATATATATATATGTATATATATATATATAATATAACATACATATGGGAACACACACACAGGACATTCTGTCGTGGGCGCAAACAGGAAGCGGGGGATTTTCGGTAGAAAAATGAGGACCAGCTCGTATACGACGGCCGTCGAGGGAGAGAGGGAGAGGGGGAGCTTATATAGAGTACTATACAGGGCCAAGTTTTGCCTCTCCTTTTCATGCGCGGGAGCAGTGGACTGAAGACGATGAGGCGCAACGCGTTCGGGCGCGGCTGTGTTGTTCGCGCTTAGAGGATGGTCGTCGCGACTGCGAAAAGCGCCATGCTTAGATGTGATCGCAGCAGTTGTAGAAAGCTCATGTTTGTAGAGCTCGCTTGTCGTTGTTGTGAACAAATGCGGCTCGCGGGAGAGAAATATATGACGTGTTTATGACGTGCGCAGAAACTCGGCGCGCTGTGTGGTTCGGGTGTGCTAGCTGTGGTGTTTTTGGACATTTTAAAAACGCGTGGGCCGGAGCTCTCGCATTCAGAGCGTCATTTGGAGTGCCAAAATGTGCGACAATTTTGTAAAGTTCACACTTTAGGTGTTTAACGCTCCAAAGCTACATCCAAGCCATGAGGCGCTCCGCAGTGAAAGGCTCCTGATTAATTCTGACCACCGGAGGATAAACAAAGGTGCTCTGCTGTTGTTCCGATGAAAACTTGCCCTCTTACGTTTTGAAATCGTTGAAACTTAATTCGTGCAAATTACCCGCCGCGGTGGCTCAGTGGCTAAGGCGTTGCGCTGCTGAGCACGCCGTCGCGGCTTCGATTCCCGGCCGCGGCGGCCGCTTTTCTGATGGAGCTGAAAAGCAAAAGCGCCCGTGTGTACGAGATTTGGGTACATTAAAGATCCCACGTGGAAAAATTAATCCGGACCCATCCACTACGGCGCGCGTCATCGCCTGCGTTGCGTCCGCGCGTTAAACCCTAAAATCAAATCAATTCGTGCGGATTACTTTCTTTATCTGTACAATTTGAGTATTCTGCGAATTTTAAACCTATGCTGTTTATAATATATGCGAAATAAATTAATGACTGTGCGTTTGTGCTATTCTCCTGTTATGATTGTGCTATTATGCTTAAACTTGTTTGAAGTTATTAACACCGCTTTTATGGCGTGCATGTTGATGGGATGGCTGGGGCCTCTGTCAGACCACATCCGCCTTTTTTCTCAGCCTCCCGTTGGTTTCACTGAGAAATAAAAATCAAATAGCATGAAATCCAATCAAAACAAAACACACTCGTCCTATCTTGGAGGGTAAGCTCGCCAGTAGACAGCGTCGCCTCCCTGAAATCTTCGTGACTTCAGAGAGCTTCTGAGGTCCATATCCTGTTTTAAACGGCCTATGATTTCGACGCTGACCGCACACACAGGTACGTTCGTTGTCCTCGCGGGACTAGAACATTGTTCTTGTTCCGTGGTATTCCTGGGCTCGGGTCCCCGATCGGGTCGAGAAAGCAATCCTTTTTTTAATGGTACTTAATGAACATGCTTGGGGACGGACATAGGCTATACTCGGGAACAAGTTAAGAACTGGGCAAAAGCTCATGTACGGTATCACTCCGCCTAAGCGACGGACCCGGATGTCAACAGGTGCGCTCATTTTAAAAGGAGATGGCTATGAACGCGTGATATTGTCTGCCTTTTCTCACGTAGGTTGTTTGTCGTCGCTGCATTAGCATACAAGCATATTAACCCGAAAATATCAAGGAAACGGCTTGTGCCATGTTCAAACTCTTCGCGGTAACGCACTACTTGCCCCGCGCGGAGTAACAACCCTGGATGGAGGATGAAAGCGCCACTTCCGTTGCCTTTGTAAAGAGCCATCAGAGAAAATAACTCGTGTATTTGAAACTAGGATTCAGTATCTCACTCAGCTCCATTACAGCCCAATATGTTTTTTAACGCAAAAAGCAAGAAGTAATAAAAACTTTCAATTTTGCGCCACAGTGACGCAAGAATGACGTAACGGGCAATAAAACTACTTAACCGCCCCGCGCAAATGGAACTGAGCCCCATTACAACAGTCATGTGTCGTCGCACAGGTCTAGGCGGCCGCCAATCGCACAAACAATGTGAGGATGAGGGGGCCACTGCTTCACGTTTTCGAATATCTCGTTATTTTTTCGAAGATTGCGATGATATTGGTATCATTGTTTCCGTTGATAAACCAAACTTGTATTTTGTCTTCATGCTCCTTTAAGTGCATTTTTGTTCCGCGTGTGCACAAACGCTGTGCATTAAAGGCAACTTTTCAGGTTATTCTCAGCGGACACAGAGCGTATACGTCTAATTTTATGAAAAGTTATGAAAATTTTATGAAAATGGGCCGCTAAGAAAACTACAGCAATAGCACAAATTGTATTCACTTTTCGTAGTTAGGAAGTTTGCAGTGAAGTTGCAAAGATTGTGGAACTTCCGTCGGCTTTAAATAGACGGGCTTCTACAGTAGGCAAGGGGATAGCCCCCTGTTTCTCAGCTAGGACAAAACTTAGCACTTCCAAGTTCCGCTAAGTAATCACAAAACCATAGGCACCGCCATTAGAAAACGATGAGGGAAATAAATATTTCTACACTGTCTAAACATGTGCGGAATGTGTATTTTATCCAGTTTCGATAGTCGTCCGAATCCATAGGGCGGAATAGCTCCCATTTCTTATGCTCTGGTGTTTTTGGCCGCAATATGAATAGGAATTCCGGTTTATGCCCGTGTTATACCGAGGCAACAACATAATGACATAATGGGTGAAGGAAAGCTCGAGATTTTAATGCGCAAGATTTCTTCGTGGAGCCCTTATAGCCGCGAAAAAGGTGCACTGGCACATAAATGCATAACCAGCCATGGTAACCACCTAATTGTTATAATATATCACTTCAATTTACACGGATCAAATACAGGGAAGAGAGGTCAAAGGTGACACATTAAATAGGACTGTTAAAAGCGGGAGAAAATTACAAACACCTTAAACACGTAGAAAAACAGGAAAAATTATTGTAGAAAATCACTTACAGCGTAACGCCTCGTATCTGCGGAAAAAGGCACAGTTGGAAAAGTTAATGCGTTTAAATTGTATAATAGAGTATATGTGGGCAATTGGCATAATGAAAGAAAACAAACAGGCAAAGGAAACAAAAAGTTGTTCAATATGTAGCCTAAGAAAGCACACCGTGATTAAAAAACGACGAAATATATTCGATCCTGCATCTCATGAACATTTGTGCCTATAGATGGTAATCATAAAAGTTTATCTGGCGATTAGTTCTCTTGGGAACACTAAATACCTCCATGACAGCACCCGCTGCGACTCCGCACGCCTGCGTCCACCTCTCGCAGAACAAAAAAAATTGGCCGCGTATAGGCCTCCTGCGTTGCCCAGGGGGCGCTGCGCAAGCGGCTTCCGGGCAGTACTTCCGGGTAGTACAAAGCTGCGCGGGTCCCATAGGATCCCATGTTGACAGAAGCAAAATGAGCTCGACGCTCCCGATTATTTTGCGACGTGGTCACCAGCTCATCCCCGACGCGTCCGATCTATTTCAGCGATCAACTTGGCACTATAGGGGAAAAAGCTTTGCAGCGCTAAACACGTTTACAGCGCCGACGAAAGTGCCGGGACCGTGACGGCGTTTGCTACTCGCAGGTTCACCGATCGATGGTCGTACAAAGTGAAATTTGAAGTAAAATTTCTAGTTTAAACTAATACTCTAGGGGACAAAGACTTCTCAAAAATAGCCGATCAAAAAAGAAGAGTGACGCAATCGGCGATGATCGCGCTTTAAAAAGCCAGCGAGTCCGGCGGACCGCCAGGCTCGCCTGCTGCGGTGCGCCGCTCTTTTGCGTACCTGCACAATATGCGTGCACTTCCATTAAACAGTGCTCGTTTGCATCGCCGTTACGAATACATGGTGCAGCGTTAGCTTGCCGTTTTGTTGCGTGTCTCAGTGGCAAAATGCCGCGACCTTCACAAGCGTGAAATCTCTTTTGCGGTTTCGAAATTAGTGGTCGTAAAACAACGTGGTCGGGCGAACTAAGAGGCCGCTCGCTTTCCTTGTTTGCTCTCACTTTACTTAATTACGCTCTTGCAGCATACATTCCCAGTTCGCACTTAATAGCCTAGAATGAGGGTCAGCAACGGCCGAGTTCCATGCAGCCGACACGGCGGAGGGCTGGACGGCAAATCGGGGGGGGAGGAGGAGGGGGGCTTTGAATGCAAAGAGAAAAAATTCAGCGAATTTCTAATAATATTTGACAATAATCTGGCGAAGTGTGAAGATGGGGGGGGGGGGGGGATTCAACTGGAGGACGCCAATTCTCTGTTCTTGTCTCGCTGTCTAACTCCATTTGAAGTCAAAACTGGCGTGTCGGCGTTCAGATTCGACGACCCCTGCACTAGAAAACCAACACAGTCAGTGATGATCGTATGTAAATATTCGGGGCCCCGCGCCGTGTATGCGGCTGTGTTATGTTATGCTGTGTTATGTGATGTTATAGAAGTACACATCTCTGCAGGCAGCTGGCGTGTGATTTGGTACGTGCGTGTTTTGCGTCCTTTAATAGCGCTTAATTTGTTTATTTTGGCGCTATTGCCCCACCTACTCGCTAGTATACATGTACCCTGCCGTTCGTAAATCGTGCGGCGTAAAACGTTACGCAAGAATCATTTAGTTCGCGAAAATACGAAACAAAATTTCCACTCGTTTCAAAGGCGGTGCCAGGCCAGCAGTGTCAGCTGAGTCGGCTGCGCAATTCTTGCGTTCGCTTGCATGCTCCCGATGAAGCAACCTTTTGCAGTTACCTCAGGATATAAGATGAGCAGCGTTCCCTGTTTATGCTACACGTGAACTTTCCTTTGTCGACCGCACGCAAGAAGAAAAAACTGTAACTGTCGTCAAACAGTTAAACCACCCGACCTGGCGATACTGTCCCACGCCGCGACCACCACGACAGCTCGCTCAAAAGAAAGCCGACAAATCGGCTTCTTTTAGCGGATATTATTTTGTTTAGCCTCTGCAACTACTTTAAGGGCTATTTCATACAGTATGCAGTCATTTAAACACGCCACAAAGCGCCACAACCAACTTTCACTCTGGCTTGTAATTGAAAACACATGGAGGGCGGCGAGGGTCGTCTGCTTTTGTACTACCCAGAGGCGTCGGCCGCTAGGGGCGCTGCATGTCGCCAAAACTCCAGCGCACTTTCGTTGCGAATGTCGACAGAGACGAGAGTCGTTGTCGACATTTGTAAAGTAACTGCCTCCTTTCGCTTTCCCGCTAAACGCTCATGGTGGAATTCCGGTAGGCATGGAGGAGTCGCGACCGCCTGGGACGCTCAAGATCCCTGCATACAATGTCGTCGAGGAAGTAAAAATGTTCGTCGCCGCCTTAGCAACGGGGACCAGCAGGCAGTGGTATGGCGGCGCACACACATGGTGGCCGAATTGCACGCCACGCCAGTGAATATTAGGAACTCAAAAATCAACTGAATTGCAGGCCGCAGCAGTGTAATCCGCGGCAGCAGTGTAATTTGGGCAGCCAAAGTACTGAACTCAGGTACTTCAAATTGTCGTAGTACATTCCCGTCATAGCGGATACCGGCTACCGACAAACGGAACTAAAAATATAAAAGTATTAACTCGATAAAGGGATGAAAGAAGTTTTTCGGGGGCGAAGATGGGACTCTAGAAAGTTGGAGTTGTACGGAGTAAGCTTTCGTCATACTATGGACAGAGGTGGGAAGGTCTTTTGCATGCCGCTGCACAGTCATAAAGTTTGGGGTGAAATGGAATGGAATAATTAATGCAGTTTGGCCAGGATGCGGCCTCTTAGCCTCCAACACAGCGTCCGTGCTAATTCCGATACTTGCTCCACACTTTCCCTGGTGGGCCCGGGGAAACATTAGTGAGGTGTAATTGCTATAACAACCCTGCCGCCATGTTGGCCTTGGAGGCGTTGTAATTGCCACGGGAACAGCGTGAAGAGGCGGAGCTCGTTAGGAGGGGGGGGGGGGGGGGGGGGGCAGGTGATGTTCTTGCTCTTTTGAGACTGACGTCTCGTTTGATTCGGCCACCCGGTTCTCCGCCCGCCTGCACAGAGCCGCTGCACCGGCTCCGTTGCGACTAGCGCGCGGTCAGGGAAGGCCGGCGTACGCCGCTTGGCCACTAACGACGCCAGCAGATATCGCATTTGAACGATTTATTCGCATTGGGTGCGCGAACGCTGCGTGCGACGAGAAACACTGATGCCTAGTACAAAACAACGTTGTCATCAAGCGCAGCACACGCACGACACAAGTCCTATTCTTCAGCTCAGCTTCGCGGAATTCGAACGAGTGTTCTTGTCGGAAGTCGTGAAAGCGCTTCTCGCCGAATGTCACGTGGTTCATCGGACAAGCTCATCATACCACCCACAGACGAATGGGCTCACGGAACGATTCAACCGCACCCTGGACGACAAGCTTTCAATGTATTTGTCATCAGACCACTCCAATTGGGACCTCGTGCTCCCATTTATAACGTACGCCTACAACACGGCCACGCCGGCGACGACGGGATTTTCCCCGTTTTTTTTTTTGCTTTACGGACGTGAGCCGACATACGCCCTGGATACCAGACTCCCTTACAACCGCGATGCCACAGAATACACACCGGTTTCACAAATGGCGCAGCACGCCGAAGAATGTCGATAACTTGCCCGTTCTTTTACAACTGCTGACCAACAGCGCCAGAAGCATCGTCGTGACGACTCTACCGGTCCTAAGACGTTTGATCCTGGTTCGCATGTGTGGCTTGGGGTGCCCTGCCCAACACGCGGTCTCTCCCAAAAATTGGTTGCCAAATATCAAGGTCCATACAAGGTCCCTGCCCGCACTTCGCCAGTGAACTACCTTGTTGAGCCCGTTACTCCGTCCTCGGATCTTCGCCGCCGTGGCCGTGAAACAGTCCACGTTGATAGGCTCCAGCCTTACTACGACCCGCTGGTTTCGACATCGCCCCAAGTCGCCAGGTTGGCTCCTTTTGCACTGGGGGCGATTGTAGCGAGGGTAATGAACATATGCCCTAGACGCAACATGCCATCAAGACATCGGGGTATGTGCCTCACCAGCATAGCCCATGTAGGACTATGCCCAATCCACACAAGAAGATATGCACCAAAGAGGTGTCAGGGAAGACGATGAATCCCAGGAAGTGCATGCGCCAGAAACGCACTTGGTGATTGCAACTACTAGCCACTGTATTGCAACGCTCAGACCTGCGTTATCCATCGGCTTCGCTCCTGCAATTATACAACCTCAACCGGCTACCGGCGTGTCGGCTGTCGTCTGGACATATATATATATATATATATATATATATTATATATATATATATATATATATATATATATATATATATATATATATATATATATGAGGTAATTGGAGAATAATGGGAGAGGCCTTTGCCATGCAGTGGGCGTAGATAGGCTGGTGATGATGATGATGATATATTTATATATATAGCGAATCAGAATAGGAAATGAGGGGCTCGTTGAAAATAAGACAGAAATAAGAATTGGCAGTCAAGAAGACCTCGGAAAGCGAAGGGGAGGATGTAGTAGCTCAAGATAAAGAATTTGGAAAATAAGAAAGCGGAGAAAAAATGCCCGCCAGGTGGGATCCGAACCCACGACCTCTGGGTTCGGATCCCACCTGGCGGGCATTTTTTCTCCACTTTCTTATTTTCCAAATTCTTTATCTTGAGCTACTACATCCTCCCCTTTGCTTTCCGAGGTCGGCTTGACTGCCAATTCTTATTTCTGTCCTATATATATATATATATATATATATATATATATATAATATATATATATAGCGAATCAGAATGAGAAATGAGGGCTCGTTGAAAATAAGACAGAAATAAGGGTTGGCAGTCAAGAAAACTCGGACAGCAAGGGGAGAATACGGTAGGACATTGAAACAGATAAAGAATTTGGAAAGAAAGAAAGTGGAGAAAAAATGTCCGCAAGGTGGGATCCGAATCCATGACCTCCAGAATACGGGTATGGTGCGATAACCACTACGTTACCGGCGGGGCTATTTTTCCCCTCCACTTTCTGGGGTATTTATGTCAATGTATTTTTTTTTCATGTGCTTGGGGGTAGTAGCCAGCGCCACTCCGACTTCCCGGGGGAAGGGGACCTTCTTTTTTTCCCCACTTTCTTTCTTTCCGAACTCTTTATCTGTTTCAATGACCTACCATATCCTCCCCTTTGCTTTCCGAGGTTTTATTGACTGCCAACCCTTATTTCTGTCTTATTTTCAACGAGCCCCTCATTTGTCATTCTGATTCGCTACATGCATAGCTAGGGCCTCTGTTCTGGCAGTCTTGGTGCCATAGGGAACTTAAGCGGGTTCAACGCTGGTCGAACACTCTCGGCATGTCGTAGACACTCGAGTCACGGCCCGGGGATAAAAAGAAGGTCCCCTTCACCCCAAGAAGTCGGAGTGGCGCTGGCTACCACCCCAAGCACAGGAAAAAAAATACATTGACATAAATACCCCAGAAAGTGGAGGGGAAAAATAGTCCCGCCGGTAGCGTAGTGGTTATCGCACCAGACCGGTATTCTAAAGGTCGTGGGTTCGGATCCCACCTGGCGGGAATTTTTCTCCACTTTCTTTCTTTCCAAATTCTTTATCTGTTTCAATGACCTACCATATCTTCCCCTTTGCTTTCCCAGTTTCTCGACTGCCATTCCATAAATATGATATATATATATGTATATATATATATATAATATATATAATATATGGATATATATATATATATATTATATATATATATATATATATAATTTTATAAATACAGAAAGAAATGCGGGCAGTCTACAACGGCCAAAGAAGGCATAGGGGAATGGTTGGACTATATTTTTTTTACCTTTAGTGAAATTATATTTTTTTCATATTAATTGAAGGCTTGAAGCGAGAAAAGAGAAAGACAGAAAGAAAAACACGCGCCCAGAGTGGGGACCGAACCCACGCCTTTCGATTAGATCTCGAATGCCTTACCAATTCGGCTATCTGGGCGACTGTGTTCTGCTTCACTTCTGGGGTATTTATATTTACTACAAGTGTATCTGACGCTTGAGGGTGGTAGCCAGCGCCACTCAGACTACACGGGGAGAAGGGGACCTTCTTTTCAACCCCGGGGCGTGACGCGAACGTCTACAGCCTGTCATAAGCGGTAACTGGCGGAAACCCTCTTATGCTACCTTGGCATCAAGGCTGCCACAACCGAGGCCCTCGCTAAGCTTTCGCAGGATAATATGGTTAGGAAATGAGGGGCTCGTTAGGCAATACAGAAAGAAATGCGGGCAGTCTACAACGCCCACTCTTGGGCGTGTTTTTCTTTCTTTCTTTCTTTCTCGCTTCAATTAATATGAAAATATATAATTTCACTAACGGTAAAAAAAAATATAGTCTAACCATTCCCCTATGCCTTCTTTAGCGCTGTAAACTGCCCGCATTTCTTTCTGTATTGCCTAACGAGCCCCTCATTTCCTAACCATATTATCCTGCGAAAGCTTAGCGAGGGCCTCGGTGTGGCAGCCTTGATGCCAAGTAGTAGCATAAGAGGGTTTCCCGCCAGTTACCCGCTTATGACAGGCTGTAGACGTTCGCGTCACGCCCCGGGGGTTGAAAAGAAGGTCCCCTTCTCCCCGTGTAGTCTGAGTGGCGCTGGCTACCACCCTCAAGCGTCAGATACGCTTGTAGTAAATATAAATACCCCAGAAAGTGAAGGAATACAGTCGCCCAGATAGCCGAATCGGTAAGGCATTCGAGATCTAATTGAAAGGCGTGGGTTCGGTCCCCACTCTGGGCGCGTGCTTCTTTCTTTTTTCTTTTCTCCTTCTTTTTTCTTTCTTTCTTTCTTTCTCGCTTCAATTAATATGAAAAAAAAATATAATTTCACTAACGGTAAAAAAAAAATATGTCCAACCATTCCCCTATGCCTTCTTTGGCGTTGTAGACTGCCCGCATTTCTTTCTGTATTGCCTAACGAGCCCCTCATTTCCTAACCATTATATATATATATATATATATATATATATATATATATATATATATATATATCTATATATATATATATATAGTGAGGGTGTTCCGGAGAGAAAAATGACCAGCTCAAATACGACGGTCGTCGAGGGAGAGAGGGAAAGACGGCTCATTTTGAGTACTATACACGGCCAAGTTTTCCCTCTACTCCCTCGTGGGACCCCTGGACTGAAGACGGTGAGGCGCAATTCGTTCGATTGCGCTGTGTTTTCCTTCCTAGAAGACTACGGTCGCCGCGGTTGCGAAAAGCGCCATACATAGATTTGCTCGCAGCCGGAGTAGAAAGCCTCGTGTTTGTATAGCCCGCTTCCCGTTCTTGTGAAGAATTGTGGCTCGCTGGAAAGAAATCGGTGACGTGTTTATGGCTCGCGGAGAAAAGGGACGCTATTTGCGGTTTGTATGGGCCGGCTGTGGTGTTGCGAGTTAGAAAAAAAAAAAAAAAAAAAAACGCGTGGCCCGGAGCTCTTGCATTCTGAGCGTCATTTGGGAGTGCGAGAACGCGCGATAAGATTGCGAAGTTCAAACTTTAGGTGTTTAACGCTCCAAAGCTACATCTGAGCTGTGAGGCGCTCCGTAGTGAAGGGCTCCAGCATAATTCTGACCATGCGAGGATAAATAAAGGTACTTTGCTTTACTTCCGATAAACAGTTTCATTCTTCCTTCGCGTTCGGAAGCTGTGCGAAAGCTATACCAGAGGCTGTATTTATCGCCAGCCAGAGCTTCACTGCGTGATATGATCTTCGCACCAGATACGCCTCCCACTTCGTATTCGCTTTTGTGGTTTTCATTTTATAGTGGCTATCGAATGCGTTCATTGCTGCAACTGTAGGAAAGTCGGCCAACAACCGCTTCAACGCTGTATAATGGTAACCTCAGCGGTCAAAGGACTCCAAGACCGGGAAAGAGAGAAAAATCTTTTGAGCTATTTTGTAAGTCATCAGATATGCCTAGAGCAGTAACGTTTGGCTAAGGTGCTTCGCGGCTCCCTCACCTAAGTCATGGTTGTGGTGGTTAGCTGCGTTCTGCAAGCATTTAAGATCCGGAAAAAAGTCAAAAGAAGTGTTGAAGGGTCCTTTTAAAGGACGCTGAAATCTCGACACACGGGCGTTTTTCGCTTTTCACCCCCATCTGAAAAGCGGCCACCGCGGCCGAGATCAAACCCGCGGTCTTCGGCTCAGCAGCGTAACGCCTTACCCACACAGTCGATCGATTGATTGATTGATTGATTGTGGTGTTTACCGCGCCGACGCAACGCAGGCGATGAGGCGCGCTGTAGTGGAGGGCTCCGGGTTAATTTTGACCGCCTGGGTATCTTTAACGTGCGCCGAAATCTCGTACACACGGGCGTTTTTGCTTTTCGCCTCCATCAGAAAAGTGGCCGCCGAGGCCAGGAATCGAACCCGCGACCTCGTGCTCAGTTACCCACAGAGTCACTGCGGCGGGTCGCGTGCTAGAATTGACGGTATAAGCGCACGCGTATAGAAAGCACGTGCGCCAAAAAAAGATTTCTTTTCAGAGCCCCCAGGGCTAACAATATTTTTAAAGCGAAGCTGTAGATGGCGAGAATTCCGTGTATTGTTCTCATCCGTTAACAAGGTAAACGTCGGTATGTTCCCCTATAAGAACAAGTTTGGAACATTTACAAACTAAAAGATGTACATCATTACGTGATTACGACGTAGTTGCGTAGTTGTTGAAACTCAATGCACGCGAATTGCTATGTTTGTGAGTACACCATGGTCCTTACACGCGTTTTAGGCCGCCTTTGTATAATACACATGGAATATATTAATGACAAGTGCTTTTGGGCAATTCTGCTATTATTATTGTGCTATTACGTTGAAATTTGTTTAAAGTTGTTAACACCGATTTTATGGCGTGCACTGTGAATCGGGTGGCTGGGTCTCTGTCATGCAACATCCGCCTTTAGTTTTAGCCTCCCCTTGGTTTCATTGAGAAATGAAAACTCGCATCAAATCAAATCAAAGCAAAACACACTCGTCCTATCTTTGAGGGAGAGGGCGCCAGTAGACAGACTTGGCTTCCTCGATCCTTCGTAATTACAGGGAGCTTCCGAGGTCCACATCCCGTTTTAAACGGCCTATTGTTCTTGTTCCGTGGTTTTCCTGGGCTAGGGTCCGCGATCGCGTCGAGAAAGCATTCGTTTCATTGATGGTAATTAACTCACATGCTTGGGAATGGAGATAGGCTGTACGCGCGAACAAGTTAAGAACGGCAACAGCTCATGTACGGTATCACTCTAACTAAGCGACGCACCCGGATGTCAACAGGCGCTCGCGGTTCGGAAGGAGATTGCTATGAATGCGTGATATTGTCTCGCTTTTCTCACGTAGGTTGTTTGTCGTCGCTGAATTAGCATACATGCATATTAAGCCGAAAATATTACGGAAACAGCTCGTGTCATGTTCAAACTATTCCCGCTAACGCACTACTTGCCCCGTGGGGAAGAAATATCTGGCTGCGGTGGTGAGGTGCAGCGGGAACTTCCATTGCCGTTCCTAACTGGTACCCGAGTACAGGGTTGCGTGCATTTTTGTTCCGCGTGTGCACAAACGCTATGCATTAAGGGCAACTTTTCAGGTTATTCTCAGCGGACAGGGAGCGTATACGTCTAATTTTATCAAAAGTCCCCCTCTAACAGTTGTACGGCAATCGGCCGCTAAGGAAACTGCAGCAATAGCACAAATTTTATTCACTTTTCGTGGTTGGGAAGTTTGCAGTGAAGTTGCAAAGATTGTGGAACTTCCGTCGGCTTTAAATAGACGGGCTTCTACAGTAGGCAAGGGGATAGCCCCATGTTTGTCAGCTAGGACAGAACTTCCGCACTCCAATTTCCGCTAAGTAATCACAAAGCCATAGTCACCGCGATTCCAAAACGATGAGGGAAATAAATATTTCTACATTGTCTAAACATGTGCGGAATGTGTATTTTATCCAGTTTTGATAGTCGTCCGACTCTATACGGCGGAATAGATCCAATTTCTTTTGCTCTGATGTTTGCGGCCGCAATATGAATAGAAATTCCGGTTTATGCCTTTGTGATACCGAGGGAACAACATAATTGGGGAAGGAAAGGTAGAGTTTTAAATGCGCAATCTTTTCTCGCGGAGCCCTTAGCCGAGAAAAGGGTGCGCTGCCACATATTGCGTAATCCGCCATAGGAACCAAAGAATTACGTAATATATCATATAAGAATACCACTTAATAGGTATATTATTAGAGTACCAGGGATACCTTCCCAGGAAAGAGGTTAGCGCAAGACACATTCAATAGCTCTGTTAAAAACGGGACAAAATTACGCACACTTAAAACACATAGAAAAACAGAAAAAATTGTTAAAGATAATCACGAACACTGTAACGTTTTATACCTGCGAAAAATGGCACAATTAGGGAAATAATGCTTTTATACTGATTATTAGAGTGTATTTGGGCAATTGGCATAATGAAAAAGAAAACACGCAAAAAAAAACGTCCAATATGGAGCCTAACAGAGCGTACTGCGAAAAAAAAAACGAAGAAAAGTAGTCCAATCCTGCTTTTGATGATCATTTGTGGCTATAGAGGGTAATCATAAAAGTTTATCTGGCGATTAGTTCTCTTGGGAACACTGAATACCTCCATGACAGCACCCGCTGTGTCTTCGCACGCCTGCGTCTGCGTCTCGCAGAAAAAAAAAAAAAAGACCGCGTGTTTGCTCCTTTCGTCGCAAATGTCAACAGGACAACAGGAGACGATAGTCTTTGTCGACATTTGCCAATTAACTGCCTCCCTTCGCTTTCCCGCTCGACGCTCATGGTGGAATCCCGGCAGGCATGAAGGAGTCGCGACCGCCTTGGCTGCTCAAGATCCCTGCATACAATGTCATCGAGGAAGTAAAAATGTGCGTCGCCGCCTTAGCAACGGGACGTTCAGGCAGCGGTTATGGCGGCGCACATACATTGTGGCCAGAATGCGCGCCAGGCCAGTTAATATTAGAAACTCAAAATCAACTCAATTACACGCGGCAGCAGTGTAATCCCTAAAAACGGATTGGTTTATTGGTCAGCCAAAGTACTAGACTCAGGCACTTCACGTTGCCGTAGTACATTCCCATCATGGCGGATACCGGCTACCGAGAAACGGAACTAAAAGTAGAAAAGAATTTACGATGAAGGGATGAAGGAAGATTTTCGGGTTCGAAGAATGGACTTGGAAGGAGAAGGTTGGAGTTCTACGGAGCAAGCTTTCGTCCTGCTGTGGACAACAGGTGGGAAGGTCTTTTGCAGGTCGCTGCACAGTGTCATAAAGTTTGGGTTGAAATGGAATGGAATACTTAATGTAGTTCTGCCAGGATGCGGCCTCTTAGCCTTCAACACAGCGTCCGTGCTAATTCCGATACTTGCTCCACACTTTTCCCTGGTGGGCCCGGGGAAACATTAGTGAGTTGTAACTGCCATAACAACCCTGCCGCCATGTTGGCCTTGTAGGAGTTGTATTTGCCATGCAACAGCGTGATGAGGCGGTGCTCGGAAGTGGGGTGGGAGGTGGGTGAGGTCAGGTGATGTTCTTGCTCTCGCGAGACTGACTCCACGTTTGAATCGCCACCCTCCTCTTCGGCCGCCTGGCCAAAGTCGCTTCGTATCCTCCTTTGCGATTGGCGCGCATCGACGCCAGGCGGCGTACGCCGCTTGGGAAGTAACGACGCGAGCTGAAATCGCAGTTGAACAATTTATTCGCATTCCGTGCGCGACGATAAACACTGATGCACAATGCAAAACAAACTTGTAATCAAGCGCAGCACACGCTCTACACAGGTCCTATCCTTCAGCTCAGCTTCACGGCATACGAACGAGCTTCTCACCTTTCGCTAACAGCACTCAAAAATGCGTCTTTTGGCTTTCCTCCTGGTGTTCAAGGTGTCCCTTTTTCTGCACGATAATTTCGGAGAAAGCACACACGCGAAACCTGCCTCTACGTGAGGTGCGCGCATTGGCCTTGCATTGCAGATGTGGCGGCGGTGGGTACCGTTATCGCGCATGCGTGCTGCCAGTCAAACCGCGTGGAGGCGGGGAGAGAAAATTGAGAGGAAGAATGGATGCATGGCTTTTTTTAGAAGGAGGTCGTATTCGCTGGTTGGGGTTTGCTTCAGGGTCAAAGTAAAGTTTGTAGTTCATTGAAATATTTTACCCACCGCGGTGGCTCAGTGGCTAAGGCGTTGCGCTGCTGAGCACGAGGTCGCGGGTTCGATTGCCGCTTTTGTGAAAAAAGCAAAAACGCCCGTGTGTACGAGATTTCAGCGCAGTTAAAGAAGGTGGTCAAAATTAATCCGGAGCCCTCCACTACGGCGCGCCTCATCGCCTGCGTTGCGTCGGCGCGTTAAACCCTACAATCAATCAATCAATTGAAATGTTTTGCCAGGGCCTCTACGTGAAATCGGGCTGGTTGAGTTAGACGAGATTAGGTTGGATTGCGTTTAAGGTCCAACTTCGGGTTGTGTTTAGGTTACGTTAGGTCAGCTTACGTAGGAACAGACTTTTTACTTGTACGTAATGCGGGGAACAGGCCTGCGCACAGACTCTCCTGACAGAGATAGGCTCCTGACTGGGTTGATTATGATGATGATAATGATGATACTACGGCTATAAGTCCCCTCGTAACCTCGTTTATAGTAACTTTAAATAGGACACCTCCCCAAGTAATAGAGTAACAACAACATGTTTCATTGGAAAACGTTTGTGTAAAAAAGGAAAATTCATTTGTGTCCTTTCTGCTTTTTCTTATATTGCCTCCGTATAATAAATCCATTTAGTTGAAACTCATGGCAAGTGTTTGTCAAGTTCCTCGTCTTTCTATCCCATTTCTTTTGCGCTGTTTTCTGCCAAGAACAAAAACGCGTTCGCCGTCAAGAGCTGGCAGCCACATTCAACGGCACGGCGGTTCGCCGACATTCTCTGTGTATAGTTTGCGCATTTCAGGGTACGGACACGCTTGAACCGATTGTGCGTATGACTCTATTCAACTGAATGTAACTGTATCATCCCTCGTTCGTAACTAATCTCCATGCCCGTCCAAGAAAATAGCCACTTTTCGTTTCCCACGCCGCGACGTCGCTGTGACGAGTGGTCAGCCGCCCCCGCGACACACAATCTGCCGAGGACGGGCTTTGTCCGAGGGAGGGTTTGCGCGGGCGGATGTGCCGACGTCGTGCTTTGCGTCGGCGTCGTTGTCGTACAACGGCACAATCAGCAGCGTCCGGAGATGTCGTCGAGGGCGAGACGAGAAAAGCACCGATACGGTCTCGGACCGCGTGAAGTTGTTGGCTGCAGTGCGGGAGAAGGCAGGATGTGTGGGCGGCGCAGCAGAACAAAAGGCAGCCGTTTGAGGATCGCCCACGACTGTTTGCGCTGTAGTTGCATGTATTGCTCTTGTGTTTTCGGATAACTTAAACCAATGAAAAGTTTCGCTCCTCGTTTGTTGGCTAATATCAAGTGAAGAGAGAGAGCGAGAGAGAGAGAGAGAGAGAGAGAGAGAGAGAGAGAGAGAGAGAGAGAGAGAGAGAGAGAGAGAGAGAGAGAGAGAGAGAGGAGAGAGGGTGAAAAACTCTTTCTTACTTGCGGTGAGACTAAGACAGAGTCGTATTCTCCCGCCAGAAGAACCATGGAAATATTTATTTCTTGGAGAGGTTAGCTTCAAACAACTGGAAGCTGGCTACTCCAATCGTTGAAATAAGGGCTATGTGCAGTGGCTTTCGAAGAATAAACGAGGTAATAAATAAATTTTATAGTAAATAACGTGGGAGTCCGTATCCGTTTTACAGCTTTTAGAGATGAGTCGCATTCGAGTCCAGTTTAAACGTAGCGTAGGTATACTTCTTTGGGAGGTCAGCCACTATAACCTAAGAAGGGTGGCGATATGGGAAGAGATACGGCCGAGTTGAATTATAAGAAACCCGACTTCAGTGAAAAAATTGTTGGTTAGATACAGGAGTTCGTCGTCTGATTTATTGTCTTAGTAGACAGTGCGAAGGTCATTCAACCTTGGTTTCGACGTACGACTGTGCTGGTTATAAATTTTAGTCGTTATTATCGAGACGGGCTTACAGTACAGCCTATTCGAAGGCAAAACATGTCCGTTGGAACTTAATTTAACCGTTTTTCTTTCCTTTCCAGAAAACGGTACGAGGAAGTAATACGAATCTCAATCATAAAACCGTTGTTTCGGCCATGAAGTTACTTTTCCGGGTTCATTGTGCTTTTAGGAACATCAAGGCATGACAGAAAAGCCTTGCACAATTGGTTTCGCTTTCAGCGCAACTAAATACGACATACAGTGCAAGTGTTGTGCAGTACATAGATAACGTAGCGCTGACTGCACAACTGGTTGCGTTATTATACCCGCACGTTAAATTGCATTTTGGGCTGTTCGATCCAGCTTACTTAAGAATTTTCTTAGCATTGAATAATTAAACACATAACTAGGTATCTTGCAGTAAAGGGCGCGTTAATTTAGATGAAATGACAGTAGTTCGGGAATTTCTTTTGTAGCGTAAGCTACACTGGCCGAGGTTGAGCAGTATTGCGTGGACCCTGAAGGGCCGTGCTGCGCACGAGCGAGAATTGGATTGGATTTGGATTGGATAGGATTAAATTGGATTGTATTGGATTGAATTGGAAATACAATCCGATTGGAGTACGGGTGCGTAGAGAATTGGGTCTGCACATTCGCCGGTCTGCGCATCCCAGAGGAGCGACGTCATACGACGGCAGATGCACTGGCAGCGGCGCGTGCCCAGCTGTGCGCCTCCGTTGCGCGAATGCCAAGTCTGGCTCTGCGCCGGTGCCGCTTGACTGCCGTTTCGCGTGGTTCCTGCTGAGCCATGCTGCGCATGCGCGAGGAGCAGTGACTGGACTGGACCGGACCAGACTGGATTGGACTGGACTGGACTGGATTTGATTGGATTGCTGAACCTTAGCTCACGCTACGTATATCCTGGCATAGCCGAGCTGAGCCACTGCTAATTTTTTTAAATTGGGATCATGGTAGAAGGATTACAAGGGTCGTCCATCGCTTTGATAAAACCATTTCCTTTTTTATTGTCGGACCGAAGTACTCCTTACGATATTTTTGTGCCAGATTACCTCACTATTTTCTGAATCTTACCGCGTTCATTTACTTGCTGCGTAATGTTGTCGAGTGTGTAACCTATAATTTTGTATACTTACTTGCCTATTTATTATATCAAACAATTTTGCTGATCTCAAATAGGTTTTAGAGATTGTCCCCGTCATTTGTAACTTGCTTAGGAAGTTGTTTTTTTTTGGAAGGATGAGGTTTTCCAGAGTTTCAAATGTGCATATAGCCGTTATGCCAAACCACTAAAAAGTCACGAAAAAAACAACAACAAAATAAAAACTGAGAAAAAAGAAAGAAGCGAATGGGATTTTTGGCTTAAATTTATAAACTGAGGAAAATATTCAGTTAATTTTGCGTTTACAGTCGAAATAAAAATACTCGATTCGTTGTCTTTGACATTCAAGCTTGAACTTAGATGAACCCAACCACAAACAAGGTGAGGATGCATACTGCGTTGCGAACCAAGTCAAGTCAGGTCAAGGATACTGTATGATCAACCAGTGCGGTGAATGGGAACATATCCTTTTTCGCTGTTTTACTGAGACCACTTCAAGCTTTGCAGATTTAATAGCATTGAAAGAATGTATAGCTTGTTTTATTTATTAAATATGCGGCCTGCGGAGCCCCGCCAGCCACCTGGGCGAGGAAGTACCTGATATCAAACAAGCAATCTAAATATCGGTATTTCTTAGTGCAAAAAACCGCGCATCGAAAAAGCAGGGCACGGTGATGGTTTAGTCGCATCATAGATGGTAGCTTCCAGGCGTTTATTTAATAAAAAGTTGACGGTATTTACATTACTGAAAATGTTTGGGGAGAGTTCTGAAAGCCGTGCCGAGTACGAGTATACGCAGAGGTGAATGTTGGCTCCATAAAAGCGAGCAAGGACAAGGAGATGGGAGCAGGTAGGGTACGGGAGCGCGGACTGGGATATGCCCGTTTGAAGAACGGGAACAGAGGAGTATTGTAATCGATGCGGGAACATTGTTGCGGTTGCTTTTGTTCAGGGTCGAGAGATTCTAGCCCTACAAAATGTGCCAGCGATTGCTCCACCATAGCGGCTCCCGCAGCAGTAAAAAATTGGACTGCGAGGTCAGGTCTTGAAGAAAGCATTGAAGGAGAATTGACATATGCACTATCCAGCTTTACTTTTAGGAAGATTTCATGGTTCACCCTAATGGCCTGGGTTTCGCACCACCGGAAGCAATTAAGGCCGCGTGTTGCGGGCAAGCACTAGTGTTGCCGCATATGACAAGCGTATGAGCGATCACCCAAGGCGCATCTTGAGTTGCGAAACGGGAGTTTTCACGGAACCTGCTCGGATGCAGTATTAAAGAGATGCATCTGCTCTTGATAGCACCTTGGTGACACAAGGTAGACACTGGTAAGCATAGGCGCAGAGGCTAGAAATAGTTCATAAGTGCCATGACGGGAAGATGACTCGATGATCACCGGAAATCTTTACTGCAGAAACAAATGAGAGCGCTTTCGCGGCAATCCTATCAGCCGCCTCGTGCTTCGTTGCTATAAACCCCAACATGACAAAGGAGGCTGTGAGATTGGACGTCTGGGCGAGCTGTGGTAAGCACTGGCGAATCTTTCGGGAATTTTCATGCTTTAAAAGCCATAGTGCTGCTTTGAAGTTTGTGAAAACAATGAATTTATCCGACCTTTCGGATTTGAGCTTGCCCAAAGCGGCCGCGATGGTGATGAACTCGCTTTATGCAGAGGTAAACACGTACTGTATTTGAGCAGCCCAGAGCATCTGTGCTGCTAAAAAGACATGCTCCGCTTCCTTAGCTCCTCGGGGCTGATATATTGAGCCAAAGGAAAAAAATGCAAATAATGTGGGTATATTCCGTGGAAGTGTCAAATAACTATTGATCTGGCTTCTACGGGGGTACTGTGTTTGCCTCTCCTACGTAAACGGAGCCGGTATGTAGGGAAGGGTTGCAACGTGTAAGGCGCCTTCGGGAGGCAATGCTTTGTGCTCAAACGAAAGTAATAGAACAGCATGAGAGCGTACGACCAGCGCAATGACATTAGTCTGTGAGTAGGAAAGTTTACCCGGAGGAAATATGGCATTGCCCTGGATCAGAAACTTAGGATTAGGTGCAGTTTCAAGAAGCTTCTAGCTCGTCTGATCAAGAGGCGGAAATGAAAAAAATCAATATCCATAAAGTAGTGGGGAATTCGCGCACTCGCGCGCACTCAGCGGGCTCTCGGTAGTAAACGGGCAAATTGATACTGTTTTATTAGCGCTTTGCGTTTATTGCGTTGTGTTTCAGCTTTTAAATAGAAAAATGTATTGCCGACCTTGCTGCATATGGTAAGTACACGGTCAATGAAACTTCGTTGCCGTAGCTGGCTCATCGCTTCTTTGGATTTGGCGTGGGGCGAAAGTTTGCATAATTACGCTAGCGCCGGTTTAGTTTCCGCTGGTATGATTTTTACTTCTTCTTTTGCCCAGTGTTATGATTCTCGCGTTGGAGAGGAGAGCTTAAATCTTCAATGCAAAGAAGGTTTCTCATATCTGAAACGTTTGTAAAACCGTACACGGCGCATACGGTGTTAACAGCGCCTTTGCCGCAGGATCTAGTGAGAAATAAATAGTCACGATACAAGAGTACGAGGTCAAGCTAATTGGTTCATTGCTTGATCAAATAAACAGCGCGAAATGAGGATCCAATTGCGAGGAACACACAACATAAATTATCCAAAAAAGAAGCATGCCGTTTCGTTACCTGCCTGTTATGATAACGTTTCAACTTGAATAAAAAAAAGCTGTATCGAGCCACTTAGTTTACCTTTGAAGAACTGTTAAGCGTTGAGAAAAGTCTAATGCCCAACACTTTCTGTAACTGCCTGTTTACCTATATCTTCACATTCTATTTGACCAGGACACGTTTGACATCGCACGGCCCTGGCTTTTTTTGTTACGATCCTTTTGCGCATGTCACTGTGCAGGAGCGGTAATCATTACTGAACGATGAATCAATGCACTCATGAATGAAGCACCCCTGCCCGTAACACGAGTGGTTACGTGCGAACCCCATGGGAGGGAAGCGTGGAGGATTTAAAAATACAATTTTCACTTCAAAACTGTTACCGTTCATTGAAAGTGGGGAGGAAACATAATGTAACATCAACACACATGTACACGAGTTTTTACGTTTAGGTAATTTATCTTAAGGTGTGCCCTTAGGTGAGTACTAGGATTCCCAGCGTGCTTCAATCTTTTAAAGAATATCCACTTAAGGCTCCGCTTGTAGTGCCACCGTAACGCTTCGTTAGCTTCCTCTGGACCTTACACGAGACACAGACATAAACGCGGCTGCCCACTTCAATCCTGCACTGCACGCAATTTTGGGCGGATGAGAGGAGCAGAACGCCGGACGTCAACGTGTGTGGGAGCTCGTTGGGCGGGTTTCGGAAAGCGGGGTCGTAAATGTGTCACGGAAACTCCCAGTCTTCATGGCGCACTTTTATCTTCGTGTGTGTATTCTCCTCGTCGGTCGTAGAAGTGCTCGAAAAGGCGCAAGAGGAACGGAGCAGTCGGGTACGATCCACGCTGCGGATGTTGCTTTCCCAATTTTTCCTTCTTTTCTCCATTCGATAGCAAGGGCATTGGCATTTCAAGAGGGCGAACTGAGTTCTACCAGTCTGGTTGTTTTTAAATTTAATAGCTTGCTTGGACCATTTAGCGGAAAAGATTACGGGTTGTCCAGGGCAGCCCGTACTCAGGCAGACCCGTCTTGGTGGTGACTAGGGAGTTGGTTTTGAAGAAAGGAAATGAGAGGAGCGCAGTGGTTCATTCGATGAAGATAGGCAAAAGGAATGGTCATGCGGGAAAAAAAGGTAAAATAATAAGGAACGATTTTTTAACAAGAAGATGGTGGGCGTCAAGAAGCGAGTGATGAAAGAGTACAGCGGCAGAGGTGTGTGCTAACGTGTGTTCATCTTCGAAAGATCATAGGATGTGTAAGCAGGAAATGTTCAGGGATACGGTAATAAAAAGAGTGCATGACAGAGATACTAACCAAAACCTATTCTTTTCGTTGTTCGTCGATGTTTAGTGCGTAAAGATACTACAGGAAGTCACAGGAGGTAAATAAGCAACCACTACAGTATCAGGACAACAAACAAAACAAAAGGCGGCCCCTGGAAGACTCGCCGACGCATCCCATTTTCGGTGCAGACGAGTGTTACGTAAAAACTGGTTCAAGAGCAAACAAACAAAAAAAAAGGCGGCGTTTGGAGGACTGACCAACGCATCCTGTTTTCGATGGCAGACGACTTTTACAACTTAAGAAAAATGGTTAATGATCATGCAAACAAAAACGCAAAAAAAATTTCTTCAAGAAACGCAAGATGCAGTTGCGGTTGATTAGACCAAATGAAGATGATATCACAGTTTCGCTGCAGGCACTGAAACATTTATTAACCTGTTCCTGCCACGTGCCAAATTTTGGCTCTGAATTTCATTCTGTTCCCACCAGAGTAAAAGTGCGCTTACGCACGCTTAGCGCTGTTTTATTCTGCCGACAGACCACGAAAATTAGAATTATTTTTGATACTATCGGTGTGAGATAGCCTATAACCAAGTCTGAACCCGCAACGCGTACTTTTGTTGACCCCTGAGTTGGACGCTGTCTTCTGAGTTGGACAGCCCGACGAAGCACGTTAAGGAGATGGTGATTTTCTTTAACAATCAAGCGTTCAAAACCAGATTTTATCAAAACTTACCAAGATTTCAGCGGTCACATAATAACAGAAACAGTGGCAGCAGCTCGACTGATATACGAGCTTGTATTATGAATATTTTAGCGGAATTCAGCAAACCATGCAGAGATACGGAATTAAACGCCAATGAGCCTAATATAGGACTTACTTCAGCTTGTTTACTTATTTATTCAAGGTATTTGTGCTCTCCACTGAGACAATATCGACTGGTGCGACCGTATGTAGGTTCAAAAACATTAAATACGTTAATATCGAATAATAAATAAAACTGCTATTTACCAACTTTGCAATCGACACAACAGCAATTATATATTATATACAAAACGCACACGTATGTACACATTTTCATTGTCAAATAATAACAACTGCAGTTTAAAATTTTACGAGAAGTCATTTTAAATTCTTGATACGAACCAGGTAATTACTCCACGTTAGTGGACAGGGGCACAAAAGAAGTCTCACTTACGAATTGTAAGTGAAAAGAAAGAGAAAGAGTAAACCAATGAAGCCTGGCATTGTAACAGTTACTATCCAGATGTGAATTTTTTGTTGCTGGGCTACCCTTCAAGCGACCACTTCAGTGTAGCGCATAAGCATTTAACCTTAGCCAGTCTAACAATCAGTTATCATACGGCTTCGAAATGGCGGCACCTGGAGCAAAAGTATTAAGATATCACTAGACCCGCAGTTGCCAGTCCCCTGCAGAGGACGCTGTGAACATCCGCAGAACCTTCTTTACATTTTAAAGTATTCCCTCTGCTGACGTGGCGTAGCTAATCTCCTCCCATGTGAACACAGTCAAGAACAAGGTACGAGACACAGAGAAAAATAGGCGTATGTGTAGTAGACAGACAGACAGACAGACAGACAGACAGACAGACAGACAGACAGACAGACAGACAGACAGACAGACAGACAGACAGACAGACAGACAGACAGACAGACAGATAAATGTGTTTTATTGACACGGAGTAGCAAAGCCCCATTGACTAAAGACTCAATTGATTGGTGCTGTATAAAGTACTACGGATAAAAACAAACAGAATAGGTGAACAGAGTCAGCTTATAGTTTTGAAGGAGTGCCGATGTATAGCGCTCAATACCCGTAATCAGTAAGTTGTTCTCTAGAAAGAGATAGAGAAACCAAGACGGTGTGCATTTTACTCACCACTCTATCGACCATGGAAACAGTTCCCACATAGACATCCCACCAACTGGATCCTGACACACTTCACAAGTAGTACCTTACTTCCTTAAAAGCGGCACAGCATGTCTATTAGGAATGCTGTACACCATCAGTAAAAAAAAAAGGCACACTCCCGGTGCCCATGAAGAATCTTTCGGTAGCAGCTGAAATTGGTTTGTTTGCATTAACGCTCACTCCCGTTACTGATTACCCACTCCCCCTACCAGGTACATGTGTCCTCCTGTTCGATATTAAAAGTGCGACTACTACTACTACCATGAAATGTACTCGCTGCGGGTACGTGTTTTTTGTTTTAAAGTGCCTCGATGGTGCAGTGTGAACTGTGTACGGAAATGTGAACTGTGATGTTCTAGTCCAGTTTTTATTGTTTATTAATACGAGAAGAACAGCAAAATATCAATGACAAGTTATTCATTTGTCAACAATTTCATTGAGCTACATTATGTACAGCTGTGATGTATTTTTGGTATTGTTCACCGTTGTAGGTAATTTTCACACGAAGCCTATTTGTGTTGCGTACTTTTTATTATGCTTTATTGAGGCATATGTTGAACTTTTTGGTGCTTACAAATATTTGTTTGTTCAAAAACTTCGAACTTCATTACCTAGGTGAGTAATCGTGTTTTGTCGCACTGCTGTTAACAATGTCGGCTGCCTGTGCCGCACTCAAGACAGCTAGTGCTAATCGGCGCTGAATTAGGAATGTCTGTAATGTATGGTACCCAAGTAAACTTACTTACTTACTACTCCTTCCTACAGTGTGTTTTTATTTCATAACAAGATCAACAAACCAAGATCAAAGAATCAAGAATCAAGTAAAGTTCAAGAACAAGAACAAACAAGACAAGACGTCTACCAAGGATCCAAGTTGACAGTGAAGATAAATTTTTAGAACGAAGTGTTCTTAAGGTTTAGTGTTTGTTATTTTTCTTTTAATACTTGTAGAGTTTTCTGATTTTTCGTTTCAAACAAGGAAATTTTCCTTCCATGTTAAAAAAAAAAGCTGCTGATAGTTTTCCCGTTCCCGGGCGGTGGTCACTGATCTATCTTCTCTCCCCCATTACCCCTTCCTTTTCCTGCCCCAGCCACCTTTGTACCACTACCTCAACCCATATTTCTACCCCCTCCGCTTCCTTTTCTCTGCCTGCAATACTTATGTGGTGCAGGCTGGGAACATCTTTCCCTCTCACAGTCACCTTGTGCAAACAAACCGTTTTTAGGGTATATTTGTTGCACTTGGTTTATTCAATGCTCATAAAAATGTCCCTGACAAAGCAAATTTGTTGTCTGCCCGTAATTTCCACATTGGCACGGATGGCGTCGAAGGAGTTGCGTTGACACTAGCGCGTACTTTTCTCGGATATATATATATAAGGGAATGGAACGTGTATCCGTTCGCTTCGCTGCAAGTGTCCCCGAAAAGGGATAGTCTTGTGTCGCCCTGCCCCGTAACACGCCCACCTGTCCTGTCCCGCCATCCCACCCTCAGGCTCTTTACTACCCTCCCGGCTGCTCCAAATGGGAATGCAGCGGCGGTTGGCTGAATACAACGCAATTTTTCCCTTGTTCGTAATGCTCATGCAGCATCTGTTGAGACACTTTTCTGTGTTCTTCTGGAAATCGTTCGGGATGACAGCTTTTGTTTAAGTGTCTCTTTTTAACTCGCCTGCTCCTGACAACATTTGTAACACGTCGTTCTTATTTGCCATCTAAATAGAAATGCCTAAAATATGCCGAATGTTTTTTCTTGATCAATGTTGATATCTAAAACAAACGTGTCACTATTTGAGTAATTTGGAATGGTCCGGCCTATGCACATTTTGTGGCCAAGGATTTTTTCAGATGTATTTTAGATGGGAGGTTAAACCAAGGGGCAGACCGACAGTCCAACACTTCGGAGTTAAGGTGTCCTAAAAAAGACTACAGTAGAATCTCGATAAACGGAAATCGCTTAAACGGAATTGCCGCTTAAATGGAACAGTTGCCTGTAATTTGGTTGGTTTTGTATTCAGATAACTGAAAAAAACTCTCGGTAATCGGAACTAAAATTTCCGCATCACCGTGTAAACGGAACCAGAAATGGAACTTCTTGTGAAATCCACTGGCATGAGAATCAGCTTTTTACGGTTCCGGCTGTTTCGTTCTTGTTTTTTTTTTCTTCCTCCATGCTTTTTTAGCCTTGTTGGCCTCGTAAGCCTCGTCTCGTAATTGGTTAGCCGTGTTAGCGCAACGAATGCAACATCGCAATTCTTGTTCCAGTCGTTCGGTCTCGATTCTAGACACCGAGGCTACAGGGCTCACCTCCTGTCGCCTCGTTCGTGCCATCGTTGTGCTATTCGTCCTTCATTACCACGTTGCCGTCTTCTAAATTCGGTGGCTCGTAAGCACTCGCGAAGTTGAGGCATCTAGCCTCCGTGAAGATGCAGTTGCAAGGACTCAAACAAAAATAATTGACGCATTTTGTAGTGCACAGCGACTCATTGTTGCAAATCAACTTTGTGAATGGTGTGCCTACGCTTCTTGTAGTTTTCTTGCTTTCTGAAAACTATCTGCTACAGTCACTTTCTAGTGGTCAGAGTTCCATGAAATGCCCTTAGAATCGTGTACGCACATAAATTTGCACCTTAGAACAACTCTCTCAGTAAACGGAACTCCTGTTAAACGGAACTAATTTTTCCGGTCCCCTGAAGTTCCGTTTATCGAGAGTCTACTGTATTTCATTTAAACCACCACGTGTGGACGCAGACAGCTATCGCTGTAGTTTGTATCATGGAGGGAAAGGGGGGGGGGGATGTCTTACATGTATGCATTTGCTGTGAGCGTGAGGGCATTTTAAAGCAAGATGAAAAAAGGAATACGATTTTCATGCACTTGCGGGGAGTCATCACATACGCAGAGACACGAAAACACACGCAAATGCAAAATATAAAGTTGACACTGGTAAAATATAACTCGTAGATGCAGTGTGTGAATAGCGCACGAACGACCACGCTCAGACGTTTTGATCAAGGGCCTTTTACTCTGATCTATGCAAACAGGCTGCTATAAAGACAGAAAAAGTAGTATGTTGACCCCTTGAATCGTGGAAACTATTTGAAAGGAAACTTGCGGAGTAAAGTGCGTTTCTGGTTAGTTTGTATGTGTCTGTTCATTTGCTCAAATTTTATTGCAAACGTGTTCACATGCGTTTCCAATTCATGATTCGGAAATCGGTAGAAAGTGTGATGGTTTCTTATTTATGCATTCAACTATAGTCGTTTTCGCGTCAGGAGTAGATATGTAGAAGGTTTTCATCTTCTCTTGTTTATTTTTTGCAGTTTAGTTACCCGTGACAAACAACTTTAACTGCCAGCGGCGCCAGTATTGGCTGGAGCAATTGCGCTTCTATCTATTGGTACTTTTGTGCTATCGCACATCGTATGGCCGCACCCAGCTGCCTTATTAGATAGTTGTAGCTGACCGTTTACGGTCCGCTCCGGCATCGGCGGCCCGCTCAGCGAAAACGGGAGCAAAAGCGAGTTTTAGCTGATCGTTTGGTCCGCTCCCCTCATTATAGCAAGCGGTGACCGTGCGCCATTGCGGAGGCGTGGGGCATTTGGCCGCGAACGGCATGGCTCCGGTTTCCGCCCGAGGGGCCGTCCGATACCGGAGCGGACCCGTCAAAAAAACGGTCAGCTACGACTCTAACCACGTTCCAGGCCAGGTAGCGGCACTGCGTGCGCAATGGCGGCCACCGCTCGCATACCTGGATCGGAGAGGACCGTGGAAAGACGGTCCAGCTAAAACTCGCTATTTAAGGAACGAAGCGGCGTTTCCAGCCGGTTTCTTTCGTATGCCGTGCAGGCTATCTTAGTGTGATAGGAAAGTGTATCAGCATGTCGTCGCTACAAGAGAATGTTCGTCTTTGATCACCGACGTTCTAGATATGATTCGATGGTTCTACAATCATTACGCCGAAAGATAAATTCTCGCAAGACAAGCACTGCGGTATCCGATTCGCCGACACTCCCAGACTCGCCTGTGCACGTAACTTTATTATCGAGTTGTAGCTGACCGTTCCGATAGCGAGCGGGAGTGCCATTGCGCATGCGTGGCGCACTTGGCCGCGAACGGCATTGGCTCCGGTTGCGCTTATCGGGCCTCCGATACCGGAGCAGAGCGTCGAAAACGCTCAGCTAAAACTCTCTTTTGACTGCTATTTCGCCGCTTGCGTATTCCTTGAGTTTTTAGCGGAGCATATTCGCTCCAGTAAACTTTTGTTTTTTGAAGAAACCTGCCTTCTCCTTGGCTAGGTTGCATTATAATAAAATTAATATTTTAAAGAAGCCCCCTTGCAGCAAAGCCTTGCTCTTTTTTTACAAGTATACTGCTAGGAACGCCTCCCGATCAGCAGCCCTGCGAGTCGACGCTGTGGTTTCCTTGGCGCCCTAAGTGGGGACAGCCCAGAACGAGGAGGTCTTCTGTTGGCACGCTTGTGATGAGGCATTGCGTCCATCTGATCGCACGAATGAGTTTATAGGCCATCCCTGTACACTGTGCTTTCTACGAAAAGGGTAATTACGACACGAAGTCTGCCAATGGCAAAAACGATTAAGGGCAAGAAACGAAAGAAGCGTGGGTCATTATGAAACTTTCGCTGGCATTTTGCCGAAGAGCACCCCTAATTCGCCTAATCTGCTTTGCCGCCCCACGCATAATGGTTCGGGACGATTAAAATGTAATAGACATGTACAGATGTGCCTGGCTTTAAAGCGCCGTCACTTGCAGCGCTACCTAAGCAATCAGGATCTCATCTGTCACCAATTCTGTCTAATGGCGACATTGTGTCGTCGCATACAACCAGCTGAATTCGCTAGTTTTGAACTGATCTATCCCCACTTCACAGGATATCAACAGCTTGCTTTTTTGTTGCTGGTGACACAATTTTTTAAGTACCACACAGTGATTCTGTGTAGACCTAAAACTTGTACTAATGTCGGCTGGAGTGAGCCGCATTGCAATCGCGACACCGGGGGGGATCTCGAGTTTTCGCTTTGCTACTTTGCGTGGAGATATTTGAAAGCAAGGCCGCGGCAAACACTGCCCTTACTCCATACCCCCTTCAGAAATGGCTCCACCCGGCTTAACCAGCTTTCACATTTTGTGCGTTCTGTCAGTCACACTCCGATACCACGATTAATCTGGCATGGTCGGGATTTTCAGAAAGACCGCGAGGACTTCGCCATGATCCTGAATTTCGTCACAAGTTTAGCAACAATGTTATTGTAAGTGGTATGAAAAAAGTGCTGTAAGGGACGGCCTGGCTCATTGGGCACGGCTGCTGTCGTCTCCTCCAAGCAAGCTTTGTCGTTAATCAGTTCAACCACCAAATTACCCCACAGGACCCTCCCTTCCCATGCCCATCCCCTCTTCTTTCCCCTTAATGGAGTAAAGGCAATCTTTGTACACGTACATAGTAGTCATCATGATCACATCGAGCAGAAAAGTGTTTTATGCCCACCTTTTGTTTTTCAACACCCCAGTAGACTACAAACGGAAAATACCATTTGTAAGGCAAATATTTACCGATTTGCAAGAATGGCGCCAAATTTGGTCTTTAGGCTGTTTATCCGCCCTGTCGTCAGCCACATCTTTCCTGAGATTCTACTGTAGTGTAGTGTCCCGGGCCACAAAAATGGGACAGTTGTAATGTATATTGCAACTAGGATTTCTGGAAAACTTTTCCTCGTAAACTAGAGTGTTGTATGGTTCTCAAGGTGCGACACCAAATTTTGTGTGGGCATGTCTTTTCACATAGCCTGAATTCAATACTGCTTCTCATTGTACTGTGGTCTCTGCTCTTGATCTTGTCTAGCACGTCAGCAATATGCACAATACCCGGATTGGTTTTTAGAATCAAGTCAATTTTAGTTTTATGATACCGTCGGGATTTTCCATGTGTATTTCCTGTTCCTTGGTTTGTGGAGGCAATTACTGAATATCCACAGGTTATTCTCTCTGTGTCAAGTTGTACCTCATGTCGCCGCTCGCCTAGTAACGCGGTTGAAGTGACGTTGGAAATTTTCTTTCTACGTTTCAGACACTCGGCTATGGCGCTTACTTTCATTTATATTGGAGAAGGTCACACTGTTGTATGCTTCATTGTGATGCCAGAGCAGCTCTACGATCGGTGGAACATACAAAATGAAATTTAAATATGTACCACGCAACGCCGGCAGCTCATGCTTCAGCCAGTGTGTCCTGTGAAGTAAAAGTAGCGAAATCACAATCAAATAACCTAAAAAAATTGTATTAGCATTACTTTAAATAAAATATTTTCCCGGCTCGCAATGGTACGTTAATTTGCATGTGGAGTGACGTACGATTACCACTAGCCGTTGGTGGATTAGAAGGCAATGAAGACACGGCGGGCGTAGCATGGAGAGTTCCTAGAGTCGAACAACTTTTCCTCACCCTCCTCTCTTCCTGGTTCCCACTCCTGCAGCGCCGGCGATGCTCGTGCTGCACGCGCGACCCAGCCGCCTGCTGGGCGGAGGATTCTCGCGGGCTCTGCGCAACTCAATCACCATCAAGATGGTCCTTGGCATCGTGCTCTTCTTCGCCGGCATGAGCAGCCTCTACGTCAACCACCGGCTGGGGCTGTCTCTAGCCGGCGTCGGCCTCGTGCTCGTCTTCGTGCCGGCTGAGTTCCTCTTCGGCTTGTGCATAGACTTCAAAGGTGGGCGCTGCTTTGCACGGGACATTGACCAGCACAGTGGCCTCACGAGCTTGTGAAAGACTCTCTTAAGTTTGAGCGAAACATTTAAAATGAAGAAAGTTTATGCAAGAGAAAAGTTGACATCGACCTGATATGCAGCCAGAGGGCTACGAAAGAAAACGTTCTCAAAAAGCCTCGATGCTGAACAGTAATCGGTCGTAACAGTAATTTGAACGCCAGCTTGTTATTTGAAAAAAAAAAAAAACGAATTTGCGCAGACCCTGGAGAGTGTGTCAAGTGATGAAATTTTATCTAATGTCTGCGAAACGTGATGAGGTCAAGCAACATTTTTGCGGCACCTTTCCCACATGCCAGCGTGGTATGACAGGCAGGGAGGTAATCGGTGGCGGACACATCAAACTGAAGTCATTGGTAGCAAATTAGTGCACTGCCGTCATCGCAGTTGCCATAAACTGTATCGGTGCCACGCCCTACAAGAGACACAAAATTTCTGAGAAGGCTCGTAAAAGCAGCTGATTCCGAAGCTTCCGAAAGAGATTCAGAAGAGAGGGAGCATCGAACCGCATTTTGAGCAGGCAAGGCTGGCCAGGAAATTGGGCTCTTTCCTGCTGCTGCTGCACATGTCGACAAACTTTCTAAAAAAAGAACGTGAATATGAGTACTATGAAAAGGACACTGACTTTCCCATAATAGTCGTAGCACATTAACTTTTCACTTAAAAAAAAACTATGATAACTCATTGGTAATAGAGGAGGATTTTAATGCGGGCGTAAAAAAAGCGATCCAGATTGGTCATTGACATTATTAAGACGCAGTTTTCAGCTGCGTAAAGCAAGCGACGCATAGATCAAGACCAACTTATTACGACAGCACCCTCGCAATCGTGTCCTATTTACCTAGTCTCCAGACGCCCGTATATAACAGGAACATTCTGCACTCCGTTTCCGGCGTCTATGTAGGATAGAAAGAGGGTCTCTAAACAAATTGCCCACATTACGCTACGAAAGCGTGACTAAGCCTAGACGGTGAGTGCTCAAAGTATTTACTTTTTGAAGGCAAGCCCGGAACGCTTCTTTAATTTGACAGAGTGCCTCTCCGCATGAGCTCTCGCTGAAAGGACTAAAGAGCGCGGCACAAAATGCACAAAAGAACAAAGTCGCATTATAGGGAAACAGAGTCTAATGAAGACGTATGAGGAAGAGCAAAGGAAAGACAGCGCTAGCTTAAGAGATTAAATGCACTTTCAAGTAGCAGAAAAAAAAATTAGAAGGGGCTTACCTCGGCTATGCCGGGGTAAACGTAGCGTGAGCTAAAGTTCAGCTGGTTATTCTTAGGTTTCCTGGTTGTTTAGGATTAGCTGATAATGCTATCTGCTGCTAAAACTATTTTCAATCCAATCCAATCCAATTCAATCCAATACAATCCAGTCCAGTCTAGTCGAATCCGATCAAATACAGTCCAGTTCAGTCCGGTCCGGTCCAGTCCAGTCCAGTCCAGTCCAGTCCAGTCCAGTCCAGTCACTGCTCCTAGTGCATGTGCAGCACGGCTCTCCAGGAGCCACGCGAAACAGCTATCAAGCGGCTCCTGCGCAGCGTCAGACTTAGCTACTGCGCAACGGAGGCGCACAGGTAGGCACGCGCCGGCGCTAGTGCGTCTGCCTCGGCTATGACGTCGCTCCTCTGGAATGCGCAGACCGGCGAGTGTGCCGACCCAATTCTCTACACACCCGTACTCCAATTGGATTGGATTGCAATCCAACACACTCCAGTCCAATCTAAGCCAATCCGAGCCAATCCAATACAATTTAAGCCAGTCCAATGCGATCCGATCCAAACCAATCCAATGCTCCTCGCGCTTGCGCAGAACGGCCCTTCACGGCCCACGCGAAACTGCTCAACCTCGGCCAGTGTAGCTTACGCTACAAAAATGTGTTCTGCCTGAACGCTGCTGAAGGAATGAGCGGCATATATGAGCTCTGTCACGTAAACAACACCCGGAATGAAGCTTGTTATATAATTATATGTCTTCAAATGAAATAAGCAATGTGGTGTGACCCAATTTGTAGCTTTTTGTAGCATTAGTTTTATTTATATAAACCTCGTCAGGAGCAGGGCCCTGCGCAAGCGTGTCCTGGAAACATCGGTATTCACTATAAGAGGAACTTATATTTTGAAACCACGATGAAACGATTTTAGAGCGTGGTTTCGTCCAAGAAAGTTTGAAGGGTTTATAGATACCATAAAAACAAAATAAAAGTTTGCTAAATTTGAAAGAACTAGCCATTGGTAGCTACCTGAGTTCGATTTCAGCCTCGAAAGGAGTTTATTTGGCAAGAAACGCTCTAAACTTACACACTTTAAAGGAACCCTGCAACACGTTTTTTAACTGTTTTTGAAATCGTAAATACTAGCAGAACGTAGTCACCCAACACGCCCAGCACGTAGATTAGGGGGTCGCAAAGTACTTAAGCCTTAAATTACTGCTCTATGCCCATCGGATAACTTGTAAACTTGCTCAAGTTTTCTCTCTTTCCCGGTCTTGACGTTCTTTGACGGCTAGAATTACGTCACTAAGGCCATGTAGCGGCTGTTGGCCGGTTTTCCTTCAGTTGCAGGAATGAACGCTTTTCGATAGCAACTTAAAAAAAAAGACACAAAAACAAAGGGGAAATTGAAGGCGTATCTGGTGCGACGAGCAAATCGCCTAGTGCCGTTCCGTGCTGGCGATGACTATATCTTTCCCAGTGGTTTGGTTCCAGACGCGAAGGAAATGTTGAAAGCGGTTATCAATGGTGTTGCAGGGACACTTTAAAATTTTGCTGTGCCCGGTAAACTACGCACCATCATTTCATAGTCGCTATAATCGGGTCAACCGTCGACTCGTTGTGAGCCAAGTAAGCCGAGACAGCTGAATGCGTGGCAGTCGTAGACAATACCCCAACTGTAGCAGTGCGCGTGAAGACAGCTACATCGAGCCCCAGGGCATCAGCTAGCGAAGTGTTGCGTTTACATTAGTGGGGCGGCGAATATGGGAGTGTTACGTCCTCTGAAAGCGATTGGTGGCTCTATCGTCGGGGAGCCTCTGTATAATTGGGCCACCATTTTCGTTCCGTACTTTCCCTTAAAAACACCAAAAGGAACGATGGTTTCACATTTAATGAACACCAGTTAGTGGTTTGGGGTATTTCTACTTTCACTGATATAAAAGGCTGATAGCAAACGGAAGTGGCAGTGCAATCATTTTAACTTCACGAAAAATTTGTCAACGCGAACGAACCGTAGAAACAGTGAGGAGAGTTAGTCGACAACCAGAAGCCACCACGCTGCGTCATGGGAATTTAATGTAACCTTCAGTAGAACAGAAAGCTGAGCTAGTTGGACTAAATTCCTAATTCAAACGCAATTCAAAGGGCTCCTGTTGTCTACTTCTTATATTTCTTCTTTTTGCGCTTTAAAATATGAAATGTAAGCGCAGGTAAAGCCCAGTTCAAACTTCGAAAGTGGGGGTATTGGCTTTGTGGCTGCGGGTCTATATTTTATACGCACGCCCAGGTCACAAGGAGAATGCGAGGTCACGGTCCAGCAGCACCAAGTCCGACAGGCAGCCCACGGAAGTGGTCGTTGAGGGCGACGGCAAGGGCGTCGCCACTGTTCTCGCATCCGGCACACTTCCTGCGGAAACGGCTCAAGGGGAAGGAGGCGGGAGCCGGGCGAGTTCCACGCTGCAGGAGGACGCCGACGATGCGGAGGACTACTCCTCGGGGGAGAACGGGAGGCCGTCCTTTCCGCGATGCAGCTGCCCAGCGAGGAGCGCGACTCCGGAAACGTAAGCAGTGTTGCACATTTTCAGCGATCACTGTACCTCGGCAATGTTGAAGGGATACTAGCGCCGTTTCCGCGATAAGGCATGAGAGTGCACGCGTATGCCATTGGTTGTTTGATGCCATTGGTTGCCATTTATTGGCAACTGGGCTTGATCACAGGTAAGGCAGGATAAATGTCATTTTCCGGGATTTGGGGCTAGGAAAAAAAACAAGTTTGTTGGAACTTTGGAGGTCAGTTCGCAAGCTAATAATATGTAGGCTTTGTTCGAAAAATCACCAGAATTATTCGCTGCGGTGCGCAAGCAAAAGAGGGTCTCAGCCCTCTGCAGTTGGTTGGCACTCAATCAATCAATCAATCAATCAATCAATCAATCAATCAATCAATCAATCAATCAATCAATCAATCAATCAATCAATCAATCAATCAATCAATCAATCAATCAATCAACCAATCAATTAATTATAATTAATTAATTAAATAATTATAGTTTCATTATTATTATTAATTAATTAGTTAATTATTAATTAATTAGACAGTCAGTCAGTCACAGTCAGTCAGTCAGTCAGTCAGTCAGTCGTCAGTCAGTCAGTCAGTCAGTCAGTCAGTCAGTCAGTCAGTCAGTCAGTCAGTCAGTCAGTCAGTCAGTCAGTCAGTCAGTCAGTCAGTCAAGCAATCAATGAGTCAATGAATCTGCGGAATTAAGGAATACCAGGCCATCTATACTAACGTGAAATACCGGGAGGGGCGGAGCGTGCATTTTGTGTATTCAAAGATTGTAAGTCAATCTCTTGCCGCCCGGCGCGTGCTAATTGAGCGCCGGAGAAGCGCCGGTTGGAGGGTCAATCGCACCTTTGCTGAGGTGGTGGTGCCACCTCTTGTGTTAAACTGGATTTAAGCAATTAAATGAGCGAGAGACTGGCCGTAAGTTGTCTTCGTGCCACACGCCGCAACATGCTAAGTAGCTCGACGCGTCGGAAAACGAGTGTCCTGGTTGGTGTTTTAGTACCGTTACTATATGAGACGACTGGAGAGGCTGACAGCCCGAGCTTGAAGGGTGCTTCGCACCCCAAAAGGTCGACCCTAAGGAATTTCTGCGCTTACTCTGAAGCCTAAAACAGGGTTACATACCAACAGAGTAACTCATACCAGAAGTGACACGTTGGCCCACGCTCACGGAGCATTATTTGTGCTGAGTATGATGGACATACTTTGAAGACAACAAGCTTATAGTGACCTAATAATGTAAAGAAACTAAATAAGGCTTCTTGAACAAGAGGAGCTAATCTCAGTCAGATCTTCCCACAACGTTTTTATCGTAGGTACATTTGTTCGATATTGAAAACAAAAAATAGCCGTGTATTGAAATCTCGGTTCAAAATCTCCGTTTCCAGCTTAGTAAGTGCGTTTAAGCTTTTGGAAAAAGGGGGAGCGGGGCATGAGATGAGGCAGAAAGAGGAAACAAAGGAGGGAGAGAGGCGTATGCAGCAAAACGCCCCTAGCGCCGAATGTAACAGGATAGCTGAAGACGAGAGGCTTGTACCCGGCAGTATTCTAATGCGCACCACTTAAGCGCCTGCTCCTAGGGTTTCACGACGTCGTCATCCCTCATTGTAACCGGGAGAACGGGGGGGACATTGAAAACAAACAAGGTAAAATGAGCAGGAAATCGGAGGAGGAAAGTACATATCGAAGTACAAGGGGGAGGGCGTAGCCCAGACGGCGTTGGATGTTATCTCCGGCGGCGACGCGCTACGCGATAGCCGAGAGAACGAACAAGTCACCGAAGATAGAGCGAGCAGGAAAGCGGAGGATGACAGTATGGCGAAAGGCGCGAGACACGATCCACCACGGCGGCGTGCTAGGAGAGAACGCCAGAGTATATCGCGCGTCTTCCGTGCGTTCGCTGATGCGGCCATCACTTAGTGAGACCCAGCGGGTATGCGCCGGTCACCTAAAAGACTGCATGTCCCCCTGTTCACAAATTTTGCATTTGGGAGTACTGTAATCATCAGCCAAATGGAAAAAAGTACAATGGTGTACCATCTCGCGGAAATTAATACAACGCAGTCAATAATAAATAACAGCTTAATGAAGGTGATGCACGCGCGCGTACTTTAAGGCAGGCCTTCTCACAGCAGCGTGCTTCCTTTCGCTCTCGGTGTTGTTGTTCAGGGCCGTGCAGCTCCACCGAACCACGAGCGCTGTGCTGCGGGGAGGAGGAGCATCCGCGGCTGGGGAGGCTGGCGCCGTCGTGACTGAGCTCCAAGACCTCCCCAACGCACAGCCGCGGCAATTGTCTGGGGACAGCAGGTTGCCCGACGCCACGTCGGCTGCTGCAGTGAAGACAGCCACAAACCCATCGCCTGCGGCGTGCAAGTTCCATCGGACGCGCTCTGCGGTGCTCCGCACTGAGGACCTCCCAAAGAACACGCCGCCGCAGGTGAGGACGGCCAAGAGCGGTAACGGGAAACATGGCCTGATAGATTTTGAGTAAATGATCGATCCAGGGACGCGCAAAGTAAAACAAACGTCTTGATCCCCACGCACGTGATTTCTAATGCAAAACAGGAGTATTGTTGAACAGGAATTGCGAAATATTTACGCGCACACCTTCACACCAATGATGATGAGAATGCAGAATATTAAATCAGTAATATCTCGTTAACTCAAAGTCGTAAAATCCGCTGAAGGTTTTAGAGATAAGCGGCGTTTCATATTAACCAAAATGCCGACAATGTGTGGCCGGGTCACTGAAATAAGAGCTAGTGCTGGTAAGAAAACTCGACTGCACAGGGTAATTTTCGGAATAAACATAAAACTATTTGCATGGACAACAATATTTTATTATTGGATGCAAGAACTACGTGATGCTCGTTTGTTTCGTGGTCACAGCTGCTCAATGCATCGTATCAATTGTTGGTCAATTTACCTTGTTGCGAAGAAGGCGCCGAATGTTTCTTGTTTCTGCCTTTGTAGGCACTTCTTGAGGCTCCTCGGCGTTTACAGCCATGTCTGAGGCGGCGGGCAGCACTCCGGTAACAGGGTCATCGGCTTCGTACCGAGCGTAGTACTCGCAAATTTGTCCTTCACGAGCGCGTTCGGGGACTATGGAGCTAACCGTTCGAATGAAGACATTTCCGCTGCCTGTGGCGGACTTTGCCTTGTGTCCTCTCTGCCAAGATTTCGTGATATCCGTGGTCCTTAGAAAAAAAAAAACGTTTCAGGGAAGAGGGGCAAATACATAGCGGCTCTGGGAGGTAAATGCGCGAAGTGAAAAAGGTTCGACTTAACAGATATTTCGAATACCCGAGTTTGAATTAACGAGGGAATCTTGTATTGCTTATATTATTTCCTTCGTATCACGGTGATGACATGGGTCATTTTACCGAAGAAGGTAATGCATACGTAGTGTAACACTGCTAATTTCAGCTCTACTGCAAACGGAAGGCCCCCAATTGATTTTTTTTTTCATAACAGGGGTGATGGTGGTAGCAAGCTGTAATAAAATGGAAGGCCACTGACCAGAAAAGATAAGAAGGTAAAGTAGGAAGGGTTCAGTATGTATGGCAACAAGGGGTAGATGCTCTTCTACTCTCTGCGTTTGCGCCAAGAGCATTCCAATCTTTCCGTAACGAGCCCCACGTATTTACCGGTACTTTCTATGTATTACTCTCAAATGGGCGTGAACGAGGCGGTCAGTGCACTCGCATGGTTTTAGATTAATAATATCGCAGTCTAAGAAACGTGTCGAAAAGCTTCTGTTTTTTTACAGCACTCAACCACATTACTCTGGGTATACCTTTTTATAAAGCTTTCTCGTTCTTGAGCAACCAGCCCTAGCCTCAAAAAGCCAAGCGCGAGCATTGAAGTTATCGCAGATATTTTTCTTTCTGATATCTCCCTTTTCGGCTTCAGCGACTTTATTGTTCTCTTTTTTACCTCCATCTATACGTTTCTACTTTATTTTTGGTTACGCGAACGAACAGCTCCAGCATTTTCCGTTTTACTCGGAATAAATGCTTATTGCTCTTCCCCGGGAGTGTTCTTGCTTCTTAACTTCAGTTAAGACAAGTCGTAGCAAGGCTTTATCCTTTTCCACCTAATTCGTTTCCACGGTTATTGCGGTGATGTTGCAAAAGAGTTTAGCGGCCCAATTGCGTATTTTTTAGCTTCACGGATTTGAAAAGACGCACCGTCCATGTCTCGTTCATTGGTTTACTATGTACACCTAAGGAAAGGGCGTACTATTCTGTGGTTTACTGCTAGGCCTGGTGGCTTCACACTGCAGGTAGAGTAGTGCTTTCGCAAACTTCATTATCAGCGTTTGACCTGGTTCAGTAGTCTTTCAGCAGTCGGCCGCCTAGTGTGCCATTTTTTGACTAATTTGACTGCAATCTTATGCCAGGGACTGAAGACTTTCGACCTATCACCTTAACTAATGTTTTCGCAGTAATAAGGTTTTGTTGAAAAGCGAATTAAACCAGCGAAACACACGCAGCCGAAGCACAAGAAGAGGCTTCCTATTGTTACCTCGAGTGAAGAGTAACGACTGCTCCTACAGCCTTGCGTTAAAAACCTCACTTGTTATTACAGCTAATGCAGCCTTTCTGATACAGTTTAGTCGGGTATGCCGGCTTCTCTCACGGTTATAAACGATTGCTGAGGGAACAAGCAGCAGAGAATTTTTTGTCTTAACAATTTATATTTATACGACGGGTCTGAGTAGCTTCAGCCCGATTCTACTTAAGGCGCTATTATACGACGTCAGAACAACCTCTGAATAAGTGATCATGGCTCATTACGTTACCTGTGAAGTCACGACATTTTTAACTGCCTCCGGTTACGAAACGTCGCGATGCCGTAGCCGCCGGACCGGCCAAGCCATTTTGCATGGAGAACACAGCAACCTAGCCGGAAGCGCGGGTAATGGTCGCCGTTAGAAACAATAGGACGCTGCAACCTCCCGGTAAACGGCTGCTGAGGTGACCTTCATGGTGAAGTTGTCTTACTTACACTTAAAAAAGCAAACACATACACACGAAGTTCATGGCAGACATGTAAGTGTATGAAAGGTGTTATGAACTCTAACTCGGGCAGCAGAACACGTGCCGTGAAAGTGTGTTCCGGGGACTGCACAAACTGCAGTTTTCCTGTACTGAAAAAGAACATCTAGCCCTCCTGGCACAGCACCTCAAGCATTTTTATGATACGCATCATGTGGAATGCCGGAAACTCTATTGCTTGAAAGCAGTTCTCTGTGAAACCAATGAACTCACTAATAATGCAACAATTTGTAGTAACAGACGGCTGGGCAGCTCAAATGATGGGTAGTTCTCCAAGCTGAACAACCCTGCTCCACTGTTGGCCATATTTATTAAAGGTATGGTTGCTTAAGTTAATTGTTTGTAAGCTTTTTTATTAAAGGGATTACATACCCATTTACGAAATAACGCCTGTAATGCATAATGCGTCACGAATATTTCGATTATATCGGTAAACTGTTTACCACCTTTGTGAACGACAGTAAAGTATATTCCGCCCGCAATTAAGTGAATACGTAGTAAGGGCCTGTTCGGAAGAATAAAAGTCTACAAAGGCAATTTTTTGATGTTGCTTATGCATATTACGGAACTTACCGCCATGTGGTGTATAAAACAGCCTTCATAGCTTATATGAATGTTATTAATGCTGCCTCAAAGTACACTGTCAGCACAATGATTCTAGTGTTTGCTGTTTATTTGGAAAATTTGCGCTTCTTTAAATGTTTTCATCTTTGGAACGTTATCTGCAAGCTCCACCGAGCCAGCCTTGTCCTGGTATAATAGTACAGCAGTTTAACGGGGCTGGTTAAGTCTAAGACGATATGCATGCACGGACTAAAGAAATTAGGTGGTACGCCTGGTCACACATTCTGCCTTTTGTACTGAGTGAACTCTTAAGCTCGCAGTTAAGTCGAGCGCCATTAGACCCATCTATGGGGTTAGAAAAAGAGGCTTTGTCTATGTGTTTTTGTCTAACACATAACTAACTTGCAAACTCCATCAACCAATCCAGTTGCTTGAGCCATGCCAAATGAGCGCTTTTCTTGTATTTTCGAAACAGGTCGTTCGGTTCAGCATCGGCAGCGAAGGGGAAAAATCCCCGGCCACCATCAGTTCCCGACCTGTCACCGTAGGCGGCAGCGACAAGACCAAGAGTGGCCAGGCTCCCATACCGAAATCCGGTCCATCGCTCGTGAGAGGCGCTAGTGTCGAGCAGACCAGGTTCCACCGGAGCAAGTCGGCCATCGTGCATCGCGGCAGCCTGTCAGGAGAAGACCCGACCACGCCTTCGCCGTTGTCCTCCACCAAGTCATCACCCACCAGGTCAGCTAGGGCCGGCCAGGGACAAAGCCCCAACAGTTCGCCGTTCAAGGAGCGTCCGCAGGCGCCCGGAGTGGTCAGGGTCCAGCAACTGCAACAGCTGCAGCCCCAGATCCCCAACTCTCGCGTCACAAGGTCCGAGTTTTGACCATTTATTTTCTTATTAGCTCAGCTAGTGGGGGGTGTGGAACTGGCTGGCATAAGGTAGGTTTGCTGCACAATAGAAGAAGTGAGGTGAAGTATGCAGAAATCAAATACACGGCCAAATTCTTGGCCTGTATGTGACCCGCAGTGTCGTCCCGGTCCGTAGGGAGCGATGATACTGTACGGTGCTTCGTTCTGGCTCCGAAAATGCCCGTGGCGTATTGAAGCATTGAAATTTCGTCTACATAACAAATTTTTCTGGCTACAACGGATTATAACTCCAACAAATTTTTTTAGCGGCGACTCGATTGTGAAATCAGATAGAGAAAGCATAAGTTGCAAGTGAAATTCGAGGTTTTCAGTAGCAGTCGTCTTGTTACACAAAAAAAACTCCTCTTTAACAAACGCGTTTTTTGTACAAGCGCCGACTGGTTTAAAAAAACTTAAACAATGAATATCCCAGCACAATGCGTGACACAAGCACTCAAGAGTACAATAAAAATGTTCAAAACGGGTAGAAGACCCTTTTCAAAAACTCTTCCAAACAATGAGCTGAATTCGGGGCCCGCACACTCGTGGATAATAATGACTAAAGTTTAGTCCTATGGGGGACTAACGACCTTTGCCTCTATCATTGCTATCTTTTGAGAGTAAATATAAGCGGACGAACGGGAAGTGCGCGACGGAGTTGGTCCGTTCCGATACTCCCCAAGGATGAAACTGTTGGATGGGAGCCGCAGACAAAAAAAAAAAACCGTACCATCAGGGATCCAACCACTGACTCTGGTGACGTAACCTAAGGAATGCAATACGCTACTACTAGGCCAATCCGATTTTTCCTTCGTTACCGCATGAAAAACTGCAATTATTACAGCCTACATAGCTATCACTCGTCAAAGAAGATGCACATCACTGCCGCCGATATAAGCCGTCCGTCAAAACTCCAGCAAGCCGGTGACGCATCCGACAGATGCAGCCATTTTGGTGAATAACTTTGTGCCGCATAAATGCTCTGCCCCAACGCTGCCTGCTCCTGAAAAAAGGACTTTGTTGGGTGAGGCAGTTCCACATTCCTGCCAGTCATACGGCACCTCCACAAGTTATAAAATCTTATAAAATCCCATCGTAACAAATACATCATGGGGCACTCCAGTAGCACCTCAAAAAGGCAAGAACCGAATGGTATAATGGGTAATGTCAATTTCCTTTTTACCAGTTCTTTGCAACACATCCCAGAAAAACACCGCTTCCAGGCACAAAACAAAACAATGATGAATGGTCTCAAGTTGATTAAATAAGGGGCAATTGTCGGACCAAGCAATAGTTATTCCTTTTTCGTGAAACCATGCTTTCACTGGGACTTTACCGCTGCCAATAGTGCGAACAGGAAATCATGACACACTCGATCAAATATCTTTGAAGGTCGATTGGGATAAGGGCCACCTGCTCTGCCGAATCTGACACACACTCCAGTATATTGAACGAGTAACATGTATATTTGTCTGAATGCTCTTTCCTCGAGTACCGCAAATTTGGTCAGGCCCTACTAAACTAGTGATGAGAAGTTGAAGGCGCCTAGATAAAATTTTAGCAAAAATTTTATAATCTAAATTGGAGAGAGATATTAGCGAATAGACTTCTACAGACTTCAGCTTTGGTTCATCTTGCGTTTTCCGAATTAACACTGTGTATCCTAAAAAACAGGTTGGTGGCAAAACGTTATGGTCATATGCTGCTGTGAATATGTCTAAAAGAATGGTAGCAAGGATAGCAGAGAACGTTTTATAGAAATCTCCACTGAAACCTTTTGGCCCAAAGGTCTTGTTAGTCTAAGGTCAGAGATGGCCGCCTTCCTTAAGTGTAATAGACCCAGAAAACAAAGCGACTTATTGTCGTTAACTTAGGCAGTAAATCAATAAGGGAACTAAAAGCGGCTTGTGCCCTCGCAAATAGTGTACAGTAATGGTCATAGAAAGCACTAGCAATTTCAGCTGCTTCGGTGAACCTGATACGTCTATGTTTGAGTTCAATTACTTCCTTTGCAAATGCCGACTCTCGCTCATCTCTAGGGGAAGGACGAGTGGGCTAGCTATCAAGGAACCTTTCAGTTATCGACTGAATTAGAGGGCCATGGTATTTTTTGTTAACATATTGCTGAAGTTATGTTTAACAATACCAATTTTTTCTACTCCTGGTCCCGGACTGACCGCTTCCAGTTCATGAAGCCCAACCAATGTAGGAGTATGTTCCCGCGCAGAAAAAACGTTTCAAACAAAAGGCGAGCGGACTCTTCTATTACTCAATTCCTTACCTCCTGTTTGAATAGATCCCGTTTCTGATCTAAAAAAGACTGCGTTTTTCATGAATACAAGTCAAGGAATCTGATATACATTTACAAAATGTTTCAGCAGCCATATAAAGAGATATTAAGGTTCCACAGATCTTATTGAGGCAGCAACGACACGTCCTTGATCATCCTATGCGGAATGATACCATGCAGTGGTCTGTGAAGAAGATCGGGAGCACAATATCGTCAGAAATGCTAGGCATCTCTTCTGCTGAATGATATATGCGGCCGAGACGTCCGTTCGAATTGCACAGAATGTGATGTAAGTGCATAGTACTCCCTTTTTTCTTACCAACATCGACAAGATCATTACTTAACACTAGATAAGAAATTTTTAACAAGTATAGGTTTATTAGCGTAATAAGTATTCCCTATACAGAGAAAGAGCTCATATAGACAGACTATCGACATATAAAAGATTGCATTTAGGCACGTTCAGATAACGTAACACCAGGGCACGCTTGTCACAATTATTAAGCACTAACAGAAGCAACTGACCAATAGAAAGTGTCTCGGTTTCGCGAACGTACTCGTAGTGCCCAAGAGACCATTCTGGACGCTGCCTTCACAGGCGCCTAAAGCCTTCTGCTTCTCTTGTTTTGAATGCTATCGTGGTCCGGCAGCAGCGCACGAGGGCCGCACACAGTTGTACAGGCCGGGCCTTTTACTATACAGCAGGCCACCAGCCCGTGATCGGAAAAGGCAACTGAACTGACGTTGTAGATCACTACCTACTGTTGATGATCCCTCGTTACGTAGAAGTGATCCAGGCTTGCCTGGGAATCATCGCGCCACCATGTGTAGGGGGGCGCGCACCAGTTACGCTCCTTAGAGTTCCAAGGGGAGCTATATACAGGAACTCTAACGCTTCTATTTCACGTCAATTTATTTACTTATTTAAAGACGATAGTCTTTCTTGGGCTACTTAAACGTAGAAATTTTGGTCTGTCTGTCTGTCTGTCTGTCTGTGACTCGATTCAGCCACCCGGACAAAGTAAAATGTATACGGCGCAAAAGTCTTATATACTCGCAGCTAAATGTGAGCGTCTAAGCCCGGTTTATATGTTCATACTTGTCAACTTTTTTGAACATGAACAAGACATTACGCACATATAAGACCGAAAATTGATACACAAGGGACAGTTACAGTGTTCCTTTATTAAAAAAATTCATGGATGCTCGGTTTTTCGGTAGCAAATGATATTCTACATCTACTGCAGAAAACCAACCACCGCCTGCTGTTGCCCGCGCCACCTACTGGCGGCATATGAAAAATCACGCGGTAACAGCAACGAAAGGTTCCACTAGCTAGGTTCCACGTTCTGCTTGGAACGCACGTGAAGCACGGACACGCGGTTCTATAAACCTTCAAGTCGGCCGCCTCGATTCACGCGCGTCTCCGCCGTAATGCAGCGCTGGCATCGAGGAACCAGGCCTGTAGCAGCGGAATGCGGTAAATTCAAATCGCCTTCAGCAAACCTTTAGTGTGTTTACCTTGGGATGAGCGCGACGGAACAGGAACAGCATGAGAGGTGAGCGGGAAAGCAGAGGGGGGCATTTCCTTTGCAAATGTCTACAAAGACTATCGTCTTTTGACGACATTTGCAACCAAAGGAGCAGATAGGCGGCCAATTTTTCTTGCTGAGTTCTTCAAGTTAGCGTTGCTAAACGATCGGAATTGGAAAATGAAGCCGGCTATTATAGCTGTTACAGCATTGGCATAGCTTTGGTGCACAAGGCAATTATGTAGCGAGTGGAAAAAATAACTTCAAGGCGTTTAGCTGTAGGGAGGATTTTTAACTTATAGTTGTTTTGACCACCAGCTAAGGCGTTTATTCATCTCTTAAACATACACGTATTCATTACCCTTAGATCAACGTAATCTGTTACTAATATTTGCGCAGTTGACGCATTTGAAAATTTTTATTGGCCGTATTACCTCGCGCAATTCGTATGCAACACCGGATCTCAACATAACCTCACCGAGAAGGGTTTCTCCACCACGCTTACCGCTCCTTGCCATTACCCGCCGCTCGATTAACCTTAAGTGCTTTTGTTAGAATTAATCATAGATATTTTCTACCGTGGCAGTATGTAAAGAACCCACTGAAATGACTTGTATTTTGGATCAAAAACTGTCCACAGACAAATGCGCAAAATGGCAATGACGAGGACATTACAGGGGATTAAAGACGCAGAAAAGAGACCAAATGTATGTGTTCGGGCCGTCCGTTAATTCTTGTAGATGGGCGGCGACAAACATTTAGCCCCTTATTTGGGCACACGGCTCAAACTGAGTCACAGTTACTCCACTTGAAGATGAACGGTTTCCCGCGATGACTAACCACCGCATTTTGCTCCATTTTGCCTAAGAGTGTACCGGCATTCAGCTTGCTCCCTACAAGGAATTTGAATTTTTCTTTATTTGCTTTGTGAAAATCAAGGCTTTTGCTAAGGTAGAAACTTTGGTCATTCGTACTTGCAGCAACAAGGTTTCGTCCACGGCGGTTGACTCGCGCGCCCCAGTGATGACCGTTCAGCTGTACGTACCACCTTCTGCGAGATTGCCCTTCTCGGACCTGAGCAACGAAAACTACACAAGGTTCCACCGCATCCGAGCAGCAGCGCAACAGCAGCAGCAGCAACAGCAGCTGCAGCAACAACAGGCTACAGCCGCTGCTATTGGCTTAGCGGCAGCGGCGAAAAGGAGGGAAGCCATGACCTCGCAGAACCTGCTTTTGAGGTATGAATGCACCCTCGAGAAGGATTGAGAAGGTCGCGCCTTGTGCGCCAAATTTCATCAAAACTTCTAACCAGCCGGGCATTACTACTCAATATTGCTATAGTAGCTTTGACGTATGGAACCTAAGCCACTCAATATTGTTTCACGAAATTATTCAATCAGCATAAATATTACAACAAAGTTTACAAAAATTGCGCTGAATAAGAAACGAGGCAGCAATGGAATAAAAATTGCATGCACTGTGCCATTTTTTTTAAATCACATGGGTGAGTGAGTGAGCCAGTGACGAAAGAGTGAGTCAGAAAAATCTAGGAATAAAAAAAATTGATTACCTCTTCCGTTCATTTCATTGTGGATATGCTATCTGACGGATGGTTAAATGCTTAAAATTAAGTCAATGAAATTGAATTCGTTTAATATTACGACCAATGAAGCACAGCCCGTTAAGAGCAATAAACATGGCATGTTAAAATGCCCGTTTGGTGGAAATTTGAATAGAGACACCATGAAAGAGCAAAAAAGATGAAACTGAACGTGTAGTCAGTAATGGACATAGGCAGGTTTCAGCAATGGACGGGAGCCTGTACTAGTAATAGGCGGAAGTATAGGGCGACGCTTCATAACGAAATCACCGTCTTTAACGGGTAGAGCAAACGAGTGCAGGCATATTGAATAACAAACTAACCCCAACCATCACAGCGCCAGCAATAGCTGTCAGAGGAGGTGAGCTTATAATAAAACCGGCAAACTATAGATTAAAACACAGCACTTTGTGCCTAAACACTCCAATACGAAGGTTTCAAGCCTGTGCAACCAATTGAATTTGCGCAGCGTTAGAAATTATGTGCGGTAAGGTAAGTGACATTTATAACTACAACACGGAAAAGGTTAAATAAGCGAAATAGACGGAAGATTGATGCTAAGAAGAAGCTTGGTATTGGCGAAAATGTATATGCCCTCAGAAATGAAAGAAATAACTACGTACATCAAGGACAATATAATAAAAGTAACCAAAAGATTTTATGCCGACTGTTAGGCTATGAACGTCAGGCCACGAGACAATATTATAAAGAATAACCTGGTTGACGAAGACCCAAGAGTTATTAAAGATGAGGTACAAAGTGCACTTGGGCGGACGAAGAGGGGAAGAGCTGCAGGAGATAACCGTGGAAAGACCACGGATCTGCTAAATGATGGGTGACACATTATACTTTGAAGCTCGCAAAGCTATTCACAACTTGCGTCGCAACTGTAAAAGTGTCCTTAGGGAGAAAAATGCGAACCTTATTCTGATCCACAAGAACTGACTGTCAAAGCTCTTAAGAATTACAGATCCATCAGGCTACCCTTTTTAGACGGAAGGGGATAGGCGACACCCTAAAGTTAAAAAAAAAAAACTATGTCGACAGGTTAAATTTGGTAAATACTGCTTAGAGACTGTGATAAAGACATTTACATGGAGAAAAAGTGTTTGATTATGTAGCTACCGCTTTAGTGCTGCAAGCATTTAAGAGAAGACAGAAGCACACAGGATTCTTGGAAGGCATATAGATGAGCTGCACCGCAGGATTATTCTTCACAGAAGTGTTTATTATTCATGAGCACGAAACATTGCTGGCGCTAAGCGGGACAAAGACGAAGAATTACACAAACTAGTTAAGCGCACTACAAACTGATTTTTAATCACACCAACATAGCTTATTAGGCAGCATTCAGACGACGTTAGAGGGAGGGGTAATCATTATCGATGAAAATACATACAATATTCGTCCTGAGCATGCGTTCTTCTACAAACTGTCGAGTAATGCCATTTCTGTTGTTGTTAATGCAATCGATGGCGAACTGACACAGTGTTTTCCTTTTCGAATTGCGAAGGCTTCCAAGATCAGTTGGAAGTGCGCCTAACTCGTTTGTGCAATTCTTTGTCGTTGTTATGCTTAGCACTTACAATGTTTTGAGTCAAAAGCCAATTAGCACTATTCCAAGCTATGGTTCATGAACAGGACGGCAGTGAGACAAGGAGACACTACATCTCCAGAATTGTAAGCCGGCTGTCTCGATAGGGTATTGGAGCCTGAATGGGGGAAGTCACGAAAACGATTAAATGGAGAATATTGGACATCTTGAGATTTGCAGACGACATTATCTTGTTCATTCAATGGGCAGAACAACTGTAAAAATGCTTAATGGGCTGGGTCTAGAACTCTCTCTAACAGAAAAATGAGTATAAAAAATCCAAGTAGTGTGAAAATACGCATAAAGCTTCACCTTTATCATAGGTAATAAAATACTTTCAGTACTGAATGAATGTAGCTGTTTCAGACAAGGCACCAGAGGTAATACCGAACACGAAAAGGAAATCCCGCATAAAAGTGATATGGCCTGTGGACCTTCGGCAATCACGCTCAAAGAATGTATGCTAGGCTCCGTCTATCAATAAAAAAAATGTATGCAACGAATGCGTGCTCCCGGTGATGACTTACGGAACGGAAAGTTGATGCCTTACGAAGCGCCTTGAAGGACATGTTGAAGATAAAGTAAAATGAAAAGAAGGATAACAGGAGCGACACTACGAGATATTGAACAAACATTCTGCATCAGGGAAGGAGCGCTTTTTCACACTTACAGCCAGTCAAAAGTAGGCAGTTAAACTGATCAGGCAGCTGCCCATGCCTTATTTTATTACTTATGTCTTGAGACGTAAGGTTAAGAGGACAAGCGCATGTAGCTTGTACTTCCACGATGCTGTTAAATCATTGAAGCTCTTGAACGCAGGACACGGTCCATGACTTCATCGCGGTCGTCGACGAATCTCAGCCAGCCACCCCAAGAAAGTGCGAGGGCACCAAGCAAGCTGAGCAAGGATAAGACCCTGTCTGCAACCCAGGAGGCAAAAGGGTCATCCTCCTCGTCGGCTGACACCAGTCGTAATCGCAGCGTGGAACCAACAACGCCCAAACTCCGAAGGACGTCCTCAGGGCCATCAAGAAGACCCGCAAGAACAAATAAAGAACCGGTACCGTGGACGTCGTTGGCCGTTCAGACAGCGGCCGGTGTCATTGCTCTCCTATGCAAGCCGCAAGGATTAGATGCAGCTGATCTTCTGGCAGCTCCCCGGCAAGCCGACAGTGCAGTTGGGGAGAGGGGCCGGCGGGGAGCCTTAATGCTGGGACCGGTGAAAGTGAGCGTGAGAGACGCGGACTCGAGTGTCGATCGTGAAGACAATGCGTCACCCGGTGCTTCTGGGAAGCGTGACTCCTGTTCAAGTCTTCTTGCTCAACCTTCTTCAACGTAACCAACACTACTCCGTCGGGAACAGCAGTGTCGTGGTTCGCTGCACCGATCCCATTCGTTAGAAGTGGTCTTCACTGAAGGCTTTGGGTACGGAAAAGTGTCTTTTCAAGATAGGAGCGTAAAGGAGCCACTTTATCCTTGCAATGCGCATGCTTTGGAACCAAAGTGCAAGCGCCTATGCAATTTGCTGTGCCAAGTAATTTGACGCTTTGGCTCTCCGTAGAGTGGCTGGTTTCCTGGATCAGTGGTGTCGGTAGTGTATGTCAACAGTCGCTTTCAGTTTGTAGTCTCATCCGAAGTCTAGAAATGGTAATAACGTTTGGGCTGAGTGCTTCGACTAAAAACCACATGACCCCCAGCGACTTCTGTCTCACGTAACTAAGGTATAGTGATAACACAACTAGACACTTGTAAAGAAATTTAACGAAATTTTTACCGCTGGCATTATGCAGTGGCGCAGAATAATTCAAAAGCTGACAAAATGGGGGCCTCCGCTGTGCCCAGCGTTTCGTGAAAATCCGCTATAGGACGTAGTTAACCCGAAGGTACAAGCAACTAACAGTCAGCAGCAAGTATGCTCGACAAGTATCTGGTGCTCTATAATCTCAATGGAAATACCTTAGCGATGAGAAGCTGAGGGCGTTTCATATGGTTTTGTTCAGGGCTACGCTAGAATTCAGTTTGATTTGATTTCGAAATACTTTATGCGGGCATTTCGGAATTGCTTCAAAACAATTTTGACGAACACCTCTCTAGCCGACTGGGTAGCATTACTGGTGGACTGTTTATCACTTATAGGAATTCTTCGATAATGCCAGTTTAGCTGTACATTTCATGGATTCTGTATGTCTACCACCAGGCAACTATGACAGGCAGTTCATCAATTTAATAATGATAAACATTTGTTTAGATTGCGGCAGTTATATACTTATGATCAAATGTCGAAGCAATAATGTGCCATTTGCAAACATAATTAATATAAAATTGCCTGTGGAAAATTTAGGATAATACAATAACAACAGACATTATTTTAGAACGTTCATATTATTACATTTGAGTGCAGTCTTTCCTATTCTCTACTTTACTACTGATCATTCACATTTGTCGTTTGGGAAGCGAAATTGAAAACATTACGTAATGTCTGCTCGCAAGGTAATAGAAGAAGAATTCTGACCAATGTATCTGTCTTTTTACCGAAAGTTTCAACTGCTATGCGGCTGCGGACAGGTGCTACAAAAAACACCCACGGAAGCCATTTTACATGCGTGAAATAAGGTTGTGACGAATCCAAGCCATGCATTGAAGGAATGAAGCACGGGTTGTGTGTAGCTGATGTTAATGCACTTAAAATGATACAGTGCAATAGCGCCGATGAAGGCGGTGCTAAAGAGGAACATGTGACCACTTGTACATTTTTGTGGCTTTTCGCAAAAAATTTCACTTAATTTCTTGTGTGCATGAATTTATACAAGAAGCGCGAAATAACCCTGAGTCTAATTTGCTTAAAGTAATTGTCTTTTGGGGGGCTATTGGCAGCAGTGTTCCCTCGGAGACTTGGAAGCATCAGGCCATGAATGGCTGGCACCAACTTACCCATGTCTTATGTTTCAACTTTTGTTGACTAGCCAATCGCGTCCCAAGTTATTAGTGATGGTAGCGCCCTGCTATTGCATCTTCTGTGCGGTAAATTGGGAAATCAACAGTCAACAAGAAAGAATAAACCAAGTGACGGAGTTGTGCCTATTCTCGTCTTTTGCCGCGGTTGTCCAATCTGCTTGCTTTTCCATAAACCCGTGGTTAAAAGAAAAAAGCGTTATGTCACATTTCCATCCCGAATCGCATCTGCTCACACGTTTTTCTCTTAATAATATGTTTTGTTTTCAATAAGCACATCAAGCATATTGTTTCACCTCCAAGAAACGTTTACTTTTTTCGAGTTATGCACATTCATATATGTACAAATGAATAAAAATAGCCGGTAGCTTCCACGCCAAACAGTGCCGAAGCTAAATCAGAAGTGAAAAATATATTTTGCATGTGAAGAGTAATAATAAGGGTACTCAAAATGCGTACAGGATCTCTTCAAACAGCTGCTTCAAGCGGCACAATGGAGTTGAACCGTATTCAGCATATGTACTGGTCTTTAAGCTCAGGTTCCCGGGTTTCGGTATGCTTAAAACTCGAAATTTTTTCTCTCTCCCGCTGTTGTTTCATCGGCTCGTGAGCTGTTGTTAAGGCCCAGAGCCATGACACTCGCTTCTGGTTCTGCAACCCTAGATAAACAGATTCGAAGTACATGGGTATGGAACAGAAGGGTCCCCTGAGCTTTTCTTCGTAAAGACATGCATCATTCTAAGCACGTTTTGCACACCTGGGTACTTCACCTACAGTAGCAGTTATTACGAGGAAATTTACGGCATGGTGTTAGGGAGCAAAAAACAAACCAAAACAAAAAAAAACAAAAAAAAAAACGATCGTCTTTCTTCCGCTGCTTTACGACGCGGATGTTTCGAGCATCAGAAGATTTCTCATTGCGCCGCTGCCAATTCGAGGTGCCAGCATTGGCATGGCGACTGGGCAAAGGAGCAAAGTGGCAGGAACCGTAGCAGACGACGTGCAGCTATCTCCGCCTGTGGCACTGATTACAAACCAAGCGCAAGATTCCAGCGGCGCCCGTCGTGGCCCTCACGAGCGCGCCCACGCGCTGCCGTTTTACCTGTAAAAGTGGGCCGCGCCTGTACCTTACGAGCTCAGGTTAATGAACTTGAGAAGAAAGATCGCGGATCTGAATAACTTCGGGCAGAGAAATGAGACACTTGGCCTCAGCGTGTTGATAGTAGCTGACCAAAGGTGGCTGCTCGTGACGCCAGAAGTCCGCCAAAGCACCAACGGACCTTTCACGGTACGCCAACGATGGCCATTGTATGTCAGAGATATCATTTGTTAGCTTTACTGCGCCTGGGCTGTCTTTGATCATACTGTTACGGGAAACAGAAGTGGTCACTGGCACATAGTTCGAGCTGAGCTCGTGTAACCGTCTGCTTGATCGTCGTCGGCGTGGGTACCGTGGAGCTATGTGCCTGGTGCTATGTGCGAGGAGAATTGCTATAAAAATATGTTTATACCGTCTTGCGCCTCTGAATCAAAGAAAATTGGTATCAGTGTTCGCCCCGCCTGCCCATTTTTGTATGTGGCCATAGACTAGTTTTCTTAAGGTGCATTTTCCGGCAAGCCAAACTCGCTAATTATCTTCTGAGCTTTGGTATTACTTCATTCGACTTTAGGTTTTGTATGGGTAGCGCTCGCTAGACTGCCGCCCGTACATGTACGTTGCACTTTTCTAACCGTTATGCGTGCTCCTAGACCACCGTTGAGCTCTTTTCATCGGTGAATTAGCACTCACAATGCGTGTCTAGACGCAATAACCTAAGTGTGGCCATTCTTTGCTTTCGAAAGACGCCACATTATTAAACTTACGTAGCGCGAGCTAAGCGTAACAAAAAGTAAAAAAAAAAAAAAACAGGACAGGACGTATTGCGTGCGCGTAAGCGGCTTTTGGAGGGATTATGCCTTAAAGCTTAAAACATACCCGACAGGCAACCCGAACAACTGGGTCACTGCGCCTGGAATCGTCTTAAAATTTAGGTTATGATATTTGCAGGGTGGCTTAGATCGGCTTGTCTTAAGCAGGGTGCTTGCTTGGTTGCACACGCAAAATGGTTGCGCATAAGCGGTTCTTCATCCGCTTTGCCGAAAGAGTCTGTCCGAAAGAAGCAGTAAATTTGGCTACGTATGCAAGCCGGAGTTTTTCCGCTTGAGTTGCATTCTAAAGAACAGGCATTTCAAGATTTCCGGCGTCCTACAAAAAGCTAAAAATAGCTCTGGAAACGAAAGGCTGGAGTGTAGTTTTGTTGGCTTCGGAGGAGGTAGTGCGTAGTATATTATTTGAGGTTAGTGCATAACGTCTCATTCTCTCACGGTATTTACCGGGTTCTCATATCGGTCTGTTTCCGATTGTGGTTTGCACAAAATACCGAAGTAATTAAAAACTGCATTCATTGTATGCCGGGCGTAAATAAGCAAGCAGAAATACGAATGAAAAAGTGCACTGCCCAAATAAATTTGAGACGTCACCCTTTTGCCTTTCCGGGACAACAATCCCACTCATACAAGCACCGTATCTGAAATTAGGAGAAAGTTCGGCAAGAGAAAGGTCCGAAAGATGCGTTAGAACACTAGTTTATTATTCCGGGACTGTCATTTTACCAGGAATCCATAAGGATGTGCGCTCACTTTGAACACATCCCCGAGTAGCTCACACAGATGACGTAACAGAACAAAAAAAATCACAACTACCGTAGTTATCAAATGCAGAAGCATAGGCTTGGCTCCCGCACGGGTTTCACGTTGCAGTCTCCGATTAGAAGCCACGGCAATTTCATCCTTTCACTTGGGCTGCAACATAAATCGAACCCAATTCGATCAGTTCTCACTCTCTTCAAAGGGTCACTGAATAACAAAATATAACTGACGTCGTGAAAGGAAGAGTGCAATATATTGATTACGGAGGAAGATAACTCAGTTCATAACAAAACTGCTGCAGGCTTCACTCAGACCGATAAATGCCATGCAGCGACCGTAACCTCACCCTTCCGCAAACCAGTCACGTCGTAGGCCTTTTATATCGGATGTCCCGGAGCTGCAGTGAAGAGTTACAGAGGGCAAACAGAACTCGTGTACGTTTCAGAATATACTGTGTTCGAGTGGTCGAGGGTTCGAGGGCTCACTCAAGCGCCACAGTGTTCAAAATATACTCTGCCGCTTGAGTGAGACCCCTTCCGGAAACCTCCCACCCGACAGCGTGGTTAAGTATACGTGAAAACAAAAATGAAGAGACGAGGCGGAGGCTACGAAATTTTAAGCTGTTCACTATCGAGTGACATAGCCATAGGTAATCGCTGTTCCTTGTGGTCACTGTCTGTGCAACTTGAACGTTAATTCAAAGAAGGTTCATTTGCGAAAATTAATAGACGTGCACGTGTTCGATTCGAGAGGCTTGGTTTCAACAATATAAGCAGTTGAACTATAATTTGATGCTTACGGATAACATACGTGTATTTGGTGAATGTATGGCGCACGATAAAGTCCACGAAATATCGAGAATGTAAGTACTGTAGGGCGCTCTCACCGATCTTGTCACATCCGCTTATGGAACTTAGAAGTCTCTAATTTTCTCGGATAAAATTTTCAATTAACTCAGACGGAAGGCTAGACAGCAGAGGCGTCCTGTACCTCTTCAATAAACTCGCAACTGTACTTGGCCGAGCTGAAGAAATTTTAGACACGCCGATGAGAAAGGCCAACGTGTCCAAAGAAAAGTACCGTGTTTATCAGAGGTACGTGCGCTGCGCTGCGCTTAAGCTGCTCAAAGCGCCCGGGAGACACACAGGAGAGGAAAGGGGGCAGTGGTGGTGAGGGGAAAAAAAAAAAAAACAAGAGAGGGAGAGAGGACGCGTTACGGAAACGAATCGCGGAGCGTCACGCCCCGTGCTCCCTGAGAACGCGGGCAGCAAGCAGCAAGGAATAATCCCGCGCAGTACCTCCTCCGTGCTCGTTTACCGAAACAAAAGCTGGGAGGGCGAGACATCGTGATACGAGTGGAGTGAGTGTGAAAGAGACAGGAGATCAGGACGGCGCCAAGAGAGAAAGAGAAATAAAGACCAGTGAGAAAGAAGAGCGAGATGGTTTTGAAACGGGAGCAAGCACCTACGACGCTGCAAATTGTCCTTCCGCTCGTATAGCTGCGGAAGTCTCGAGCGTTGTTACGCCAGCGAGAGAACAATGGGTCCACGTTTTCGTCGCGAGCAAAGGGCAGTCGACGAAGGTTTACACGAGGAGGACAGTCGTCCTTCTCTTCCAGAATCAAGACGATTCGGCCGAGCGGGTACGCTGTCAAAACAGACGAGAGAAACACTGCGGCGAAAAAAGGAAGACACCCGAGTAACAAGCGAAACGCGTGGCGGCACACGGCCCGGGCCACTGGCCGGGAGGATATCCGGTGCTGGCGCTAGGTAGCGCTACGGCACGCTCCGAATAGTTAGAGCGCGGTGCTCGACAATGCAGCGTCGCTACCCCTGGCGGACGACACTTAAACTAGACGAGAGAGGATGAATGCACGAGTCGGGCTACGGCGGCTAAGCTGCGACGACCCGTCACGCTTGGCCGATAGCGGTCTGCTAGCTCCAGAGCTGTACCAGGCCGAGCGGAGCGAAAGAAGGCGGGGTCCGCTCGCTCGCTCGCGCCAGCGTCTCTCATTCAATTGCGCTGCCTCGCCCTTTCGCGTCCGCGTTACTACGACGGCGGAGACCTACGGCGTGCATCCATATGCCTTGTCCGCCGCTGAGGAAGCGTTTGTGCGTCCTTAAATTTGCGAGTGCCGTGCGTGAAGTTTGACGCTCCGAGTAGTGTCGACCAGCTCCATCCGGCGGTCCATGTCACACGGATGTGCTTTTGGTCGTACAGTAGCCGACTGCTGCCAGGATATATTCCAGCAACGCCGGGTATTGTCGTTTCTAGGAGAACACCGGGAAGCTTGATCTGCCCTGTTCCAGGTATGCTGCGTTTCTGGACACGCCGGAGATAACAGGCCGGAGAGTCGAGGAGGTAAGCAAGGTGAGTTAGTTCCGCTACTCACAACGATCAAGTCGTAATGTGCGGTGCGAATGCAGGAAAGAAGATCTCAAGGACGTTGTCTGAAAAACAATGCGAGATGTGTTGATGGTTACCTGGTTGAGTAGACGTGGATTTCGAAAGAAAGGAAAAGTTAACACTAGGAGATCTACTTTAAATGGCATTCATTAGAAAATATTAGGTTTGAAAGGGGTGGAGAAGACGCAGGGTTACAAGACGTGACTGCTTGTAAAAGAACTCAAGACGCTTGCTCTGAAGAAAAACTGTGTCGCTTGTTACCACCCCAAGTACGTTTCCGCACGAGAGCGGGGCAGTCAGGTAGAGACAACTACACCTCACAAAATTTTTCCGAAAAGCCACATTAGAGTAAGCATTTTGTCAACTAAATAGGCATTCATTGTGTGCAGCTATGCTGTCCCTGCTGTGCCCTTATTTCAAAAGTTGACCGATTATGAAATCGAGGTTCAGGCAGGAACACGTAGAAATATCTTCGTAAAGGGATGCCGCGTTTTTTCACACAATGCCGTAGATTACATTGTCATTAGCCCGACGTGTCACTCTAGAACAACTTTACAGTACCGGTCGTTCTGGTGGCTCTCCGCCTAAATGGCCATGTTCCGCTCATACTTTACTGCTGTTGCCATGCTTGGAGTAACATCAAGGTTATCCGCATAGCTTGTCGCCTCTGCACGATGGCTCAGCGCGAAGACACCGAAGGACATAGGTGATTATACACGCAGCAGTGGGAAGGACTAAAAAAGTGACAAAAACAAAACAACCTTAGAGGGACTCTCTAAGTCTTGTGAGAGCTTGAGAATGATGCAGACAATACATTGAAACTATTTGCTAATGCGAAGAGATTTAAAATCTTTCATTGAGGATTTAGAAATCACTCCCGCCATGATACAGTAGCAAGTTAAACGCGAAGTCAACACGACCACTGTGTAGTCTGAGGCATAAACGCGACTGCCTTTCTTACTGTACTTTGCTCTTACTCGCTTCTTTACTTTACTTTACTTTACTTAAACTTTACTTTGCGGGTTCTTTATTACCTTTAGAATATAAGTCAAGACGCTTAATAGAAATGCTTTGAATGATAGGCTACCTAGGCGTCTACTTTTATATTAAACAGCCCTTGCCCTCCAAATCGGACATCTTCAATTGGTCACAATCGATCCTAATTTCCCCAAATAGACATGACAATTCACCGGTGACGCCCGAAATTGATGGTTTGAAGGTGCTGCTATAATGACGCAGTCGTTAGCACATACGTCGTTGCGCGATCACTGTGAAACGAAAAAGACATTGAAATGCTACTGAACGTAGGAAGTGTTCTCAGAAGGCGCTCGGGATATGGTGTGGAGAGCGAATTGCTAAAGCGTTCCGAGACAGACCCTATTGCGACTTTGTGGAGCTAGCCAAGTGAAACGGCCAAGTGAAAACTCAAAATTACCCGTTCTGGAAGAGGTTGCCAATTCATGTTTCTGCATGAGAACGACAGAAAAAACGAAGGCGAGATTTCTAACACGCTTGACCGAATTTTCACTCGAGAGATATTGCGCTGTAGATATGTAATAGACCCACTAAAAAGACGGTATATTTCGAGGTGCTTCTGCAATGAATTCTGGTACCAGGAGTGTTACCTAACCCATTTCTAAAGTGGGGGCTCATTTAAAAGTCTTGAAAATCCCACAGGGACATTTTTTAAAAAGGAAATGACGTAGAAAATTCAAAGAAAGGAACACTGGGAGGCACGGAAGACACAGCGTTAGAAAATGAACTGTGGTCGGTAATAAGCGCGACAAAGGGTACCTCCTTGCACCTCGTAATGGCTGAAAGAGGAGAAGATGCGCCCGCATTGGTCCCTGAGATTAAAGGTATTCCATGAAAAGGTGATTCTTGAACGTGATACAAGGCGTATGTAAATAAAAATTAGGTGCACTGTGGAACGGTGGAACAGCTTAAAACATATTGAAGTAGCTTTGTAGTTGCTTAGGACTTTCAGCGGTAGGCTATTCCGGAGATTAATTCTAATTTTGAGTGTAATATTTTGGGACGAAATGTATTGACTGGCGTTATGGGGACAAAAAAAATTGCAATAAATTTGTCTGGTGCATACTAAACGTAGTGGAAATATTGGGTATTCGAGGAGTTTAGGTTTTTGGTTGAGCCATATATAAATTTTTGCGAGGAAACCATTGTGTTTTGCAAGCTTTTAGTGTATTGAGCTGCAAGTTGAAATTCCATGTTAATCCAGAATATTACGCTAAAGTACTGATATTTTGAACTGGTTCTTTATTTATTGATTTAATTGGTAATACCAGAGTCCTTCAATGCTTTACTGGTCACGAAACTGCTCCGTAACTCAATGGGAGAGCTTCATATGCTACGTTTGGCCGCCACGCGGTGGCGCCACCATCTCACTGAGGTCACTCTTCGGGTGGCGTTGCATGGCTCGAACGGCGGAGACGCGGCGAGTTGTGTCTGTTTTGTGCGTGAAAAAAAAAATGTAACGTGCATCTCGCGCTGTTGTGATGCGACTTAAGTAGTGCAACGATGATGCCGAACACGTGTTGCTTCCCGGGATGTCGTTCCTTGTACAGCGATACAACAGAAAATGTTTTCTTCTTCTGTTTACCGAGCGACGGGGAGCTGCATGAGAAATGGAGGCGCGCCATTCCAAGGCACGAAACGGGAGGTTTCAGCTTCGATTATGAGTGTCTGACATGGAATGCACTGTGTGTGGGAATGCACTGTGTGTGAGAATGCACTGCGTGTGAGAATGAAAAAGCAATGTACCCTTTTGAGAGCATCCCGGACCTAGAATTGTACAAGGCCAACTTAAAGCCGAATTTTCGTCAGATCAGTGAGGTAGTAGCGGTGGTTCATTACCTGTTTGCACACTTGAATTCCTTGCACTCAGGCTCGCATGTAAAAAAAGCTTTGGGGCGTCCTTGTGCTTTTACTTTTCATATTTCCGCGAATTTTCCCTCAGGATCCGTTTTGTTTGTTTTGTAACCGCGCGTGGCCGCTTCCGGTTTTCTTATCTGGCGTTTCAACTGGAGCGCTCGTTTGCTCTTTTTGTAGTACGTCCCGTCGGGCAATATTGTTTGATATGGGAAGGGTGTCACCTTGTCGCTAACTTGATTTTTTGTTTCTGCGACAATGTTCTCGATCCTATTTCCATGGATCTGAAATCAATCTAGTTCGGAGAGTAATGCTTAGCAAACGCCGTGCAACTCACTGTATCGACGTTCATCTGTTTACGTCACACTGCGGACTGCTTCTTCGACGTTTGTGTTTCATTCTAGTCTTTTGTAGAGCAGGAGGTCGCTTTAATAAACTTCGTTCAGAAAAGCTTTGCGTCGTTCTTGGCTACGTGGCAATATTCTGTTTCCTCAGTGTGCTGCACATCGCAGCGCAAAAAAAAAATAAATTGTTGTACGCTGGACCGCGCTCTTTTGTCTCCTTTCGTAATATTGAAATTTTTCGTTGCGTGTCATAAAATCAGTTTTATTGTTCTTTTTTCGCGTCCTTTTTTTTTGCAAGGATTGCAAAGCGCGGAAGGGGAAAAACAGACTGTGCAACACATATCTGTTCGTGTTTTAAATCCTTCGCGTTTCTGCCGCGTTTTTAGATGTTCTTAAGTATGTACCCACTCATCGAAACGACAATACTATTGGGCGATCTCTTTTAGCGTTCTGTGCATTCAAGAGCAATCAACGGATTCATTAAGCGTAGTCTGAACGACGCGGGTTTCTTTCAGTTTTAAATGCGAATGCATTTATTAGCCGGGGGTTGTCTTGCTCCTTGGCCGGCGTGCGCCTGCATTCCCTCCAGCGCGAGCGCACGTGAGCGCGCGCCTCGTAGTTCTGCCTTCGTCGTCGTCTTCGTCGTAAATGCGAATGCATTTCTTAGTCGGGGGGTTCCACAATGCAAACGTGAGCATTACGCCTCTCCCTGGCGGTGACGTCACTGCAGTTGCTTTCCACGTCATCATCATCGGTTGGAGAAGAAGAAGAAGACAAGTCTGCGAAGCGAAGAGCGCGTAATTGCCGAACGCGTTACGCCTCGGGAACATCAAGAAGGAGTCTAGTCGTTTGAACGCGCTTCGGGTTTCTTTGGAACGAGTTTGGAAGAGGAGGTGATGAGAACGGTGACGCAATCATCGCGGTCTGTGACGACAACCCTCGTCTGGCGCCGTTCAGGTCGTACCTGGTGTGTGCCTCGTGCCGCGAGTCTCTGGTCAACGGGTGAGAAAAAAGTGCCCCACTACATTCACGGGAGTTGCATTGATCTGGTCTTTACGCGAAACTTGTGACGCGCGTATGCTTCTCAAAGACCCTTTGACCGTGCACTTTAGCGATCAACAAGGCAGTGATTGTGGCCGTCAGGTACAACGATAACACGAACAGTGCTGATGAATAAATGATTACGTTCACACTCTCGTCATTAATTACGAGCATTACTCGCAACACACTCACCGGTGCACCAATGCATTCGCATTTCTGCACGATTCCCTCGGGGGAAGTTGCGGGGGAATTTTTTTTTATTGTATTATCGATAGGCCCGCAGCAGTCCGTGACAACGGAGCTACCGTGTGTGTGGTATTTACAACTTTTGCTTTAAGAAAAAAAGCAATACAGATTTAAAAATCCGTGAACATGACGGCGCAGCGCTTGTGCCAGATTTACGGTCGAAGTTTACGGTAATTTACTTGTAAAAATAAAACCCCATTTAAGGCGGGTGATATACACAATGACTGGACTATTCATCGCTAATTACTACAAAAAAAAAGCACACTTAATCAGCGCGCAGACACCAAAAGCAGCGAGCGTTTGCACGCCAAGAGCTGGCCAATATGCCGCATGCGCGGCGGCTGGATGCCCTTCGTGCGGCGGTGGCGCCTGTAGTGGCGCCCGCGGACCCGATATGAAACGAGCGCCGAAGTTTCGTGACCAGTAAAGCATTGAAGGACTCTGGTAGTACTGTTGACCCTCTAGTGAGATCGTTACAGGGAGGGAACAAACACTGCAATAACGCACAGTCATGAACAAAACACTACAAAATACTTCAAGGGAACGAAACGTGGAACCAAAATACTCTAATAGCGCACAGTCATGAACAGATTTGGAATGACGCACTATTTCTAAAAAAGATATCTATAGGTAATTCAAATTGTTGTAAACCCGAGCACTCCACAACATCGTTTGGTAGTTTATTCCATATTTCAATGACATCTGGGAAAAAGAATACTGATACACGTCAGTGTGCGTATTAAGACTTTGAATCGTTCGGCTGTGATTTTTGCGGGAACCATGTTTTGGAGGCGCTTTCAGATAGTGTTCCTTATCTAGTTTTAATGCTCCATACAATATCAGGAAAGACATTTCAGCCGTTGCTTTGTTGTTCTGCTTTCCGGAATTTCCAACCCGCACTACTGAAGCATATCCGTAACTGAGTCTGTGCGGCAATACCTAGAACATATAAAACGTGCTGCGATTCGCTGTATTTTTTCTACCTGCTTTTTTAAACTCTTTTGGTTTGGGCTCCATACAAAAGTTGCATATTCTAAAACGGGTCGTATGAAAGTCTTGTAGGCAACTAACTTAATTTCTTTAGTCGCGGTGATAGCTTCGGCCTAAGAAAGCAGAGCTGTTGATATGATTTGGAGGAGGTATCATGCACATGAATGCGCCAATCGAGATTATGCGCCACTGTCACCTTTGAGTACCTGAAGCTCTGTACCTCGGTCAAGGCATATTCCCCTGTATTATTTTCAAATCTTAGAACATCCCGCTTCCTTGTTACAATCGTATATGCTTTACTATAACCGCAAGAGAAAGAGTAAGAAGTGAATGTCCGCTTCAAAATTGTCAGAGGTTCAGATAGTTAAAAAAACACCATTAGATCCAGGAGAGATACCTGAGAGACCTCGAATCTTCCAGAGATTGTGGAGGTAGTACAATTAGGCATTGGGTGTTTTTCATAAGGAAGGCCCCAGTTCAACTTTAAAGGGACCACGAAAACAATATATTGGTTCAATTTCGATGCACTAGGCTTTGGTAACTCAGTCAACTCTTTTTCATTCAAGAAAAACGTTGTTGTAACAAAAAAGTGTTAGAAACTTTGAAAACTTTTTTTTTTTTAAATTTAAAAACACTGAAAGCAAAAAAAAAAAAACAATTTCCGCTGCAGGCAAGCAATAGCGGTTCCATTGAATATAGGGTATCTGACTTAGCTTGACTTGCGCCCAGAAATCTCTGCTGATTAGAACCGGATAGAGTATTGACTAGCAAGAAGTGCAAGGTCTTTGTGCATAGATTGCATTAGGATAGCATTCAAAGCATGAAAAAGAGTTATATATTCCCGATTGTCGTGAAGACCGCCAGAAGCAAGCTTTATCATAGATGTCGGCATACAAGTAGGACGTCACTAAATAGATTTTTTTGAAGTGTACACTACTTGGAGACTTTCCGGTAGCCGGAGGCAGCGTTTCTTTAATATTTCCCCATCACGACGTGTGTATGTATATTCATTTAGGAAAGGGAGTCGGAATGCGTCTAATTATGTTAGTTTCCTAGGCTAGGGTAAAAATACAAACGTGAACCAATTTTCAAGCATGCCGTAAAACTGCCCCAATATGCACACATGCGGAACGGTCGCTTGTATTGCTTAAGGAATTTTTTGTACTAAACTCTCCTCGTCGCCGCGCCATTCCCGCGGCGGTTTGACTGTATTAGCATGGCAGCGCAGGGATCCATACTGCCGCGAGCCGACGTCTCTGTGAGCGGCCTCACGCGAGTATGATATGCTCTTTTTTTGGCACTGAAACTAAAAAAAAAAAACAATAAGAAAAAGAGCCATCGAACAATAAAGTTTCCCGTTGAAATATGCGTTCTACGTCCAAAGCATCCAGCACCCAGTAGCGTACGCAAGGGGGAGCAGAGGGGGGGGGGGGGGGGGGGGTTGCAAAGCGGCCGTTGCATCGGCGAAAATTTCGGGCTGTAGGCAATACGCAAGGTCAGGGCACGGTCTTCGCCCATCATTGCATTACCGCTATTAAAGTGAGAGCTTTCTCACTTGGAACGGCGGCGTCCTGCCAAAAGACTAATAAATTTTCCCGTAGATGAGCTGGCCAACTAAAAATCTCCGATCAGATCTTTGGTGGACAGACAGCGCGTGCGCTAAAACGAGGTTCGATTATGTCAAAACGGTTACTTGGAAATTGCGAAGATAGGACAATACGTACACCGATAGTGAAGAACGGGTACAATAGTATACCTTTATATCATAAACTATGCATCGGTATAGTACATTTAGATCGTTCGTAGATGCGCTTATAACTTGGTGCGCGAAAAATTGTCGCATGGGTCGTTCTTCGTTTGCAATTTGGATCTTTCAAGGTTTGATAATCGATCGGACGCACCTTTAACGAAGGTTGGACGCACTTTTAGCTTTCGTGCTTCTCGCCACTTTCTACAGAAAGGGGTGGTAAACTTTACTAATTGTTTCGCACGCGCAATGGGCGCACCAATGAAGCCTAACGGCTATGGCGTGCGCTCTCCACCCCCCCCAAACGATGGTTCATTTCACAATGCCACATTTCCCAATGCCACCTGACAAAAAAAAATGAAATCATTAAATCATTGGAAGGTTAGGTAGCTCGCAGCGTGCGTATTTGGGGGGTAGTAGGAAGGCTTGACGTTTCACTGCACCTCGAATGCTCTTTTCTGTAAAGTCGAATGTATATTTTTTTATTTACTACTTTTTACTGCTTTCCCTCATAGTTATTTTTTCACGTTTCTTTTTAGTGTACGCAACCTCTGCTGAGTTGAAATCTTACGTACGGCACTAGTACCTACTAAGAAAGCTAATAATATCTGCGCTGTATACAGTGTAACTCAGTTGCGTTCGTTTTTTTTTGTATCATGGCGTTCATCGCACTATTCCGCTCTTCTTGACCTAATATAACGCACAAAAACAATATTGAAAAATCGCAAAATTGTATATGGATTCGCCTAAAAGAACATATTCAATGAAGCAACAAAATACTTGATAAACACTTTGAAAAACTGGCAGGCCCGAAACGTGAACTCGTGCTCTCCTTCGGATCAAGAAGTTTAGGAATGATTCTACATATTGACCCTCTTACGTTACCGCGGGTTTGTGGAGGCTTGTGGCCTCTCATTGGCATGCGCTCTACAGCCACACTCTTAATGAATGTCTCGACTGCTGTTACTAGAGCTGAAAAGGTGGTGCCTAGTTTTAACTCGATTTCACAGTCAATGAGATTGCCCTCCCACGTCCCATGGCAAATTTGCCTTGTAGCGTCCAGAATTCTGTACTGCCACTGACAGTGGATCTATAACAGTCGGAACGGACACCAATATGACAGTGTGTTAAACTGCAGAAAGGAGAGAATTACATAGTGTATGGTTTGCGAGTTATTGGTGCACTGTTTTGAAATTCATTAAAATATTTTTGAAGAAAACAATTTTCTTGGTGTGCCTAAAACACGGAAAACTTATTGGGTCTATCTGTCTGTCTGTCGCTTGAGCAGCCCACCGGCTGAACGTTCACAGCAGGCATGATCGACAAGTATACGGTGGCATGCACTTTCCAAATAGAAAAACTCGTGGCCTCCCCCTTACATGCCCCGACAGTCGTATAAAAAAAAAAAAAAACACTAGTAATATTTGAGGCACAACAAAAGTGCATAACTGGCGCAAGTGTAATATATTATTTAAAAATGGTGGTGGGAGTGGTTTATGCGGTAGCAAATAAGATGAAGTCGTTAGAACGATGCAGAATAGAGGCGAGATACAAAAACGCAAGAAAAAAGACGTATCTCCGAGAAGCTTCAGTAACAATGAAAAGCAGAAATACTAACAGATGACGGATGAGCAGCAGGAACGTGGGAACATTTAATCTAATTCAGCAAACTTCTATTTGTATTCATCATAGGAGGAAAATGAGGGGAGGGGAACAGCGTGGGGAGTGAAAAGAGAAACGGAGGTGACGGGGACAGGAGATAGAATTCTTTTGACGTTATTTGCAGGCGAAGCAAGTAGATACGCCCACATTTTTAAAATAGATTTCAAAGCAAAAAAAAAAAAAAAAACTGCATGAGATGACCGTGAAAGCAAACAGAACTCATGTTTCTATGCCTCCAGCATCGGTTGGAAAGCTGACCAATGCGTCATCCACACGCACATAAGCCCACGCACATGATGCATATATGATACAAAACTTTGGACACAGTAGCTGCCTCAGTCCAGACTGAGGTCGCTAAGTTTCACCGTTCTCTCTCAGTATATATATATATACATAAAATTTCTTCATGGACCGTACTATTCGCAGTTTATAGTGATGCTGAGCAAGAAACAATTAAACGAAAGTATTCCAATTACAAATCACTATTACAGAAAATATTTTCTTTTTTAACAAGACAGCTTTGTCAGGAGCGCGCGTTCGCGATCGAGGACCCTACATGAAAAGTGACACTTTGTATAATAAACAACCAGATTTCAAATATAATGACTGAACTTCAGCAAATGACATGTTGATGACAGTAATTTCCTGCGGATGGCACAAAAACAAAATGGAGAAAACCAAGAAGCACGCGTAATATACAGGTGACCAAGCTGTATGACCAACCTGTGCAACATGCCTTGGAGTCGCACATTGTCGCAATAATAAACTCGTCCGTAGGTTGAAGTTAAGACTAGTAATAGTATCTGATATTTTTGCACCTGACTGAAAGATAATGACGCGGAAAGCAAATGATGGTAGTAAACAAAGTTTCCTTAGGCGCGGTGATTTGTGTCGGGCTTAATGGTGTCAAAGGATGACTACCATGCAACAGATCATAAGTCGTATTTCAAGTGTGTGGACGCTACCAAAGAATCTTTCGTACAATGCCGAATTGTCAGAAAAGACCTCGGCGCTTGAACCAAAAGTTCAAGAGGAGAATTGGAACGTAGGCAGATTGAATAAGGATGTGCGTAAGCTGGTTGGTTTGCCACTACTGCCGCTTCTTCTGGTTTCACACACAGCCGTGAAGTGCAAGCAGCAGAACAATTTTCGTTAAGAAATCGGTTATACGTCTCCTCCTTATTAAGAGTATATTGTGATCTCCTCGTCCTGCAATACAAGTCTTAAGGATACATGGCTAAAGGTCCACTACACGCTAATTGTAGAGATCATTTATACAGGCTGCTTTGTATGCTGCTATCAACAACCTGGACGTGGAGCCACACGGGAACAAAGCAAAGACAAACCTGCGCGTGTGCACAAAAGCAAGAGCGATAGAGGGTCAGGAGCCGACGCCCTCACGGGGCTTTCGACAACGACGACAACGACCATTGTGCGCGTCAACAACGCCGGTGTCGTTGCGCCCCTTTTAGAACGAGATGGAGGACGTCGCACTTGTGGGAACGCCACCAATGCAGATGAGAAGCCTCAAAGTCGAATGACATCACGCGGGACGCTTCTTTGGCAGTGTGAGGCACGGAAGATACATAAACCTGAGCGTTGGGACAGCGAACTGGGATGTGTGCCATCAATAGTAAAGAAGAAATGACGGGCTTGCGGCCCTTGTTATCTAGTCGCTGTTGCATTGAGGCACGCGCAGGCGCTCGCGCGCATTCAAATGAGCTGGACCGCCCGGGCCGGAGCAGTGCAACAGCAACCGGCCCGACTTCCTTGTGCCCGGAGACAGCTTGCGAACAAAGCCGCCGGCTTGCCTCACGGGGCCGGTTGCACGCTGTCTGAACTCATGACAAACGGTCGCGGACAGTGCGCTGCTTGCGTGAGCCTGAGGGCTGACAACGAACACTGTACACAGTTAGAATGCCTGTCGATACGCACCTTTCTTGGAGCTTGTTTCTGTTTTCGCAAGCCACCATTTTTTTACTATAGAAATGTTTCGAATTTACGCTAGTCAGACAAACTGCATCGGGCAATTCTCCTCCTCGGTTAATGACAGCCCTGGACTAGCCCAGGTGCCTAAGGTGGCGTCACGTATGCATCATGTGTCAAAGAGCGTCCTTAGATAGATTTGACCCTTTCCTTTATGAAAACATTCGTGATCATTGTGGCACCTCTGCTTTTATGTACGCCCTCTCGTGGGCGCAATAGAGCGGGGGGCCGCATAAGCCGTACGCACGAAGGGCAGAGCTAAGCTGGCCGCTGAAATATAGGCAGCAGACACTACTTCGTGCGCATAGGCGAGCCCAGGCTTGAGCAACGTAAATGCGGTGGAGGCTGACATCTGAATTAGCGATGTAAGTTTTCGTAAGATTTTGAAACACGTGAAAATAAAAAAAAATGGTTTTTAAGTAGATTACCCACAGATAAATAAAAAATCCGACATTACTTCTTGAGGAGATATCCTTAGATGTCTCATTCAACATGAAAAGTGACCGTCGTGGCTGGTGACTACACGAATGAAACGAAATTACGGCTGCTGCAAAAAGAAAAGGAGAAAAACATATAAACAGATACAAACTTACTTCGGTTGAATGGGATATGAACCAGGGTCGTCAGGAGCCGCAGCCAAGTGTGGTAACTACAGCTCTAAACCTGCCGTGTGCCATGATGAAGCAAGAATTATGCGTGCCGCATGGCAGGTGAACATGACGGCACCGTAAACACGATGCAGCAGCGAAGGAGTCTTCAAAACTCGCTGGCTCTAAACTTCAAATCACCTAAGAGACTTAAGTGCCCGAAACTTTTTTCTCTTAACCCTGAAAATAATATAACTGTTATATGCTGCATCACAAAAGTCCCAGCAGAGCTTCAGCTCTCAAAATAGGCACACGATTTCACGCCTCTGCATTGATTTCATAAAGGTTTTCCCTTACTGCATATTGGTCACATCACAATACATTTATCGGAGAAGCTATGTTTTTGTCAATATTATTCTGGTTTAACAGCAACAACAAAAAATAAACGAAAATGACCTGTTTTTTTCCTAATGGTTTTCTTGTTGTTTTTTTTTTACTCATATCAAGCGCCCTCATTGCGGCACTGCCGAACGACTTCAAGCGTGACGGGACGAGGATAGCGCCGGGCACTTAGTTGCATGGGCAAATACGTACGCGAAAGTTCAGAAATACAAGCAAATTGAACATTAAATGCCGCCCTCATATTGTAAAGCACTGCTTGTATTAACCTTTTATCAATTCGTATAGATTGAAATAGTATTTGCGATTACAAAGGAGGTCCGAATTTAAGCAACGCGACATATTTTTAAAATAAAATGCACCGATGAAAAGCTTTATTGTGCGTACTTGCTGCGGTCTTCTGTGCGAGTGGTTAATCTGCTTTCGTCTTTCTTTGAACATAAATATGCTAAGGATGATGTTGGAGGGTTCTATTAACTACGTTTTTTGTGACATTTTCGCAGTACTTTGGACGCTGCAGGAGCTGGATTTCTGGACGTCACGGCTCCTCAGGCGTCACTCGGAGTGACGCCGGCAGCCGCGACGTTCCACCACCGAGGCGAGGGTGGCGGATTCTGTGGGGCGGCAGACCGTTCTGGGACTCGTAGTGCCTGGACTACTGTGCCTGGTTGCCGGCACGGTGTGCGCCTTTTACGCGTTCCTGGTGGGTGTCTCGCTCATCGCGTTCGGCACGCTACTCCTCCTCCTCTCGGCCGCAGCATGCCGGATCGTCAAGTCCCTGCCCGACCAGGCGCCGTCAGATGATTCGGGAAGCAGGTCGGTGGTTCTCGTATTCCAGCTGTAATGTTCAATTATGCATATCCTTGTTGCAAAGAGTGACCCGCATTATGTGTCACAACACTGCGGACAAAAAACGCAATCCGCAACATTCAGCCGCCTACTGGGGCTGGAGCAAAAATGAGCCCGTAATGTCTTTGCAGTGATAAAAGAAGTGTTGTGACGTAGCACGACACCAAAAAGAAAAGTGAAATGCGGGTTTACCGTAGTAAAACAAAAGTTATCCTGAAAATAACCATGGTGCAACAAGCGTGGAGGGGAGGTAAGACAACAGAGTGAAAAGCGAGCTCGTTAAACACAAAAGAGTCAGGTTAGCTATAACTCTTTCTGATATGAAAGCTTTGTAGGTTCTAATAGGAAGGAGTTTTTTTAATTCGTAATACAGAACAAACAGGAGTAGAGAGCAACACTGATGATGCACAGAAAGACGAAACAGGACAACTAGAAGCGCTTGAGGTTGTCATTTTTCTTCGTCATGTTTATCGTCCATTTTGCGTGGTTCCACTCTTTGTTAACCCTGGACCAACTCGCCCAAGCCTCAACCACACCAATACGGAACTCAGTAAAGGGGAGGAAAGGGTCTTACAACGCAGGATTATTTTAAACTTAGGATAATACCAAAATAACGCATGCATAACAAAGTGTGTTCTAAATGTTGCAATTCATAACAGGGATAACCATTTCACGCACGTTCAATACCACAGCCTGAAAACAGGCGCCACACGGCCTATCACACGGCCTATCACACGGCCACACGGCCTATAGGATACGAGGATCGTTGTGAAGCCTTCAAGTTTCAGTGGGTGTTCTTCATAGGACAGCAAGGAATTGCGCGTAAAAGTTTAATGTACGTGTGAACTAAAGATAAAAGTTTGCTGGAGGATTCCCAAAGTGGGCGTCTTTAGCGAGCCTATTCGTGACGATCAAGTTTAAAGCACATACCAAATGACACAAAACACATCTAACTTCTTATTTGCAGAGTATATAGCAATGAGAGAATATCGTAGAAGCGTTATTTGGCATGATAAAACAGTTTTAAATACGAGCATTTGTTCGTTATTGTAAATAGTTGGAGTTACATGGTCCAGCCATTTTTTTCGCTAACGGTGGAATGTCAAAGACGGAAGAGTAAGACAAGTGAAAGCTGTCACAGTACAAAGCAAATTTATGTTTGGAAGTACTTTTCAAACTGAATAACATACGGCAACCACAGGCTTTGGCAATTCCAAACCTAACGCGATCGTATTTTAAGGCACGCAGCTCTTGCTGCTGTTGAAAACGCCCTGGGTTCATTATTTTTGTGTGACGTTTAGTCTTGCTATCACATTTTCTTGCCGGAAATTTACAGAAAACGATCGCGTGTAAAACTTACACGAAAAATCGTACCCGAAAACTCGGCTTTGCTGACTCCGCACTCCCAGTCTTCTCACAAATATGCTCGATGTATACTTGAACCTCACCTGACCATTGCAGGGCTGCCAGGCTCCAACGTGCCACGCCTGTGGGTTTTGGGTCTCACAATACCCAAAAACGGGTCTAGACTGCACGCAATTTCTCCACTACATAAAACTCCATGTCGCAACTCATGACCTTTTGAAACGCATCTCCAACCCCCATCGAAACCAGATCAAGATACCCTGCGAATTTTACAAACTTTACTTATTAGCTGTATTGCTTGCGGTACTATTTACCTCACTCCCAAAACAACAGGAAAGGGCCGTGTCGGAAGAAACTATTTGCACGTCAAATGAGGCTGCGAAGTAATAAGGATAAGAGTGGGCTTATTATTCTACAGCCACCGGGGGCATCAAAATGGCCAGTGCCGGGTTAAGGTGGGGTCTAAGGCGGCTGTAAACCCAGGCCCTTGATTACCCGGGGCCCCATCGGACCATTAAAAAAACCTGTCACTGAGTGTGCTTGCTGCCCCCGTTGGCATCAAAAACCGGTAGCGGTGGCCTCAACCTCGATTTCACTCGGACGCTAACCCGTGAAGGGTAGGGACGAGCGGGCGGCTCCCCACTTCATCGTTGACAACCTTCGCGAGCATTTTCGCGAAACCCTCGCAATATTGGTATAGCGCGTTCTGCCACAGTCTTTTCTGTACAAGACAATTCAGTGCACCAATTCGGTGCCCGGACGTTTCGACGCAAACAAAAATTCAGGTTTGCAAATATGTAATAATTTCTGAAGAACATTTCGCATTTGTAATATCCAATGAGCGTTAATTGTAATTATTGACAACTTAAGCGCAAGTTCTGGGGTTCGAAATCTGCACACACCATTCTCTGCAAATTATTTTAGTGTACACTGCTTCTCAACGAAGTTCAATGCAATGGCGACCTGGTCAATCAAGCTAGTGTATTAGTGGAAGCGTAGAAGGACGATTTCGACTCTACTTTTCCCGCTGAACATGTGCCTTTTTTTTTTCTACATAGAGAGTTGCAGTTTCCACGAAAGAAGCGCAAGAAGTCTGCTTAAAATTTTAATGCGAAAAATAATCTATCTGCTTTTCTTAAATTGCTCATTGCTTTTACGTTATACCTAACTATTCCTTGGCTGAACAACAATGCGTCTCGTCGAATGGCCTTCGCTGTTCTCATATGAAATCTGAGATTCTCATAGCCTGAAAACAACCTGCCCAATACAGTGCACACTCAGTTAAAAAAAACCCTCTATGATCAGCTACTCTGTTCCAGTCCTTCACTTGTTCTTAGAATCCAGGCTAACACTCCGAACGATCAGACCATAGGCGTGCTCACCAGAGCCGTTTCCCAAGTCAACCCCGTGCTCGGCCGCATCCACAACCGATACCGTGGCATGATTCAGGAAGACCTTTTCCAGGCCTTTCCAATGTCACGCTTTACTGAATAACGCAGCTAGCTTTTTCTCCTCTAAAGCGACCGTGAAACCATCGATCGTCTTAACCGCAAAGGTTTAAAAAAGCTCCCAACATATGTCAACCGCGACTACTAAACTACTAGAATAAGGCTTCCACAATTCCATGTCAGAAATCTTCGAGGGTAATATCTCTATTCAACCCTCCCCCTCTCTAATACACCAAGAGGGATGGCACATTTACAAGATCATGGAAGAGAAACCACTTCAACATTATGGACGTTAACATATTTGTATCGGTCAGATATTAATCGTTAATTAGTATAACAGGTGCATCCAAGGAAGTCAAAAAAATCCACTAAAATGATGTACATTTCACCACAAATCAGCGAGCGTAAATTGTGGTCTTCAAAAAATGCAGCGTCTTAAACCGGTCATTATCGTCATCTTCGTCATTAGGACTGCAAGGACGTGTGTAGTCCGGGGCTCAACAATTTATTGATCCGCCCTTGACAACCGCTTCGTCAAGACGTGCGAGCCGCATTTTCCAAAAACCGTAAATAAAAATACCATCTGAATTTAACATTGGGCAGCCTGGCTATCCGTTAAGCAACTCACATTCGGTTTCTTGGTTTAACCCTGGACAGTAGACTGTATTGGCGACAGGCAGTTGACATGACTATTTCGGCTCTGCTTCCCCCTGTGATCATTTTGAGGAGGATTGCTGTAGCTAAGGGGGGGAATCGCCTGGTGTCCATGGTTAAGCTGCACTGAGCACTGATTGTGAGTCGCATTCTTTACAACTTGCCTCTGATATACCCTTCAGAATACCATTATGAGCGCCTCGAAGCCTTGAATAGGAAAGGGCTGAGGACAGAAATTGGAGTTCGTGAGGGAGCGGCGAGCGAGAAGGTTATACGGGAGAGCCAGTTTGCTACACTCCGTTTGATGACGTCACAAAGATTACTGACGCACGTAATGCGTCTAGGGGAGACCAGTGCTAAAAGAGCAATAATAAGGCGTCTTCGAACAAGGACGGCCTCTCATGCACACACTGCTCTTAACACTGAGAATATTGTGCCATCAGTGGCCGGAGAAACTTCAAACCTGAATGCCGCCATGGTCTTACGAGAGCCTTCAGTGTTAGCTACATCTTCCTCACATGAGAGTCAAGTGAAGTACGTCATTGGAAGAACCCAGATTTATGGTTCCTGAACATTTGGAGAACTCTTATTCCAATAACTTTCAAATTTTTACGGATAGTTTAGTTAATCCGCACAGAGGGGTTAGTGCAGCGGCGTGGGCCATTCCTAATAACCAGGCTACCTGGGCAGCACGCCTGGGTCATATGGTGTCTTCCACTGAATCCCAGTGCGTGGCCATCGCGGCTGCGTTGAGGAAACTAAAGTCATATAAGCGCAAGAAGTTGCAATTCTGACTGATTAAAAAGCAGCACTGTAGGATCCCCACAAAAAGGGTCTGTCCCCGTTCGTTAAGGCTTGTGCAAGAACTCAGCCGCAAGGGTTGTTATGTGCGGTTTCAATTGATTCCATCCCATTTTGGCGTCAAGAGCAATGAGACCGCTGATCAGTTGTCACGGAACGCGCTGCAATTTGCACCAACTGTTAAGGTCTCCGCCGACCACTGGAACCACTTCAGGGGAACATTTGAATTCCTTGGGAGATCCCTATCACCAGCCTTCCGTCACAAAGGGCCTAGGAAATCGGAGGCAACATTGCTGTGCCGCATGCGAGTGGGCTTAGCGAAAACCCCAGCATGGCTATTCAAGGCGGGCCTCGTGCGATAACCTCTGTGTTCGTCATGCGCAGAGATGGGCGATGTACACCACTATGTAATGTGTTGCCCAGAGCGTAATGTCGAGCGGAGTGCAATGCTCTCAGCAAATCGAACGTTGGCAGCCCCATACAACACCCCGGACGAAATCGACTTCCCAAGGGGTGATTCGATGCCGCGAAGAGACGTGTCGCGCGTTCTACTAAGCTACACCTCCCCGCCCCCCCTCCCCATTTCCAGGAGATCCAAGAGGGAAACAAGGTAGGTCGGCCCCCAGCGTTGCTGTTTCTCCAACTTTGCACCACTATTGCAAGCTGCCCGAATTTTTTTACCTTTTAGAATCCAAAAAAGACTAGTACCTTTGAAATGGTACAGTAAGAGGTGCGGATACGCATACGCCCCTTGTGCTCACACTCTAACAAGCTCGAAAGCCGACTTCACTGTCATAATACCCTATCTGTGGTGGTGCACCCTTTACAGGCGCCCCAGTTTTTTCTTTGTATGTTTTTGCTAATGTGCCGAAACTACCTCCTGAAGCTTAAAGAGCTTCACTGGTAATAAATTATGCCAATTCATATTGCTGTAAATATCGTGAGGCACAACCCCCCCCCCCCGCCCGCTTGTAGAGAATGTTCAGTCCACCCGTGTAAACATGTACAAAATGCCTCCAAAATTGGAGGTCTCTACACATTTTTTCTTCGTTGGCGGTCTTTTCTCACACCCTTTTTTTCTTTACGCCCTGTTTCTTAGTTTCGAACACCCTAATTTGTAGCTTTACACCCTTCTGGGAAAAATGGTGTTGAAATAATGAACACCCTTTTTGAAGGGTGTTGAGGTGGCAGGGAAGATTTGTATGATATTTAATAAAATTCTTTAAGTTACGGATCAGAAAAACTACCGCGTAATTAAAAAGTTTTTGCAAATCCACGTGTTGATTTGTATATTCTCGTAGTAAAATCCATACTTCCAAAATTAGCGCTAAAATATCAGTTTTTTGCGACAAGCCCACCGACTCCATCTGGGGGCTTTCCTCTGCTGGGTATAAAAGCAAGAACAGCACATGTATTGCTAAGTAAGTATGCACTCCCTGTACCGCTTGCATCCCGTGTTCCAACTGTAACTTGTACGTATTGGCTGTTTGTGTTGAATGCTGCGCGCTCCGCCGTTTGACATTGCCTCTGCGCATGCCATCACCTCAAAAAAAGGGTGTGAGACTCCACACCCTTTTTTTAGGGTGTTGAGCATCCTCAACACCCTTTTTAAAGGTGTTGAGCTCATCACCCTTTTTTCATCCATACACCCTTTTTTTGCCAAAACACCTTTTAAGGGTGTTAGCCATGGGACAAGATTTTTACACCCTTTTCGGCCCAAAAGGGTGTAAAAAAGTTTAGTGTGTACGCAGGTCCACTGCATGGCGAAGGCCTCTCCATCGTGAAGGTGGAAGTGCTCACACAACAGGGACGAAAGTAGAAAAACGACACGGCGCTAACTCGCAACTATTTGTTCATTAAAAAGAAACAGAAATATGTACTTGCAACATCTCACATTGGTCGTTCACCCGCTGCGATGGCTCAGTGGTTAAGGTGTTGCGCTGGTGAGCACGAGGTCGCGGGTTTGATACCCGGCCGCGGCGGCCGCTTTTCTGATGGAGGCGAAACGCGAGAACGCCCGTGTGTGCGAGATTTTGGCGCACGTTAAAGATCTCCAGGTTGTCAAAATTAATCCGGAGCCCTTCACTACGATGCGCCTCATCACCTGCGTTGCGCCGGCGCGTTAAGACGCTACAATTATTCAAATCACATTGGGCGTTCATCTCGCCCAAGAAAGAACCATGACAGTCACTTTTTACATGGATTAAATACATACCGGGGTGCATACGACAATCGCAAAATAAGGGCATTCAAGGATCGAAACAATAACATACAAAGAAACTGCTACAATCGCGATGAGTGGCACTGATAAAAGTATTCTTTGTCGGTTATGAAAATGGACGGGGCACTAACACATCTATCACCGGACCTTTCAATGTGAAACGCTTCTATCAGCTCTCGAATGGTTTTATCTTAATGCCGGGACAAAACTGTGGTATCGCAGAAGATGTGTGAACACCGATGCGTGGGACAGTGTTCCCATAGCTGAGAGCGCTGCTTTGATTTTTCTGCGTTTTTATGTTCTTGTAGACTTATGGTTGGGCATCGCCCAGGTTGTCCTACATAGATGTGGCCACACAGCATCGGTGTCAGATAAACAACACACGTTTCACAACGCACAAACGTGGATGTAAATTTCACTTGGCATGCTTGTTTTTTTGACGGCATATTACTGGGAGGTGACATTCTGTTTTTTTTGCCTCATACCTTGGTCAGTTTGTTTGGGGCCGAGAAAACTATGTCCACGTCATACCGGTCAGCAACATTTTTTAACCCGTGCGACGTCTTGTGCATATACGGAATGACGACAGGTTTTTCTAAACTTCTTTTCTTTTTCTCTTTCCCCCATTTGATTTCGCGCCTTTTATTAACTTAAGAATTATCTCGCGACTGACAGATTGTGAAAAACCAGCCCTCTTCAGCTTTTCTAGCTAGTTTGTGAAACGGCCGAAACGTTTTTCGGTGCACAATTTTGTGAGGGGTGCCAACTGACAAGAAACATTGATCCCCATTTTGACGATCTTTGAGAGCCCGGAATTAAAATTTTGTATGGGCTTCATTGAACGCAGGAAGTAGGACCAGCGTATATGTTTTCTTCTCTATAGAGCGTCAGATCCAAAAATTGTAACTTATTTTCCTTTGGTAACTCAACTGTGAAGCTCACTCCACAGCCGCACTGTTTAAAAGGGTTCATAACCCGAGTCACCTTTCCGTCGAGGCACTCAGGCTTCAAAATGCTGGAAAATTATTGACGTATCTGACAATCTTACTAGCCACCTCTCGAGATCTGCTCAAATTGTCAATTTTTTCAAGGAATATGTTGCCAAGAACAGGGGCAACTTTGGACCCTATGCACACACGTAATTTTGGAGATAAAGCTCTCCTTTCTATTCTACAAACGTAGACCTCAAACAAAACGATATGCACACCAGAAGTGCTAACGAACTTTACCGCATCACCTTCCTGGAAATTATATCGTTTCATTTGAGGTCGCTTCATCTGCCTTATCGCTTTCATCTGACAGTACATCCCTTGTATATGTCGTCTGAAATTCTTATGTAGGTCTCTTCTATTCCTGGTATTTTAATGCTTTTAGCACAGCATTGGTGTGTACTGAGTCAAGCGTTTTCTCATATTCTATAAATGCGATGTAAAGAGGTTTAGAGTATTTTGCGAATTTTTCTACCACTTGATTGACATCAATGTGATTCATGGTTAAGTACACTTTTACAAACCCAGCCTGCCCTCTCAGTTAATTCAGACTGTCAACTAAGCGGATAACTATAACGTTGAAAACCGCTTCTAAACAATTGAGAGTAGGATGATGGGTATCTAATTTTAAGTGTACTTGGTGCCGCCTTTTTTGTAAATCAAACTTTTTTTTTGCGTTTTAACAGGCTTTGGGCACTTCTTGAGTATTTAAGAACTCCAGAAGTAGTGCAGCAAGCTTTTACACTAGAATATCTGCTCCCTCCATCAAACGATCCACAGTTATGTCGCCGCCACCTGCAGATTTCACCCTCTTAATGACATTGAGACCCTTTCCTACTTTCTCTGTACTTAGTAGCGGGACATCGCTAGTTAAGCGTGGACTCTTAGTAGTTTTCCCTGGCCTAACGTCAATGGCATACAGTTTGGTGTAGATTTGCTTTGCTACGTTTATTGTCACGTCCAGGTGCGTAATGTTATCCCGCTCGTATCTGCGTCCGTGCATTCTGTCTTTGCCGATGGCTAGCTTCTGTTTAGTTGCTTTTCAGCTCAGTCCCATTTGCAGCATTTCCTAGATAACTGCTATGTTGTATGCACGAATGTCGTTTGTTTTGCTTCTGTTAATCAATAATGGTTTCATTCACCATGGTGTTCTTGTTCTCTATTTGGCTGCAGCAAAAAAGGGAGCCACTGCAGCCTCACGCAAGACCCAAGAACAACATACGGATCCAGGAACGTCAGTGGCGCCTATGTCAACCCAGCATTCGAGCCCAAAGAAGACGAACTTTCCTCCTTCACTCACCTAAACGCAATTAGCTGTGAACGACTGCACTGCCCACAGAAGCAGCAGCCGCAGCAACCCTGTCATCCCCCGAGTGTTTCGCGGAAGTTCGCCAGTACAAATAGTCTCGTAGCTGAGTTGCACGGTGGTGGTCGTTACCTGCACAGTACCAAGGTATCTCTCGGCAACACTGGCTTTCGCCATATCGAATTCGATCCAGAGTCGGGCCGCTTTGGCGAACAGCCGCCCAGATATTCGGCGGTTGTACGAGAGAGTCCTCTCATATAACCGCCTAGAAGTTGAAGGAAATCGCCATGTCGGCCAGGTGACTCAAAATTCTTAAGGAATTACAAGAGCAAACGCACTTGTGCGGCGGAAAAATGAAGAAAATAATCCCGGTGTGTCGTGCATGGTGGTTCTCCGTTTCTCTTCGCTTTGTTTTTTCTTTGTAGATGCTACAGAAACACAGAAAAAGCATGAAAAATCTGGGATGCCGACAGCGTCGCAGCCATCATTGATTTGTTGGGGCGACAACTTCAAGGACTTCGTTAACCGGTCATGATAGTGCAAACTTATGCACAAGAGCGTTGCTTGCCGTCGATATCGAAGACACAGTGACCCACGCTGGTAGAAGTCTAGGAACTTCCGTTGATGGGCTTTTTTGCGAGAAAGAAGCAAAGATTGGGAGGCCTTTTCAATGTTGAATTTATTCTAAACCTTTTTGTATACCATTTCATGTCTTGTAGTAGTCCAGCGCACTTGCTCTTCATATCACGGAGTTGTAAATGGGGTGCACAGGTTGTCCATCATTTTATAAAGGTTATTAAGGGAGGGCCCACATGTGCATACAATTGGTTATACTGCTTGGTGGCTTTCCGCAGTAAAATGGCACTTTGCCTGGATTTTCAGCACGGTAATCACCATTCCCACTTGAAAACTTATCAAGCGGAAGAAAGTGTTCGTAAGCAAATGAGAAAGGCGAATGTTGAGCTGTTGTCTTTGCCTTTAACCATGTAATGTACAGTCAATACACCGCCAATACAAGCTACAACTTGTCGATAAATTGTGGAGGGTGATGTAAATAATGCCTTTTTGAGACTGTGGCTAGGGGCGCTGAGGGAAGATAAATACGTGTTCTTGCAACCTAAATACGTTGACATCTTCGCTGTTTATAGCTCTGATGCCATTTTGATACCTCATTATTTGACCGGTCATTGTAATTAGGTGACCATCAAGGTGAACATCATTGTACTTAGGTGACCATTGTAATTAGATGACCATCAATTCAAATTGACCTGCTTCAGACTTGAAGTAAACACACAGACAATCTTCCATTATCCCCGGGGCTCGGGGTTTGTGGAAGCACTTTTATTAAAGTTACAAAAAAAAGCAATTGTTGTCATCTGGACTGATAGCGACGAGCCACACAAGGATTATGACGGCGTACTTAGCCCGGTCTGCTGTAATCACCATAAGACGTCTCATGCGTGACGCCCAAATACAGAAGTACTCGTGGAGAGAAGAAATAACTCACAAAAGGTGGGCTCCCACGCTTAAGACCACAGGGAGAGAAGGTAAGAGATAGATATATGTTGTGTTACTGGGAAGCATGCGCCCTGCATTTCAGCAGAGGGCAAGTGACATAGGCAGGACACATGATAGTTAAATTCCTCTGAAGCGTTTTATTGCTTCAGCAATGCGGATGCATTACTGGGCTCATGCAGTTATCGATCAGCGTGTTGCGCCCACATCCCGTAACCTCATAATGGCGCAAAGTGCTCGTTGGCCGCGAACGTGCGGCCAACGTTCGTTAGACAGCCTAACGTTACTAGGGAACGTAAATTTCCCATCGGTAGCGACGCGTAATGTGACTTGGAACCTGGGCGCGCGCCGATTCCGACCTGTAGGAGCACCACAGGGAGGTTGAGGGAAAGAGCACGCCGCGACCGACCTTAAGCCTAGCCTTAGCCGTTGAGGCCCAATACTTTTAACGGCATGCGCAGCTGCGTGCAGTGTAATCTCTGTTTGTCACGTCTCTCGAATCAAGGTTACGGTTACTTAGCACTAGGGCTCAATTGGACTAATGGCCAAGGATGTTAGTAATAGTTACGGAGGGGGAAAAAGTCAAGAAAGAAGACAAAGAAAAAGGAAGACGAAGTAAGCGATTCAATTGATCTAGAAGCGATGCTCGGTACCATACACCCCATGAACACTGCAGTCCATCACGGCAGAATGTTAGACAGATGCTGTAATATCGAGATTATATTTGGGAACTCAGCACACATGGTACAAAGATGCTGCCACTACGAATACCACTGGCATATCCGCCATCTGTGCGCACAACCTAGTACAGGAACATACCATAACTGCAGCAAGCGGCCATCTCAAAGAAGAAGAAGCGGCAGTCACTAGTCATCATTTTGAGGTGAACAGGATGAGCAAATCACACTGTATCTGACTCCCAAAACGCCTGCAGGTAATGGATGAGAGGGCGCATCAGCAAAACAGCCCATTAGCAATCTCCTACAAATCAGATAACCCAATCAAAATAATTATGGGCCTAAGGCAATAAAACTCTACAGGGCACTCAACAGGCTCACGCCGATGCTCGTGATTCTCTTCCCCAGCTGACAGGCGCCGAGCTGAATTTCCTGTTCCCGTTATCTGAAGTTCTATGCTACTACAAAGGAACCCAAATGAAGCTCCCACATCTTCATACCACGTTGCAAAGGCATGATTAAACAACCCTCCGCTCAGTACAAACGGGCACCTTCCCCACCTCTCCTGACTGCGCAAATTTTATGCAACCCCATACCTCCAAGCTGTGGCCCAAGTGCAACCAACTAGCTACCCTCTAACGTACGATCAGTGGAGGGAGGCACTGTCAAGCGCCTCTGTCAAGCAGTGCCGAAAAATCCCGAGAGCACCCACCGGCGCCCTGGAAACTGGAGCCCTGGACTAGGGGCACCCACGATATCGCAATCCCCAATCAACATAACAAGTTTTTTTCTCCCTATTTATCTCAGTCAAGAATATTAGGCCATTCCGGTGGTCCTAGAAGTGGTGTATTCGAGAAGGACGGCGTGGCTATCGTCGTCGTGGTCGTGTACAAGCAACGACTACGCTTCTTTATTCGCAGTGCCCCTCCTCCGCGAGCGGGGTCGCGACTAGGATAGGAGAATCCAAACTGAGGCCTTGGAAGTTTAGTAGCATTTACTCCGAAGGTGAAAAGCCGCAGCTTAATAACACTGCACTAGAATTTCTTTGACAAGTTTTTTGTAAGGCTCGAAATGCGACTCGAAATGCGTTTTCTACACATCCCGTGTGATCTGCCTTGATGTTGTATCGAACAAAGTCAGTGAAGAGCGTTGCATACCCGCAACCTCTAGTCTTAAAGCGACACTTTATATCGCTAGTCTAAAGAACAGACCAGCGGTTGCATGTAGGATGCAAATTCCTCTGGCCTAGCCACGAGCGTTCGCGCAAGAAAAGTTGGAGAGGAGCTACAACTAAGGATCAGTAATGGGAGAGAGCTTGGCAGGAATCAGCGGACAAACACTTGCATCTAGCGACACCGGAGTAAACATGGTTGTGGTTAACGTCACTAAATAAAGGCTTTTAGAGTATCGGCACTCTTTTCTCTCATTGTTATGTGCCGCCAGGATTTCCCATTGGTCGGTCGGCACCACGTGATGTTTGTTTACATATGGGCGCAGCCATTTTGTTTTTAGGCGCCTCCTCTCCCTCTCTCTCCCGGCTGCGCGGGCGCTAGAGCGGCCGGTCGCACTCTGCTCGTCACAACCGGAGGCGGTTTCGTTTGGAGAGATGGCAACACGGCAAGCCGGAAACAAAATGGCCCCCAAACGCCTCCGGGTGCGCGAAGTGGCGGTACTCTTAAGCGTAGCTTATTCAGTGACGCTAGTTGTGGTTCGTTTCCCCGAAGTCCGGTGTCGATCAGGAACCCAATCGCCCGGGCTCCGGTTGATTTGGCAGGAGGCTGGCAGGGCGATGGTGTTGAAGTTCTTGGAGATGGTGGTCGAATTGACGAACTCGAGGCGTTGGGGTTGATTAAGTGAAACGAAGGTTTATATACAGCTATTTACAGTAGGATAACTGGGTACATGAGTAGGAAAAGGAAAAACTTCAACCTTCAGCTAGACGCTAGCTACGAGTGCGCACAAATAACTCGAGCTCCTCAACTTCGTCTAACTCTCATATTCTCTGAGCGTACACAAACCGCTCGAGAAACGACGGCAGAGACTCTGTCTCGCCGCAAGATCCGTCTAGTTGCCCGGTACGGCGCTGTACCCTAAACCTCCGACGCGATCTTAACCTCTAGTCTAGGGGGCTCCCAAATCCCAACCTAGCTTTAACGGTCGAGACTCCTTGTCCCGCCGGGAACTGCCCAGCTCGGCGCTCAGACGAGAACGATTTCCAACGGCCAAGTTCGGGCTTATAACACCTCAAGATCACCCTCTCTTGGGAACGCCTCTGTAGCGTTCGTACACGCGTAAGGGAGTGCTCAAATTCATGTAGACAGCTGTCACACAGCGCGCTACGGAATATTCAATGAGGCGCCGCCATCTTTGGGTCAACGGCACGCCCGCGGACGAGCAGGTGCGCGCGACCCCGCGGGGTGAGAGTGAAAGGCGGCGACAGTGCACTGTGCGGGCCGGGGCGCGGTAACAATGGTGTCTCGCGCGGCGCGCGCTTCGACGCAGGTAATCCCACCACCTCCGCGCGTCACGGCGACGGTTCCCGGAAGCTGGAGGCGCCGTCCGCGTTCTCAATGGGGGATCATCCCAGTGGCATTCGGTGGGCCAGACAATATGTCTCCCGTGCGCGCCGTGACGAATTGGTGACGGCTGCGGGGTAGAGTCAACAGTGGTGAGCCCCCAGACAGAGTGGCGGGTTCTCACGCGCAGCCCGGGCGCCTGGCCGCTAATATCATAAGTGGACCTTACAACCGGCAAGTGGAATTGTGCATCCGAGTGAGCGAGAAACGGTCTCTCACGCAACAGAGCAAACGCGCAGCGAGCTGCGTGAAGCACAGGTGGAGCGACAATGGTGGGCAGGTGCGGAGGCGGTGCAGGCGGAGCAGCACATTAATGCCCCGAGGGTTAACCATACTTTCGGAGGGGATAGGAGGCTTCCTAATGAAAATTTCGGGGAATTAAAATGGTTTATTGTCGTAGTTATAAATTTTTTCAGCGGTTTCATTACGTCGGGCGGTATACACGTTAAAGCAAGCGTGTAAACAATATTGCACAATTTACGGAAACACGAATTTAAAAGGCCGAAAATAGGCCCAGGAGCATGTCGCTAGTAAACCAAACCATTAGGTGTTTAACGTACAGGAGGTTGGAGTGACTAAAGCAGCAATGAGGCGACAAACTTAAGAAAACAAAGTTTCGGCTCTCAAATATTTCTGACGGGATATATAAAAAACCGAGTAACCACCAAACACAGCAAAACAAATACTTTTCACGGTGAAGATGACTACGTATCCACTAGCATCAAAAAGTAGATACCAATGAGGCTAGCGCACCCAGTGAGGAGTGACACGTCCGAACGATGGTGCACAATAAGCTAAAGTCACAACGATGACGAGAATATAGGGTGGTAGTAGTGATTTTATTCAAACAACGCTGACCTGGTGGTTTAGGCATTTATTTTTGTTGCTTATGTTGCTTCTCGTCCCCGCGAGGCACCCTGATACATGTTCAGTAGCACGCGCATCAATGCAGCCTAAACATTCAGAGACAAGAGTGTTACATCGCGGCAAGGGTCTACACGTTCTAAGTTGACGCTTCTGAGGGCGTCTTGCCAACGACGAAGGAGATTTAGGTTATGGCAGTTTGACGTCCTAGGGTGAGCTGTTAGCCGAAAAGAAATAATAAGGCAGAGATAACAGAGACCAATGCGGCAAAACACCCCAGTTAAAAGATTGAAACAGGTAGAATGAAGAGGAACGTAGTCATGCAACCATTTTTCTCATCTGCTTGCAAAAAAAGAAGTGTGACGAAAGTAATACTGCCCACTGGGCAAGGCTCTGAATCGAAAACGCAGGGCCAAGATGAAAGCCTCGTGTAAAACGAAAAGTAAAGGAAAGCCCTAATGGTTGGCGAAGAGTTCAGTTTCGCTAATGGTACCACCCACTTCGGCACACTCACTGGAATTACATGAAGGAGACAGAGACACGGAAAAGTGCCAAACGCATTCTCGAGTTAATGCCTCAAAATAGAGAAAAAGAGCGGATGAAAACGTAGGGATGAAATGAGCTGTGTTTTTCGGTTAGATTAAGACAAAATAGGATCAACAAGCGGATATCACAGTTTAACATAGCATAAAGGTTTGCAACAAATAGTACAATCCTTAGGAAAAAAGGACCTGCCAAGAATACTAAAAAATCGACGGTATTTCGATCTGAATCAGTGATGGAGTAGGTGAGTAGAAATGCATTTTTAATACGAGCATTCAGAGTGGCAGCGATATTGGCTTCCCTAGAGAATAAGAAATGGTGAAGAGGACTTCGTGAGCAGATATAAAATCCACGAACCAACCCCCACATATAAATGTAGGCGCAACGAATATAAATGGAACCCGTGGCAAACTATTATCGTTCGGGTCCCAATGCTTGCTATTCACCAATCAGACATTTAGAGCTCACATGAATAAAGTTTTTTCTGCTCTACCACTCTAAACAGCGAAAATGTATGGTATAAACACGTAAATACGACCACTAAAAAAAGTTGTTCCAAAAATTCGTTTCATACCGGTGTTGTGCAATGAAATGACGGCATGACCGCATTAAATGCAGTTTAATTCATGAACACTTAAATGGTTTAGGAAACACAAAATTTCATGATGCATGCGGCGCTGCATTCGAACTCATGAGATTTCTTGCTTAAATAGGCGTTCTAATTTTCCTGTTTCTTGTGCATAAAATCGGGCCCATTGGCCTCGTGCAGATGTTTAACCAGCGAAGCTGTAACGGGCCCAGGAGTTCACCTGTGTGCTTCGGTCCATCCTATGAGCCATTCCCACTTACTGGTGTCAGTAGATGCTACAGTGTGGCTACGGCATCTATAAGCCGAGCAATTGTCTCATCCTTTACGTTTAAATCATCTCCTACTGGTTTTTCCTCGCATGCTCATGAGTTGCGGGAATTTTCTGCGCACGCGGCACCGCCGTCTTTTCGTTTAGCGTAGACATACGATGCCCCGCTATATTATGCCTAGATTAAAACAGCAAAACTAGGTTGAAACTGGCACTTATATGCGAATTTTTGTGTGAGTTTGTTAGATTTTAAAGGTAGGCTCAGTTTTGCTTAAAAAAAAACATTTTTCGGGACACTCAAGTTTTGAGCACAACATACGTTTGTATTCACTTTTCGTGAGAAGAAACTTGCCTGGCAAGCGCACTCTGTGGCATCATGTGGCGCATTAAGGTAACCGCGCACAGACGACGCTAATAAAATTCACGATAAGCCAGAAGCCCTGATGAATGGTTAAGAAAACCGAACAGCCCTCACAATGCAGCAAAAGAGATATTAGCTTGTCAACTCACGGAAAGAAATAAGTTTACGCTATCCCCCATTCACCTGGGAATGCAGAGAAATTGTCGTTTAGGCCGGGAACGTGCTGTGAGGGGAAACCATTTAAATCATTGTCGCGGCGTAGTCCGCATCCCTCTCCCATTCTCCTCGCCACGGCAGCTGCGCGCTCCGCCGCTCTCACCGCAGTGCCATCTGTGCGTTAGCGCGGTCAGCGCGCAGCTTGCGCTCGGCTGCGCTCGCTCCCGTTGCCGTGCCAGCTGTGCGTTAGCGCGTAACTTGCGCTCGGTTAAAAATTTACACCATCTTCCCGCGAGGGGAACCATGGGGTAGATGCGACGCATCGGGGGTGAACATGCTGCGTAATTAGGATACACAACAACAGCAATCCACACGCTACATCGCTAACATAACGGAAACGCAACGGCAACCCCCGATGCGTTGCATCTACCCCATGGTTCCCCTCGCGGGAAGATGGTGTAAATTTTTACCTCAACTAGCACTTCGCCTGTTCGTAGTTTTTTTGCCTCGAAAGATTTGCCAATGATTCCTTCAAGGAACCTGGAGATGAGGAATACAGACTGGGAGGAGACGAGTTTCGACTTATCTACTGAGTCAAGGATCAAAAAACGGGGATAGTTGTCAGGTTCCGGAATGTTGATGGTTGGTAGGAATGATAAGGAGACTTCGATGCGGCCTCTTTTCGGGGCCGATCAGTTTGGGGGGGAGGAGGTTAAATTATCCATATGGCGTAGGGAAAAGCACGGAGACGGGGGTACTTTCTTCGTCAGCCTTACCCTGATAGCTGAAGAGGTCCTGGAGCTCCCTGCCTGGTAAATAGACCGGGAGCACATCAGCGGTAGCTTTATCTTGGCTCCGACGGCCACCGTTCATGGTTTCTAATCCTCCACCATACAACACATCGCCCGGTTGGTTCCAGCTTATGTTTGGGGGCTCGGGGTCCGCGGTACCGCCAGTCCCGTCACCAAAATTACTCAAGGTGCCCCGTGCGGGGTTTTGTTGTTTGAAACTTTTGCGAATGATTCATTAATAGAAAAACTAGGAAGAAAATGATCGATCATGCCAGAGAAGTACAATAAATTGTAAGTAGAAGTGGGCCGTGTAGTTAGGATTTAGTCAAGTGTGTTTTCTGAGTGGAGGACGTTCGAGTTGCTTCATCTACTAGTTGCGTAAATTGAAGATAGAGCAAAGGTTAAAACTCCGAAGCTTTGCGTTAGAAAAAGAGATATGAAAGCTGGTTGTGTAGTTCATTTCAATTCGAAAAGTAAAAGTCGCATAGTAAAAATAAGGGACAATTGAAGAAACGTGTTTCGATGTGGTTCATAGCCCCATGAAGTTCATTAACAAATGTTGGCGACGACGAAGGGGAACAATAGCATGCGCCTAGGACGATGTTTTGGTTACCTATAGTGAGCAATGCCCAGATAATTTCAAGGGTGGTGTTAGGATGTATACAACACGAAGATATGTTTTCCGATATCGCTAACAGAACACAGCCTCTCCGATGCGCTGACGATTACTACAAAATGCACTGACGATTACTACACACCCTATAATAAATTTGTGCGGAGAGCGACCTGCAGGTCTTCTCGGTCACTGCTCATTTCTGTGCGCCTCAGGAAGTGTTCGCGTGATCAGCCAACGTACGGCAGCGTGCGCTACTCTGCTGCTACCTGGAGTTGCGCCGCCACCGCCGACCAGCATGTTGCAAATCGTGTTTGAACCTCCCGCGCAAATATCACGCGGTTCGGAGTAGCCCCGCACAAGGGAGCAGCGAGCATGTTGTTGCATATCGTGTTTGAACCTCTCGCACAAACGTCACGTTGTTTGGATTAGCGGAGAATGGAACAGCGGCTGGGGAACGTGTAAGGGGAGGGCGCTCCTGGTGGTGACACATGAAACATGTGTCAGGGAAAGGCAGTGAGAGAGATGACGCTGTAGCCGCACGTGTCGTACTCTACCTCACCCTTCGCAGGATGCTCCTCTCCGTCGGGATCGTCCACGTGCAGCTCCGTACGTCTAAGTCAGTGTGCGTGTATTCTCGCTCATCGACTGGAATATTTCCATTGCGCAATTTTTCCACGGGGCTTAAGTTTCATTACCAAACAATCAACCAGATTGGACAGTTGGGAAAAGAAAGTACATGATGAGGATGTACTACATAAAACTATAGATTCCAGTTGCAAAAATGAAGTCCAACAGTTGATTTTCATGCTGTCAGAAAAAATGGACCCCAGTCCTGTGTTGTATGTCCAGCAGGTTATGATCTCAAAGAGTGAAGATTCTCGAGAGTTGAAAGGTCAGGGTGCTTGTGAATTGCCTCCTGCAAATGTCCCAAAGCGCTGCGAGTCGCGTGGCTCGCCGCGACAAAAATTGTTACGTTGCATCTGGGTACACCCTACCCAACATGTGGGAAAGAAAGTTTGAAATCCACCTCAATGCAGCCATGCGACTGCATTGAGGTGGATTTCAAACTTTCCTTCGCAGAAACTTACTCCACCTAGGGGATTTCCCCTAAATCTTGTCGATGTACCCGACATTGTCTCTCCCATTCGCTATGCCGAATTTTCTGGAAGTGCAGCTCAACTCCTTTTGTGAATTTAATAGCACTTACAAAAAGCTAAGAAGACCAAAGCACCATGGAATTCCGGCAAAGTAGATGTTATTTGCAAATGAAAAAAACTGGACGTTTAATTGGTGCATCTTTTGAGGGTGACTGCGGATACGTGGCCGTTTAGGATTGGGTACGCTGCCATGCTGTGAAAAAAAAAATATTAAATAAATGTCGCATCTTACTTGGTTTTTCGAGGTTCCATCTGTTTCCGAATGATTTATTGCACACTTGGAACAGGAGACGCTTGTAACGTGATTATGTAGGGGAAAAGAACAATATAGATGCCGAAACTTGAAATTCACTTCATAGAAAGGTTTTATTTTGGAATGATTTTGAGGCATCAGCCACACCTGTAAGCCACACATAATGCCACACCTCAATTGCAGGAGAATCGCTTGTAAGTCGACAATAATTCTATCATTGTACTTGCTGTATAGCGTACATAGTTCCGCTGTCCCACGTATCTAGACGCAAGCAGTTCTCCACAGAAGAATGGTCGCAATGGCCATAAAGGTACAAGGTGCAATATAATTTGTTAGAACAGTGAAGACGGTTAACTTCATCCCCAGTAAAAAAGAAGGTATGCAATCATAGTTTAAATAAACTTGTCCGATTTACACGCCCAGATCCCAACCTCGGTAAGGTACCACATCAAGCAAGACAATGGAACCAAACAACACGAAATGATTGGCCCTCTTTAGCCTAGTAGCACTTCCGCCATTAAACCACACCATCATCAACAACACAAAATGAAAGATATACTGAAAATATGCGATTGGTAATATCAAAGGACGGTTGAACAGACTTAGTTTGAAGAAGGAAGAAAACCTGGGCGCACACTAGACGGGGACCAAGGAGAGAAGATACGACAGATACCGGCGCCGACTTCGAACTGTTTATTCAAAGGAAACCACACCCAATTCATACATGACTTATCTAAACAAAAACAAAAAATGAACCATAACAACTAAGGTATATTCATGCTAACAAGTGTAAGAGGAGGTGGACAATGGCTAGAATAACAAGTACAACACTGCTGATGGTATGACAACCCATCTTCTCCAACCTCAAGCTGAACAATGGCGTCGTAACGCACATGCGCACATGCGCGCATACCAAGCGCAGACCAAACCGCAAAGACGCAAGAACAACTGTACGTGCGAAACTACACGTTGTGTTTTACAATGATATTTCTTTTTCACTTAACCCTAGTGACGGCGTGCTGACGCACGTCTCACCTGATCTTTAATAAAAACCGTCTCAATTACCTCCCTTTCCATTTTAGTTTTTGTTCTCGCGAGAAAGGTTGTCTTACTCAGGAGTGGGTCACACCCATAGCGCTTGCAGTGGTGTGCAAGCACTGTGATTCAAGCGTTGCGGTGGTGTGCCACTCCTGGATAAGACATTAAGTGCGTAAACGAAAACTCCGGCGAAAACATTTTTTTAAGTGCGTGAACGCAAACTCCGATGCGCTACTTGCGTTTAAAGCAAGCCTCACGCTTCTCGTAGTGCCAGCTCTTCCTGTGTGTGTAGGGTCTGTGTTTGTTGGCGTGCTTGGTTCGATTGACGCGGGCCCGCACTTCAAGATCTCAAACTTGAAACGTTTCTGGGGTGATGATGTGCGATCCGTGGTGTTCATGTGTAGCTATGTACAATGTGCAATCCTCTTTTCTGATATCTTTCGGTCTCGGTGGGAGCATTGCGTGATAGTCTTCAACTCGAATGTGTATAAAACCTGACAGCGACACAATAAATTTGCGGGCACATTTTGTAATGATGACCAGCAGTCAAATACAAAATGTTTTTGTGTCCTTGTTCAAAATGCTGTACCACATCAAATTTGTTGGTCATGGTATTTCACAGAGTGCAGTCGCTAATAATTTTTCTCAGTACTTTAAGGAGTAGACAGGTGTCAGTAGTGTTTCAATGCTTCATGGGAACAAAGACAATGATCACGTTCTCTAAGCTCATCCTGTGACGGTCATCGCGCTTCTCGGCATCATAGCTGCCAACTAAATCGAAATTGGTTTACATTGACCTAAAACGGCTATTTTTTATTCCGGCTTTCGACATGACATCTGCTTCATTCACATCATTGTGCATACTGTAGACGCCTTTCTGAAATGAGTTCAGTGGGCCTTATTTGCTACAGTCGTTTTTCTACAGAGGCACTCTCGACTCTTCCTGAAGTGCATTATCTCCTTTGAAGGGCCGACTAAACTTTTTGTAATAAAGTCGTGCAACAGTAATGACGGAGACTGTAAGTAATTATTATTATATTAATGCAGCCTTGTAAAAGTAGCGTTGCTTTCCACTAATAAATACATCCAATTTTGGGAGGAAGCATTTTTGTGCCAGATTGCGGCTTCACGACCAGGTATTGTGTGCGTGTTACGCGATTGCGGTGCACATTGAAACAGTACCGCTACTATGAAGGGAACATTAGTGTATTATTTACCCGGGGGCAGCTATTTATTTGGTTCGTTTCACGATGTAACTCCTTTTTAAGCTGTGTATTTTCTCTACTGGACAACCGCTATTACTTTACTGTTCCCGTTCCTGAACGCCTTCAAGCTAGGAACAATGATGTTTTAAAGGGAAACTGAATAACAACGACAGGTATTTCATTTATTCTCAACCGATTTTATACATATAGCGGCAATTTCACTACCACAACGTCGAAAACACTAAGAACGTTGAGAATGTCCAAATGTAAAACTCGTGCTATTGTTCTCGCGTTGTCACTGTGTTCTATTGCCTAGCAAAAAGAATGTTGTGGGATAAAGTGCTGTCGTTGGCCATACTGAAACTCGTGGAAGTGGTTACAGTAGAAATATTGAACAATACTAGGGAAGAGGTTACGCTGGGAATATCTTGGTAGTACGAGCCGCTGGAGTAACACCGGGGCACGCTACACTGAATCGAAGGACACAACAAGAAAAGGTAAATTACCAAAACACCGTAGGTCAAATAAGAGGCAAAGAAAACCCAATAAATTGCGGCTTTGTTCAGGGCAAAACACCCTGCAGATTCTCGAATGCAGAATAAGCCCCAAATTACTGTTGGAGTTTGCAATATTGGAGCACTGGGAAAGCTTCATAACCTGTATTACGACAACGTCGGAAAGCCGAAACCAACATTCCGGATTTTCGTAGGTCATCCCTACATCGGGTTATTGTCCTTCCCCGTTTCTAGACCCATATCTTGGCATCGACTCTGTTACCATAATTTTCCACACGTTGCCATTTGTCTCACTACATGGCGCAATAGTATTGCTTTCTTTTCTTTGCTTTAACTTTTGGTTTGTACAAAAGAAAATATATACAAGGAAAGTGCCTAGAGGAATTGAAGATTGTGATGTGGGCCTCACGTGCTTATTAGTAGAAGTTATAATAACGATTGTTTCGGAATCATACCATGTTTCCATGTGCATCCTTCCTGGGGTGCTCATCTTCATGGGGGAAAAAAGTTGTCATCTGCGTGTCCCAGACAAAACACAATGCTTTACGAGTTTACTCGTGTCTCCTGTGCGGATATATTTTGCCTAGGTTAGAGCGGAACAAAAGCAGCTGTAAATAACATTCATGGCGTTTAAGATGAACGATAACTAACTAATTAGGCAAGTCAATTATCTAATTTCCCGAAAATCAACATTGCCTTGTTGTACCGGAAAAATGACAAGCAGAATATTTATTGAGTGAGTGTAAATACATAAACACACGATTCGATTTAAAACGCTGCTTCGGTGTTGGTCTCAATAAACCATCAAAAGCGACACAGCAACCTCAGTACGTGAACGCTCCCTTTATGGGGAAGCGTGCTCTCACACTGATTTTAACACACCAGCCGCTTGCTAACCGCCTAGTTGAGGCATAATGAGTTATGGAAAATATTCCCAAAGAAAAGAAATTTTAAAGCTCATTAATCAGTTTGCGCAACCAATGTGTCGGCATCATGTGCGTATGAATGTCAACCACTTGAAGCCCGAGAAGAACCTGGGAGTTTTAAGGCTGCTTATATTTCCACTGTTGCGAACGCACGTGGTAGTACTGCCCACACCATTATCCAGAAATAGTAATAAACCACTACAACACCAGCCGGTGAGTAACTCGCCTAACTATTGCGCAGCGTGTGCTGGGACTTCAAACATTAAACCGGTAGACAAAATTACTAGGCCCATCCATTTTACAAAACCATCTAAGCTTCGTAGAAGAAATGCTTGCTTGCAGGTTGTAATGAAATGGGCCGGATCACGCGAAACGAAGGGAAAGCTCTTGGTGCAAACGAGGACAAGACATTATGTTCAGGCTTCACAGGACAAAGGTTTGGATCAATTACGAAAAGTTACACTTTAAATGCTAGCCGAGAATGGTTAAACGGGAGCACACCGGGTGGTCCGCTCCAGCGCTCGCAACTACAATGTCCGCGACCGCCCCCGCGTAAATGTCCCGTGAACGGAACGCACTCACAGTCGGTCGTACGAGGATGCGGGTGCCGACGTCGCCCTCGTAGCGGTACTTGCGTCGTCGAGGTTGGCACCGCAGGTTGCGACGCCGGGAAGAATCTCAGCCGGGTCAGCTGAAGGGCTTGATCCCGCCTCGCGCCCGGTCACGCGCCGTTCGGCACGCCATAGCCCGGTGGACGGTAGCCCGTGCTGGTGACGATGCCCCGGGCCTTGGCGGCGACGCCTGGGACCGTGACGGAGACTGGCGACGGCCTTGCTTCGCTGTGGCACGTAGACCGGACGTCTTACGCGAGTTCTCACAATGCCGTGCCCCGTTCGATCCCCCTTGTCTCCTGGCTCGGTCTCGCTCGCTCTCTGCCCGTGTCTCGTTCCGGCCCTTTGAGTCCCAATCGAATTCCATCAGCAATAATCTTTTCCAGTTCCTCGAGCCCCATGTTAACAATCTCAGCCCTGTAGATCCTTTCCACTCGTCTGAGACTGACTCTCCAAGGTGTTATGGGAAAGTCCTGCCGTGGACGCCATTTTGTGATGTTATGAGGATTCGGGACTCAAGCAAGATACTCGGATACTCGGATGCACAGGTGAAGGACCGCCACACGGGGTTTTGGAATAATACGTGGACGGACATTTATGCAAGAGAAGGAACATGGCGAAAGGCGCAACACAAACGGATTCAGAGGACGGTTCGAATGTTCAGGTGGCGGAAATGATGCGGACAACGATAAAGAAAGTTGAATGGGTGCAGACTACGATTCAACAAGTCTCGCTGTGGTTGAAGAGGAAAAGTGGAGACATCTGGTTGTGAGGGGAAGCAGCGGATGTAGAGAGCTGTGGCACGATGCTTCCTCGGCCTGTTATGGAGAGTGCAGAAGTGGTGCCTGGCTGTCTGGTCAACGTCCGCAGGACACCGTGGTTCTGGCCGTCCGGTGGACAGTCCGCAGAACCTTCCGACGTGCTCTCTAACAGTGAGTGCACTGGGCTGCCCTCCGATTCTCAATGTCTTCCTCCTCCTCTTCCGCCTTCCTCGTGGTCATGACGATAACATTTAACCATCATTGCCTTTGTTGCGTCGCACACCTGTAATGGATTGTCGATAGTCTTGATTTTACACACTATCACACCAGACAGGTACACCCTTTTATTTACTGCAAAAAATTGTTTTTCAATTGGTACTTGATTTATTTGTTAACTTATCTCACAAACCTCTTGGGAGTGGTATGCTTGTTGTGAGTTCGCTATTGCTATCCCCTAAAGGGCTGTACCCCAGACTCACAAAATCTAATGACGAAATGAGATTATAGAGTGTAGCGGGTCCACACTTGTTCTTAATGTTTACATTTTTCGGAGGATCTTGTTACTGCAGCGCTATTGTGACACTTTTTATACAATTCAAGGGGAACGTGGTGTTTTATGTCAATCTCGTAGTTTCTTATTCTCTCCAGTAATGACTAGCATTTTTTTTAATTTATTCGAGATGCTCGTGCAGGCAGAGGACAGCCTAATTGTGTCTCCGTACAAAGCTGCAGTCTTTGCAACGAATAACGTAAACTCTGTTTTTGGGCTCGTGATTAAATGCAACCGAACGAAAATTTGAATAATAAATTATAAGGAATCAGGGATGATACACAAAGTTAGATATACATTGCGGGATATATTACCTCCAGCGTGGCTCTAACCATGTCGTACGTTGTATTTTACCCAGGTAATTTGCTTTGAACTAACCGCGAGTTCATTTCGAAAGTTATATTGTTATAAACAGGAGAGAACCTATTTTGCATCCGCGAATTTTGACTTCGCAGGACACGGGCCTTCAAAACACTTGTTGAAGAGGTTTCACCCTAAGCTGGGCCCAATAGAGTCTAAGCAGGGAATATTGCGAGACGTGTTTTAACGCGGATCTCTTACGTGGCCGCTCTTGTGGGCGTTCCTCGCCGTCCGTCTTCCAACCATTCAACTGATAGAATGTTGAGTACACGAAAGACAGGGATAAGAGAAACGCAGTGGACGTGATAATGGCGAAAGTGTTAGAGGAAACGTGGTGTGGTGCGGGTTCAACGGGACGCGTGCTCCGCAGGGATACGTTACGAGATAACGCCAGGGTAGCCCTCGCCGCCCTTGTTTTGTACGCGATAATGCGATCACTTGGCGATGATGTGGTCACAAAGGAAGTGCTCCGTGTTCCACTGCAGTTTAATGAGCTCCGAACCAGAGGTTTACCACCGCCGATGTGAGAATCCAGATGTGCGGCATCGAAGCAGCAGGATGGGCCGTCGCTGAGAATACACTGTAGTGGGCGCTGCACAGAAAGTTGGCATGAGGCAGCACCGTGATCATAAAGCATTTTTTTATCACGCAAAGTTTTAGTGCAATGGGGTGAAAGTCGTTATTCGGTATTGAGTTTAGGTCTTGAAATTTTAAGAAGGAAATGTAGGTGACAATTTGTTTTTAATGGGAGGTATGGAGTCGTTTGTTAGGGAAGCTTTATCTTCCAAAAAACGCTGAAAAGGTCAGAAACTGCAATTACATTGTTTAAAAAAATAGGCAATTCTCTCCGTCGCTGTGCCTTTTTTACTGTTGAAACACCGCCACCACACGTTCTCACTACTGCGCTTTTCTGCTAGGGCTTGTTTATTTCTCTTTTGATTACTGAGAGAAAGGGCACTTTTCGGTTTCGTTTATTCACTTTTCACACAGAAGAAAACAATTATCACATCCGCCACATTTCTGCTAAGTGCTTCTATGAAAATTAAAAAATAGCTACGATAAGTTTCTCTGCAATAGGAGATGGCTTTTGATGCGTTGTTACTTGAATGCGTAACTAAACGCACGATCATAAAGTTTCACGATAATAATGGAGGTCAATTCAATTACCAAATGCAACCAAGAATTAAATTACAACAAAATTGCCGTTACCTTGCCAACTCCGGAAAAAATACGCGTTCAACTCGTGTTTCCGGTTACTGCAAATGCATTATTGTTGTTTCGGCAGCGACGTTTTTCAAGCTGGCAGGCGAAACCCTGACCCACCGTGCAGTGCTATCGGTGTGGTTGCGTTTACGTTCCTCTTTTCTTTATTTATTGCCGTTTTGGAATCAAAGCAGGTTGGTAATCACCTGATGGCGTGGGACACGATTAAACGGAATTTTGCTTTCATTAGGTGAAGACCAACTCTGGGGACTATTTTAGTTCTAAATGATGTTTTTAATGTCAGCCTACCACGCGTACCAAACCAAAAACATAAGACCAACAATTGTAAACGAGTCCTGTTACCCCAGTTAACTATGTAGGGGGTGGTGTCCAAGGTGTCCAATGGGGTTTACATCCCTTACGATAATATTCATACTATCCACCCCTACATTTAGAGCAAAACCTCCAGGATTGGATTGCTCTGCGTAAAAACAACGCGGTAGCTATAAATATTTCTGTATGCAATATGAAAAACAAGCCAAAATAGAAAAAGGTATTAAAATATGAAATGCATTATTTTCTCTTTTGTCAACTGTTCCTTTCTAAAATATATTTGTTATTCTGTTTAACTTTTGGTACCTTCGATCGGCCTTGATTTTAAATGAACTTGCTTCCTTTAAAATTTTTATTAAAAAATTAAAGCTATAAAAAGAACGCTTCTGAGAATCACTTTTTTTTCACTAGACAACCATATTCTCAACATTTCCTCAAGCCTATACCCGAAAAAATAGTTGAAGCAAACCGTAATGAAAATTTGGCCTGGTGACTGTACTCATGATGTATTTTTTAGGGTTGCATACAGTGGATAGAACCTACAGCTTCGAATACCTTGCTGTTTAGAATTATTGAAGAAAATGTGCGAAGCTGGTACGGGTCATTTCTCCGTTTGATCTGTGCCACGTTGTCACAGCAATGGAAAGCAAGGTTTTAACCATAATGCATAAAAAAGCATATTTCGGCAATTACTTGCGCGGCCACCTTAGCACTCTAATTCGTAGTTCGTCTAGTTTCAACAGGAACCAGGTCGGACGATCGTCGAATCTGTTAGGCGAAAAAAAAAGAGTCAGACCTGATTGGTTCAAAATACGTGGGTAAGTAGGCTCACAATCTGGAATAGGAAGACTTACAGGTTTAGGTTTTCTTGCAGCAACAAGAAAAAATTCCCATGTTTGTGGGCCTGCACTCTCAACAGTAGCACACCTTTCATCGTGTAGTTATTAGGCAAGCTGACAGCGTATAATGATTGCGAGTTCTGATGCCACGTGCCCAAGCGAAAGAATAACGTTTTTGCTCCACCACGTTTCTGAAGAACTTCATATTCTGTGATTACCTACTTCTTTATTCTCCACCAGAATACGCACCCTGATTAGCGTAACAGTTAGCTAAAATACAAAAAATAGAAAATTGAGGAACGCTTGCACTCACGCGTAACACTAGAATGGTTAAGCTGTTGTAGGTGACCATTGACGCACACAAAGCTGAGTTTTAGTGTTGTTGTCGTGTCGTGGTTGTCTTCGGCAGCGTGGCAATTCAATGACCGTATGTTGACATGGGCCAGATTTAGCTCGCCGGTTTTGTCGATGTTCCCGCGCACCACTCCGCAACCGCGACTTATCGTTTCTTGCGGATGCTTCGCAAGCCGAGCCTATCAACGTGAGGCCTCTTCCTCGGCCGGGCTCGAACGTGCGCTTGAGACACGGCAGTAACGCTGGAGTTGGCTTGTTGTTGTTGCCAATATTGGCCAATCTACGTAGGTGGCTATGCTTAGCTTGACAAATGTGCGCTCCATCAATGTGTGCGCGACCTCGCGGCATTTCCTTGGTCTTTTTAACTGCCAGCACCATACACAAACGACTCGCTCAACAAATTCGCTGCTTATAGGGAGGACGGAGGCGGAGATGATCATTTACTGTACTGCAAAATACTTTTATGGGTGGCTTTCCTTGTTTTGGGTGACCTTCCAATGGGTGACCTTCCTTCCTACTGTGCAGAAACACTTCCTTCCACGTTTAAGCTAGACGGGCAGCTCATCTTGATGAGCTGCCTTCAATGACGATGACCTAGAAAGGACGCCCATCTTGATTGATATGCGAGGTCCTTGCCCAATCATCCCGAAGTTTGCACGCACGGAGCAATTATCTCGACGTTTTCATTGCTCTGATCATTGTCCCCCGTCAAGATAAGGTTGGGCCGTTGAAATAACGGGCTTTCGGTCGCTAAAACATGGCGAATCAAAACCGCAATCTAAACCCTTTCTATGGAAGCAAGCGAAAGTGCCAGCGGAGACCTGATTTCTCACTCCGTTTTTGTTGTGTTGGATAATGTTGCCAGACGTCGTCGCGTAAACTGGAGTTACAAATCCCAAAGAATCACAGTCGGTGTGCGAACTTCATATTTCTGTTGTAGTCGCGTAGTGACGAGAGAAATTTAGTAGCACCCCAATCGGACCAAATACTCCACGGGGACATGACAGAACATACCCTCAAAGGGCTGGTGTTTCCCAGCTAGCTATTTTCTTTTTCAACACTATCTCGTTGTAAATGTTCTCCCTTTAACTTTGATCGCCATCCGCCGATGACTGGTAATCGTTGAAACAAATCAAAATGGTGGTATTTTTAAAACTTTTGGGTGCCACGGTAAACAGAACAAATATACATTCTTGTAACTTCAGGTATCGATATTTCGCAGAATAGAAAACAAACGTGATGGAAGGCGTGATAAAACGAATCATCGCACATGGATAAGTGCTGTACAGAGCTACACATCAATGGCACGGAGTCAATGTTCATGTTGAAGACAGTTGCACTACTGGTGAGGACACATGACAGAAAATAATTTGTAAGGTATAACTAAATTACAGCACGACTAGACAGCGCCCCGCTTATAAAGCTCCCATTTACAAAGTCGCTCCACCAACTTGCCTTATAAAATGCGCCTCTAAACTGCAAGAGTGTGCGCAAATAAATTCTTCGCTTCTGAACTGGTTTTATCATCAGTTTCTTCAACCAACCGACCTGGGGCACGCGCTCACTCTGTACCTGTGCCTGTGTAAGAAAGTCGTTATTCAACGCATGTCTGAAGTCTTAGCTATCCCCTGGTGGCTTAGCAGCGGGAGAAGCTCGAGATACATTACCAGGCGCAGAAACTCAACAATCTCCATTTGCCAGCTGACCGCCGTATAAAACGGCTACCCCTACCTCACTAAAGACTCTGCACACATTGCACGGTGTAATAACCCAAGTGAAAGGTGCATCGGTCGTCAACAGGGACGTTCGGTGAGACGTGACCATTTTATTTGAACATGTCAAGGCGCTCCTAGACTATACGATATTTATGGCAGGCTAAACGACCTGCTGGAAAGTGAGACCTCGGACTCTGGGAAGTACCGTGACAAAGTCTTGAACACGATAGCGGCCCTGTGCTTCAAGTACACGACGGCCCCGCATCTAGACTGAATTTACTACCAACAAAGTGCCAGACATTCAGCATTAGTAATCCTGAGCAGCGTCAGTTTGATCTAATTAGGTTATACAGAAATACGAAAAAGTGGAAATGTTACTGAATGCACTGTTGGTTGACTGCGCGCAACAACCACTGTACGCGTATGTTTAGTGTCTGAATGCACGTGGGACTTGAGCCGCCGCGTCCGACATGTGTCTTGTTCAGACAGTTCATGGGTGTTACAAAGACGCGACTGACATTTTAAGAATGACTGTTTGACAATATAGTAATATTTTAAGATCACCTTAGAAGCCTTCTGACTTGAAACCGGTCGTAGCCTTTTCCGGGCGTACAGTTAGCTTCGGTGACCCTACTACCAAGTCAAGCTGCGCGCAAGAAATCTGAAGGTACATGGCACTAGACGCGCAGATTAGTGCTGAATGTGACTGGAAATTTTCTTGCGATGAGTGCCGTTCTATTTGAAGCCTCAATTTCCCGAAGCCATGGACTTCTTCAACAAAGAAAGCCTGCTGTACTGAAGTCGTAGGTAATCCCCAGCACCAAACTATGTATCCGGAACAAGAGTTTGGGGAACTTCTCGAGCATTTAGAGCTGAAAACACAGTGTAGAAGAGCAATAGAGCAGTGACCATCAACGTAGACACGGAACATTGCTGTGACACCAGGGAAGACCTTTGGATATCGGTGATCTTTGAACGCACACACCCTGTGGACTCTGAAAAATCTACTGAATAACGTCCAACGATGCTTCTTCTGCCAATCTACTGAACAAAGTTGCGAGCTCAGCGACTGCAAATAATTGAGCAGAATAGGGAAGAACATGACGAGGTCGATGCTGTCGGTGGCTTAAAAAAGGTCAACTTGGCGAAAACCGGCCAAGTTCGACTGCGGATGTTAAAACGTTCACGAAACCATGCAACCACTGCGTGCACGTCCAACTTCTCAAAAATCACCAGCGTAATCTCTTGTCCCATCAGCCTGATATCACGATGAACTGGGCTTCCACAGGTCATGTTGCAGTGTTTGACGGAAACAGGTACAAGCTTTGCAGCATTGTTACGGTTCCAGATCCCCTTTGACTACGGCATCTAGCATAGGTTACCGCTGCAGATGCGTCCAAAAAATTACCCTGCTAATTCTTAGAAGGGGGGACCAGAAATGGGAGTGTATTTAATAGTAAAAACGACGAAACCATGCCAAAGCGCCTCCGTTCATAATGACCGAAAACAGTGCGGCCCGTGCATTCTGTGCAGCTTTTAGTGGCCGCAGAAATCAACTGTCATGTTCCCATTTGCAAGACCAACTCATCAAGACAACAGCAAGAATGCACTTGGACGCAAGGGCACTGATTTGACGAAATTAAAATACCCTTACTGATTGCTTTGGAACAATACTGGAGCTAGTAAGCGGTAACAAAAGGGAGTATTCATAACTCTCACACCACTGGAACCTTGTTGGACTCAACTGTTCAAGGCCGCCTACCACTACGAGCCAGCGCTCCACACCGTGCGCGCGTTATCGTGCTCCGAGCCTCCGTGGAAGGCAACGAACCGTCGAAGGTTATTAGCCGTTTCCCAGAATTTCAAAGAATTGTCATGGTATGCGACACCGAATGATGGTTCGTCAACGAACTGGTGACAACTCAGTTTAAAAAAAAAACAGTGAAGGGGAAAGAGTGACATTAAGCTCCGCTCTCGGGCAACCCAGGAGTTTACCTGACTTGCTGTTGTAACGAAGCGGCTCCAGAGCCTAAGCCAAAGCTAGGCAAATATGCCCCGTTTATGGAAAGGTATGACTCCACGGTTGCAGCGTACCCGTACGAACAAACAAGTGCAGATGTACGGCATAAAAAAGTACTAAATTATTTGCAAAAAACAGCCTATTCACTTTTGGCGTCGAAAAATGTTGTTCAGCTTGAATCGTCTTCCCTCGCCAAGTCTAACAAAAGATTTGTGAATTACTCTTCGTTCATGACGCATACTCATTGCGAGTTAGGAGAATCGCACAAGGGTGCTCAGCCGCGGCACATACGGAGCACGAGTCCGCCAAATTTCACATAAGGCCACAAATTTACATCGCTGTTCTCAATCTCGTCGCCTGGCCACGTACGAATTCAACGATGTGCCCAATCTCGTCGCATGCCCACGCACAGATTAGACCACATCAGTGGGTTCGCCGTATCAGAGTTCTTCGTCGAAGCTTACATCACGGTTTTGGATGGCAGAACCCAGAAAACAAGTGAGGAGGAATACAAAAAGAGATTTTGTCTTTTCAGCAATTGCATCCGACATACCCAGCGCAGCCAACGCCTCCCATCCGCAAAGAACGGACAACAGTTGCCAACTTTCGTCATATGAGGACTGGGGTGTCTGTTGGACCTTCTCATCTTCTACGCTGCATCTACGACACTGCATCTTCATCGGTTTCATTAGCTCCAACAGAGGAGCACAGTACGCACACGATGAAAACTATTTCTGCTCCATTAAAACTCCTGATACAAGCTTTCATGGGCTCCGTGTTATCTCACGATGACTTAGCAGGCGGAGGGCCTCGAGGTTCGATACAGTGTGGTTGAAGCCCATATCACGACAAAAAATTGGATTACCGGCATTAAAAAGCAGTATTCACGGTGATTACATGCTAGTTTGGTTATTTGTATTGGTTGAAACCATGAAGCGCATAATGAGAGAAAAATCGGGTTAGCAGTTTCGCACTATATGTTAATTAGCTTTATTTTCATTCACCTGTATTTAGCGGGTCCGGGGCACATCTACGTAATTCACAGTGAGTAAATTACAGCATGGGTGCAGTCGTAAAAGAAAATAAAGGCTGGGCATAAAACGTGGTGCAATTCTAGCTTTCGGGAAAAGGAAAACATATTTCATTTGTGTCAGCAAAACTGTTTTTGTACGTTTAGACCCTGAAACACTGCCTTTTTATACAAATACATTCTGCGATCAATATTTAAACAAACAAAAGTACAAAAATTAAATTTATTATAACACACTTTGCGCATAAATGCCCAAAATTGAAATCAAATTGCAAATCTAAACACTTTAATTTTGCACAAGGGGAATTGCTTAACGTTTTTTTATTTTTTGAAACCAAAAGCACCCAAATTGCTATAATAAAGCGTTCAAATCGTACAATTGTAAAGCAATGTTCCGATCCTATGCTACGAAGTGCCTGATGTGGATGTTATGAAGTGTGGTTGCACAGCTAATGTTGGACATATTTTTGCGTAGGGCGGGTATCGCAAAATTCTTTCCTCCAATTTCCAATGTGATGCTATCTCACAGTTCCGTGTGACCTAAAGTTCACTGAGGTGCCCAAGTTTCTTCTTAACCACACGTTCTGTAAAACGCCCTGGGTCGAATGTCCCCGTCGCCTACCCACAATTCCTCCCTCCACTCTAGATCCACGTCAGCGCCAAACACATCCCACAACCCCTGTTGTCAAGCTCATTTCTTCCAACAGGCTTTTCTTATTGTTGTAAATGCACGCAAGGTCATCGGCGTAAAACTACACATAGACCCCACCCTTCGCTTTTGCACAACGAATGATACTGGCGGAAAGAGGTTCTATATGCAAGGCAATGAAGAGATAATGGATATTCTAAATAATATGAGGGTTAAGTTATAACACAGCGGGAAGGTAATTACTACGCATTAGTCTTTTGGTACAGTTTTTACTACACAAAACGAAGGCATACTATAAGAAATACCAACCGCTGTTTGCTAAAGCACCGACGTTGCAAAACATTTGAAAGAGTACCGCAGTATTTCCGCAAGTTGGTCGTAGGAATAAAACATAGAATGGTACGCTGCGGGTTACTCATTAACACCACGGCATGTGACAAGTATAGGGCTTCACAGCCACGCAGATCTCAAATCTTGTGGATGATGTGGTGGGTCTTACTACTGTCCTTATTGAATTCTTCGTCTATAAACATCAACAAACGAAACCGAACATGCAAAGGCAGGGACTGTGCTGCAATAATGAAGCCTGTGGAAACATTTCCACTAAAAGATGAACAAACGAAAGTGCACAGAGACCCGGCTACAACAAAGACGCAAAGAAACTTTTCGTATTATCACATTTTGTCCACCAGGCACAGAAGCTCTAATTAAACGCCCTGAAAACATTATGCACGCCCCTACGACGTTAATGAAGCAAATTCAGTCTGGATAAGCACCCATGATATCGTAGCAATTTTGCCTGCTAATTCAGGCCTCTAGGTACAATACTTCAAGCTGCGGGTTGCTATCACTGCCTAGTTCCACGTCGTGATGCACTGTCGAATATTGAAAATCGAGTTAAGCCTGTTACACAGTTGTGAGAAACTTCCAAAATTCGTTTCAGTGCACTTTATACTCGAACACGTCTGTTACTAAAAACTGGGTAGGCATATTAATTGGCTTCCATTCCGGAATCCGTAAACACGGAATTTACAAGAAATTGTTACTCGGCTCATACTCAGCTAGTACATACACTAAAGCAAAGCTTTCTTGCTCTACCAGACATAGGTTCTTTCGTGGTGTGCGGGATAACAAACTCTTAACGCGTCGTAGGTAGCGGCGGTGAGAGGGGGGAGAGGGGGGCGTAGGGTTTCACTCACGTAGCACACTAGAGATGGCACCTCGAGTTACCCAGACTTCCCTCGAGGTAGAGCCTGCTCGCCAGCAGCGGCATCGGTGGGTAAGACTGTGTCGTCTGCTTCAGCGGCGGTTGATTTGGGCCCGTTTGGTGCAGCGTTGCGTCCATTGCACGGTGCTTTCGCACGGCTTCATTAACGTTGTTCGACAGCCCCTCCAGGACAACCCGCCCCCTACAGAATTGAGGGATCGTACGGCACACGTACGTTACGGATTGGTTTGCAGGGCGGCAAAACAAATTGTACAGACAACATAAAGGCATTTGGGCGCTAGAAAAACGCTACCTTTCGTGCACTGCTTGAAACGAATGGGACTTCCGTTTTCTAAATTGCTATTACGTGTTCGGTTCTGTTAAAGAGGTATTAAAAAGGCGAAACGTGGCAACAGGCTTTGACAAATAGGAATTATTAATGCTTCCTCAGCTTTCTCAAACTTACTAACAAACTAGTTTGAATCGGTATAAATGGGAATCATTAGGCTCATATGCCGAATCGTTTCGCAGTCTGCGCTTGAGTCGCGCGGTGGTGTAGACCAAGCTAGAACATCACCATGGCTAGGTTCTACTGTCTTACCTTTCGAAAGACGCTCCTCCCTGTTATCTGTCTCCCGACTCAAGGCGGCTCTCGCCCGGCCGTGGCCGACGCTGCTGCTGCGTTCGGGGTGTCACCCACCGCAAGTTCCAGTTAATGGTAAGGCGAATCTCCGGTTTAACTCTTTGTATGGCCACATGTGTGAATTCAAGTGATGTCGAATGAGCAATTGTTGTGGTTGTCGCTTAAAGCTTTGCTTTTCAACAACCTTCACAGCGTGGATTGGAGACAATTTTATACGCTTGTAGCCTATATATCTCAGAAAAAATAAATACTGCATCTCTTTTCCCTTCCTTAATGGAGCATTTGTTTTTTCAATTCAGCTATACTGGAATCCTGCACCATAATAGTAATATATTCCCAGAATTTCAAGCCTTGTACGACCAGCCATTCGACTGGGATTTAACTTAACCTCTTACTATTTTTCAGATTACGAGGATTCAGATTATGAAAAATCCTTTGCCTTTCAGCAGCGTCATGGCACAGAAGTGCTCATTTCTATTCGCCCAATAATTATCGTATCAATGGTCGGCAAATTTAGTTGGGTATATCCAAGTGAAGAAAAGATAATATGGAATCCGCAAGAAACCCGACTTGAAACGTAGTGAAGGTTTTCTTCATACTGCTCTTTAACGTATGCATAGAAGGGTGGTGCAGAGAGGTGCCAATGCGCGCAACCGATGGCTTTGTATTGCACCAGATAAAGCGAAAGTTAGAAAGAGAAGAAGCAGTTTGGAAAAAGGCCGTGATAGGAGAGTACCCTTCTCGGTGTAAGCCCGAGAACCGTTGCCGACACGGCCATCCGACCCACCATTTGCCGGTCAGCGATAGGACGGGCACCCGTCGCGATGTAGACCCGACAAGCGCCTTCCACGCGTCCCGGAAAGTCGGGAGTCTGCCGACCAGTGAGCGGTATGACGGTTGTGTCCGGTGCAGGCTGAAAAGCCTCGTTTGTCGTTGGTCTAAATTCTTTGCTCCCGCCGCTAGCCGTCAGCCACCGCCACGAACACCGCCGTCGGCAAATCAAACCGGTTGGGAGCTTCTCTGTGAACGGAGCTTACCAGCCACGCAGGCATAATGTTACCGGCCATTGTCTCCCGAAGTCACTAGGCTCTCTGGTGTTCTCCACTATAAAAGCCACCGCCGGAAGCAGTGCAACCATATCCATCCAGAACCATCCTTTGTTGTGTATGGGTTATTTAAGCAGTCTTTCAACTTTCCTGTTCAGCATAACTTGCATCCTATATTAAATATAATGGGTGCGTATTGATCAGTATGGGGGCACATGACTCTCGGCCTAATTCTGCCCATTCCACCGTAACAAGGTGAAACTGTGCTACTTCTTAGACATTTTTGCGAGTTCTATTTATCAAAATAAGTCAGTATTCCAACGGGCAGCCGGTATAATCAGAAATTTGTGAAACAAACTTTTCTTAATAAAATTCGCGAATTGCCATTTTCGTATGTCGACCCTTGGGGAACGCCTATGTGGTAGTAAAAGTTTACTCTGAAATTTTCAAATCTGTGCATGTTCGAGTGGTGCCGCCACCACCCTGTACACCGAATGCCAATATTTCTTTCTTAATTTAGCAAGCTCCTTATTTGGCATTCAATGTATGTATGTATGTATGTATGTATGTATGTATGTATGTATGTATGTATGTATGTATGTATGTATGTATGTATGTATGTATGTATGTATGTATTGATTGAATGTAGGATTTAACGCGCTGACGCAACGCAGGCGATGAGGCGCGCCGTAGCGGAGGGCTCCGGATTAATTTTGACCACCTGGGGACCATTAACGTGCGCCGAAAATATCGTACACACGGGCGTTTTTGCTTTTCGCCTTCATCAGAAAAGCGGGCCGCCGCGGCCGGGAATCGAACCCGTGACCTTGTGCTCAGCAGCGCAACGCCTTAGCCACTGAGCCACCGCGGCGGGTGTATGTATGTATGTATGTATGTATGTATGTATGTATGTATGTATGTATGTATGTATGTATGTATGTATGTATGTATGTTTGTATGTATGAGCGGCTCGTTGAATTAAACGAGCCTCGATGCTGATCATCCACAATAGCGTTCAGTTAACCGACGTATTCGGAATTAGCTTCTGTGTACTGAGTAATTTCTTTCACTGAATTTCGTGTAAAGTTGCCGGACCAGCACATCACTTCTAATAAGCCAGAACGTACAATTAAGCGGCTTGGGATTAGCAGTCGAATATTGCTCTCCTAGACGAGCAGAGTTTTGTGTGTATCCACCACCTTGCATACCCAGCTTTCTCGCTCAAAATTCCAACCTCTCAGGAACCTAGCAAAACCACTTTAGGAAAGTGATATTTGGCAAAAAGCCAGAAGTCAAACGTGAAGATGAAAACAGTAAAAGAACATTTCCAGGTTTCTGAATATTTTTTGTGTAATTCGCTGTCAAATCTTACTCCCCATGCATTTCTATGGATAGTTTCCATGTCTCAGCAACCTAGTCGCGGAACGTGCGCGACTTGAAACTGTGCACAAAGCAAGCATTCACCCCAAATATTAGCTGTGCCAAAGAACTTTTCATTTCACTGAAAAAATTGCAGAGTAATCACTGTTTGAAAGGACTGTCATGAGCGGGAAAGCTGCACACGGGGTACATAGTTTAGCGGGAAATTGAACTGCCAAGCGCGTAGGAGGCGCGGGCGACGTCGAAGTGTGCATGTAAGCCACGTACGCCGCGGCTTCCCGCCACAACAGCCGAAGCTGACCTGCTCACAACTGGCGAAGGAGTTCGGTGCGCAGCACTGAAAGCCAGCTATCTTTTGACTGCAGGAAACCGGTGGCGCTGCGGCTCTGGAAACCGGACCTTCGTCTCTGGCGAAGCCTATATAAGATATATAGGAGTTTTACACCGGCAGTGAAGCGCACGTACACCTGGTGTTTTTTGGGAGGGCGCCACTGCTGCCTCAATGCTTCGGCCGTGTTTTCATTCTTCAACCGCTACGAGTGCCGGTCCAGTACCGTACTTTAGTTTTTGTCGTCGTGTCGGTGAAGCTGGTCGTTGAAGGTGACGGTGGGGTTCCTTTTATTGTCAAGAGGCCGCGCATTAATGGTAATATTCACCGTTGAACGTCACGTGGGAGTATGGCTGGGCAAATGTGCAATTCTTGATATTCTCCCCTTCAGGCAAAATGCTGCTTAATAGAAATATGGCCGACTTATGTAAGCAAAATAAATGTTCGATGTCTCAAACGCTTATCACTTAAGTACACAAAACGAAACTTTCGAGAAATTTTGTTCGTTCACTATCCTCGGTATTCAATGGCGTGGAATGCATGCAGGCAACCAAGTCTGCGCCGCCATATCTGTGGGCCAAGCGTCTGTTGCTAGGCGACGTTGTGGCGCACGGCCCGAAGATCAGGCACCCCCTCTTCTCCTCCATGCAACCGTGTGAGTGCGCCCACGGCCTCCGCGATCGGCGTGCGGCGGCGCGCTCGTTACGTCTGGCTCCGCGGGATGGGGGACTACTCCGTGCTAACCACGACTGTGAAACGCATGACTGTGTTTCACGTTACGAACTCTTCGCCGAACGCAAAGTATTGCGTCGAGTTCACTGTGAGTGCGATTAATAACATCTCTGTTGGCGCCGCAGTTTAGAATCGGATTGGAACGGAGCAGATGACGCACGCCGGTGTCTTTTTTTCTTCGGCGTGCGGCCGCAGTGGCTCAGGCTGCGCCGTGTCCGTGGCGCATCGGCCATGTTTGTGGCCGTTTCCAGTGTTGCCAAGAGAAGAAATTGACCGCTAAACTTTTCAACGAATACCGTCTATAGTTTAACCAGGGCCCGTAGAAGCTAGTTAGGTAATGCTCTTTGAACACACCTACTTCACAGTGGCGTCTCCAAGCGCTTTCGGGAAATTCTATTTGTACCCCTTAAAGCGCGCTGGTGAGTGCGGATAAATACGCAAATGGTTGGCAGAGTATGTGTTCGTGCTTTTGATGAACCTCAGTCCAATCAAAATGTAATTGCTATATATTTTGCTCGTATCATTCGTCCTGCAGCTGTTGCAAGGTATCATTTTTTTCTGGTGGGCTACGCGAATGCCAGGGCTGTTGGGAAAATTTTCAGGTAACGATTTCAAACAGCCGTACCTTTCGGGACATCATAAATTGAAAGGTATTGATACCCTACTGACCGGAGATGCAATACGCGGCCTTGAGTCGATTCGCCCTGAAGAGAACAACTACAGCCAAGCCGTGAAGATAGTCATTGACCTGGTTTATACGTACGGAGTTGCTAGCAGACGACAACGTGGACAGTATGCCTCAGTACTTCCAGATGAATTATCGTAGCACGTACCGCGCCTCTGCGACTTGCATCAGAAAGATCAATTCAGAAATGGCTTCACGAAAGCCTTGGCGCTCCGACTTGAAACTGCGCCGTGAATTTCCATCAGGTACTTACGCGCTCGTTGCTTGAAGAGCTCGCAATATTATACCGTTAGTGCATGAAAGAGATCGTCACCAACCACAACGTGGACCCAACGCCTCTAAAATGTTTCAGGGCACTTTTACCTCATGGAACTGAAGTTGAAACAACTAATAAGTTTATCTCGCAAGAAGTTTTACCATGAAGAGATTTACGCCTCAGTAGTTGTGAAGCGTCCGAAGCAGCTCGCTCAGCCACCTACATGTATGCTTAGCACTCCAGCGGATAGTTCGTGGCGGCCGCCAAAACTGGTGTGCATTATAATTTATGGTGCACTTTATTACCAGAGGAAAACCATATTTCGCAATATGAAACTATGGGACATAAGTTCATCTTTCTGAGCCGTGCCAGTGTGCGTATTTGAGCAGCGTACGCAAATTCATCGCTGCTACAAGTAAACTCTTCTTGCCGCTGTCCGCACCGGCCTACGTGAAGGTGATATCCGCGCCTGCGTGAGGTTCCTGTATGTGTTCGGATTTATTTACGCTGCAACGTTGCGCAGCTCGCTAACTTTTAAGGATTTGGGGTGCCAAACTGCACAAGGTGAAGTTGCTAAAAGGGAGAATATTAATAACTGCGCAGACGGTAACAAGAATTACTGACTTTTTCCGAAACAAGCATACAGGATTTTTGGTGCTTTCTTTAGTGAACTTTTATCAGTTGGTCTAGAGAAGGGTCAAATCGTTGCACTTCACCGCAGTCCTGCCAAAAGTCTTGCCTGAGTCCTGACAACCATCCTGTTCACGTAGAGAAACAATGTTTGCTGCATAGCGCTAGTAGTATTTTGGTTTAATCAACTAAAGTTTGAAATTTCGTATACCCTAAATGCATTCCCTTCAATTATAAGGTTGGTGCAGTTGTTGTTGGAAGGTAAACAAGTTTTGTGGGACCTAACTGTTATCAAAAATATTCCTCGCACTCGATAATAGAGAAAAAAACATGTGCAGTGTAGGTGTGTCTGCCTAATCATCTTGCGTTAGAAGTGTGGTATGGGAGGCTAATTTGGCTTTATCGAAATAACTTCGAACGGCGTTATTAAAGCGCACGAGTTACCTGAAACAAGTAAAAGCAACTAGGGCAGACACCTCCCATGATCGTGCCGTACAGATCGTTGCCATTGTTTTTACTTTGTCATCATGCACCCACCAACCCTGCGCTCATGGCGTCCCACGTGCTTCGTCGGATTCTTTCTGTATCTACCCTGTATTTGCGAGACTGGAAGCCCTCCATTTCTTGATTTAACATTCTCCCGCCTCCCCAGCGTTTTCGTCTGCCTTTAAAAACGCTGCACCGGCATGGAAAACTATCTGACTATTCGTCAGCTTCTGGAACTCGTGCGGCCAACGAAGCACATTTGCGCCTTCTAGGCAAGTGTTCCAGAAATGGACCGTGTTCATCTTGAGACAAATACTCACACTGATGGACCGTTAGTTCATGCTATTGGCTTAACGGAATCTTTCATCGTCGTTGTGGTATGGACTGATGGGTGACGGACCTTTCTACGCTTAGTCGCAGCTCTGCTTCGAATGCGCGTCCTGTACGATACGAATCGCGGGTCCTATTCACTTGCGTAATGAATAGAGATACTTCTGATTTGCTTGGCATCGTAGCCCCTTTTCTATCGCGTCTGCTATATCGGACGAGATGTTAGCAAAACGCTCCTTGCTGCTTTTTGACAGATAATTTTTACCTGAAAAGTTGTGTTTAGTTTCATCAGCGTCCTTATTTACAGCCTAAGTGACGTCTTGGATAGTGGATTTTGCTCAAGAAGCGAAATCGCCTTTAGGCTACTGGCGGTTCCCGGTCGAGAAGTCTTTGTGTCATTTTCTCTTCTCCCGTTCTAGCATATTCAGCAGCACGCCCTGATCGTCGATGAGAATGTTTTAAGGAACCTGTTCTTTTGGTGTGTGAAAAGAATTGTCGGATATTCAGAAGGCTAGATGCAGAGAAAAAGGAGCAGCATTGAGACTGATAAGTTAGCTTTTATTCCATTGCTACATGGAGTTTTTACATCGCTTGAGAAAGGTGGCTTCAAGGTACGGCGTGTGCGTCGTGTTATCAGCCCAAAACAAATTGACCAAGATTTCCCCAGCGGCGCAAAGTTTGGCAAACAAGAAAGAAAAAACGAAAGGCTGAGGGGTAAAACATGGTGTATAATTTGTAGAGTACATAGACCAAACTGGCCGCTGCCTTACCATTCGCCTACGCAAACATCACAGCTAGTTGAAGGGAGTACCGGGTTCGCATTTAGCCGTGCATTGCAAGGAGTGCACGGGCCGTCCGGAATCACCACACATTCTCACTGATGGCAACCACAACCCTGGGGGCGGCACGTGCGGTCCTGAGTTGCCACACACAATCGTTCTTCCCAAACACAGAAAGCGGACCGCACGTGAGATAATTGAAGGTTTTTGCATCAAGAAAGAAGAAAATCCATGTGCCAGCCAAGTGTCAGTCAAATTATCAGACGCTGAGTTTGCTTTTTTGGAAAAAAGGTAGAATGAGTGTGCAGTGGCGTTATTCTGGATTTCTACACGTGTCGTGTGATTATATGCAGTGTTTTGTTAGTTGTTTCCCGCGATCTTGCGTGGTAGTTGATTTTAATGTACACGATGTGATGACGGTGGCTTTGAGTGTATGTAGATACATATGTGCGTTCTCGATTTAAACCTTTTAGTTGTTAGTAGCGCTCCGTCCTGTGTCCTTTCTTGCCCGAGTTTTGTTTGCCCTTTACCCACCATGAAGACTTTTTTCCTACCCGGTAACCTTGTAGCTTTGCGCCACGAATGCACGCCATGAAAGTGTGCATAACTGCACTGTTCGGATGAGAAATGCTCTTTGGTGCTCCTCAGCGGTTTCCGCAAAATTGCGTTCATGCACGTTACGCAGATGTAGTAGGACATGGGCTGCCTGTCCAGCATTGGTGCATTTAAGCAGGCTACAGTTTTCATCCTGTTAGTTGGTGGGGTAAGTTGTAAATGTGGTTGGTGGGGTAAGTTATAAGCCTAGCATAGACAGTTAGCGAGGTTCGTACAAAGTAATGAAAGTTGGGTGTACCTTTCAACGTATAGTCGACTGAAACCTTCTTGAGAATTGCACTTTTCTCACTGGGATAAAAGTTTAATGTTCTTTACCTCACATGGCCAAAGGTGAAGAGGTGTAAGTAATTGTCCTGGCTAAGGTTTGTGAAGGCTGGCATTGGCTGCCAATCGCTACCGGGGGTGACCTACTCCGTCGCAAGCGCTATTTTATTATGATGTATCCAAAAAAGTTCCGCTCAGTCGATAAATTGAAGTGACGTTTATGTTAGCACAAATGTTAAAAAATCGTTCTTGTTGTTGTTTAGAAAAAAAACAACAAGAACATTGTTGTTGTTTAGAAAAAAGGGCAATATTTCCGCAATACAGCAGGGATTGCTCGTTTTAACAAAAATAACAAAACATTTACGCTTCAGTATATTATGCAGAAACTGCCACTCCCATGTGGTGGAGACAGTCCGGAATCACGGCAAATGATTTTTACGCAAAGCTTTTCATTCTTTTCTGAACGATGTCATGCCATGAAGTTGTGTATCCCAGAAGTACGATTGTGGAACATCTTGCACGAGGAAGCTATGATTTTCTGCGAATTCTTAAAGATGAATTTCTCCCTCGTCTTTTAGGCTGGTTTGTAGGTCTCGCTGGTACTTTGCTTTCTGTTGATTGTTAGTTGCGCTGCTGAGCGCGAGGTCGTGGGTTCAATTCCCGGCCGCGACGGTCGCTTTTCTGATGGAGGCGAAAATAAAACACGCCCGTGTGTACGACATTTCGGCGCCCGTTAAAGATCCCCAGGTGGTCAAAATTAATCCTGAGCACTCCACTACGGCGTGCCTCGTCGCCTGCTCTGCGTCGGCGCGTTAAACCTTACAACCAATGAATCAACTTTGCTTGCTGTTTGCTTATGAAGTAGTGCGTATTGAGGTCCTTCTATAGCGTCTAAGGAACAGTTCAGAAAATTCGGCAGAACATAAAATTATTCTTTTTATAGTCCACTGCAAACGCCTGCTATAAGGTGTTCGACGTGGAACTCATGAGTTTGCACATCTAGTGCACTCTCCAAGATGCTCCTAAGGGTATCTTTGCCGAGAAAGCCTGGATGGAGCCTGCACATGCAGTCTTCATCGTTGATGTAGCATAAAATTGCTCACATAAGTTCATCTGTAGTCTGCCTGAAGCCCACGGCATGACGCATAGGTTCGAAATTTTGGTGCACAATGCACACAAAAAACTGTGTGGCTGCTAGTTCCGCCTGCCAAAAGTAGGTATGGCGGGCACAGTGCTGTGGAAGCACGGTAGTCGCACTTTAAGGGACATGTTTTTTTTTTAATTCTTCTTAAATTTCACTCAGAGTTACCAAGACCGACGCTTTTGAATTCCGCGTATTACAAATTTTATTCGGGGAGGGCAATACAGAGGGGGTATAGTCCTCGTAAATCTTAACAAAGATTTCGATTCCCTGATGGGGAGTCCTCCTTTCCTTAGAGTTGCGCCAAGAGTTTGGTGCTTGCTTTTAATCCACATAGCGTCGTACCCTAATTAAATTTCCAACACACCACGCAGTTTCAGACGATAATTTTAGGTTTTCCTCCTATCCGGTTTGTTGGAGTTATTGTCTACGCGCTAGCAAACAGCTGTATCATACTCATGTGTCAATTAAAAATGGCAAAAATGGTGACAGCTTCTTTGGTCCTCGAGTTCGCAACGAAGAAGTCCCGCTTACTTGCGGTCTCAGAGAACTTTCACTATTAGCCTCTGTCACCCGGCTACGCGTCTCTCTGTCTTAGTGGACATTTTGAAGTTTTGCTGAAGAAAACCTAAAGTCATGCTCATCAAAAGCAATCAAAACCATCTGAGGTGATGCCAGGTTTACTATCTTATATAATTGAGGTTACGCAAAGCCTGAATAAGCGGGCAGAAAGGCACACAGTGCTTGTGACACTTTTCGCTCCACGTTAACATGGCTGCCTGTGCGCGCAAATTTTTGGGAAGCCAAAAACAAAAAAATTACTGAAACACAAATGCCAAGCCGTTTGTGCACTGTGACGTAGAGGTGTTATATGTGGTACTGTTTCACACGGAGAAGCCCATATCAGCCACACAACCACGTGTGTAAAGGATGGAGCACATGATCACGTAATCATCAGCCTTTATTCAAAATTTACGGCAAAGGCCTCTCCCATAGTTCTCCGATTATCCCGGTCGTGTGCTAACTGTGACCAATTTATCCTCGCAAACTTATTACTCTCATCAGCCCATCTAAATTGTTGCCGCCCCCTGCCATGCTTGCCTTCTCTAGCAATCCATTCTGTTACCCTTAATGGCCAACGGTTATAATGCGTTTGCGTTACAATCTTGCCCACAGCCATTTTTCCTTCTTAATTTCCATTATTATGTCAGTAGGACACGCATGTTGCCTGACCCGCTCCGCTCACTTCTTTTCCCTAATGTTACGTCTATCATCTTCCGTTATATTTCTCGCTGAGTTGTCCTCCATTCAAGTAGAACCCTTATAGTGACCCTCTACATTTTTTTCCCGTAGGTGAAAGAAATATACCGTTACAATTCAGCTGTAATACATGTTGTTCTTTAGGGACAATGGTAGGCTGCTATACATTACCTGAGAATACCTGCCAAAAGCAGTACAACGCATTCTCAGCCTTATAACTATCACTGCATTTTGGTTGGGATAGGGGTCACTACTCGCCTAAGTACATATGTTTGCTTACCATTTACTCTGCCACGCCAACTACCACAAACCACTTTGCTCTCCCGATACCATTCAGCATTACTTCAGTTTTCTGCATGTTAATTTTCCGGCTTGCGATTCTACTCTGCTTATCAAGTGCGGTAACAGTGAGTGATTCTCCCTAATTCCCCCCGAATTATTCCCCCCGAATTATTCCCCCCATTCCCCCGAGGCAACTTAGCAAGGCACTTCATCAGCAATACATGGTTTTCCAGGTATTCTCTATTAACCCTTACGCCCACCCCTTACCTACTAACCCTTACGTGCACAGGTTCTCAATACAATGCTCTGAATAATTGTTGTAAAGGTGCTGCGAATAACATCGCATAGATTGTGTCTCCTTGTCTGACGCCGTTTCTCATACAAGTTTTACAACTCTCCTTATGGAGGACGATGTTAGATCTAGACCCAATTTAAAAATCTTCTAGTATTCTTACGTAATGCTCATCTACACCTTGATTCCGAAAAACCTGAATAACTCCTGAGGTTTCGATGGAGTCAAATGATTTCGCATAATCTATGAAAGGTATACATACGTGTTGAGTACACGGCGCATTTCGCCATCATCTGATTGATTGTGTAAATATGGTCCATTTTTGAATAGCCTTTACGAAAGCCTGTTTGTTCATTAGGTGCGCCGAAATCTAAGGTGGCAGAAATTTTGTTAGCGACTAGCTCGTTAAGTACCTTATAGACGGCTGACAGTAAGCTGATCCGCCTGTAATTTTCTTAAGTCCAATGTCACTTCTCATGAATTACGATGATGCTCGCGTTTTAGATGCGACTGCATCTCATTCACTCGCCTTGTCCCTCCATACGGCATTGTCCGCACCTCCCCTACACTATAAAAAAATAATAGTTAGCGGCGCCCGGTTTCGATCCCACGACCCTGTGGGCGGAACGCGAGGTACATGGTGCTCTTCCCACTGCGCCAGAAAACCGAGACGAAATCAAATGCTACGAACGCGCCTTACGTCCTTGACTCATTCAAACTACGTCAAGATGCTACTGATATAACGCATGATGGGGCAATGATTAACACTTGCAATAAAAGAAAAGAAGCTCCCACTTACAGCAACAATGATGGAGTAAAGGTCGTTGCGACAGCGAAGCCCCAAGCAAGCGCCTCCCCGAATGGTTGTCAAAATGTCTCCAGAATGCGCTTTGTTGTCAATGCCCCGGTCGAAGGAAATCAAAGTCCTGTCCACCGGGATCACGAGCAGCAGCTGCCGGCTAAGGCAGAAAGTTGGGCTAGATGGTTATCTGACTGAATTTTACTAGCGAAAAACAGACGCGGATGAAGACGTAGTCCTGTGTACTTCTTCTTCGCCCGCGTCTGTTTTCGCTAGTTAAATGCAGTCAGCTGCCGGTGCAGCGGTCTCCCTTCATAAACGCTGCCGCCCATCGTTGGTCCAATAATAACTCCCGGACAGCTTCACCATCACCTATTTTTTGTTTAGTACTATTGTTCTCTTGAATAATTTCTCATTTCATGTAATAAATTAATTGTTTAAAATTTGTATGTGCTTAAGGTCTGCCAATGTTGAGAGTAAAATAGACCAATTACCATTAAACACACTGAAATTTCTCGGCTGCTTCACTGCCAATCACGATGATACTTTAGCGGTAGAGAAGCGACAATTTTCGTCATTGTCGCTTCTTTATTAGTCAGCTGTATTGCAATTTTTCTCTCGGAATTTTTGCAAAAATAAAGGTTACGAAGAGACTGCGCGGGCTTTGCGCTTTGCTTGACTTCATCAGCGAAGGAGGAATAAAGGAATGCTTTATTTGTACATATTTACTTCCCACCCTGGTCTACCATATTCACTTCGTTCCATTATAATTCCAAACTCGGGTCCAAGACTTCGGGCAACAGCAAAACCCTTCGCATATGTTTTTGTTTTTATGTAAACGTGTATCCAATATTACATACCTCCTGGAAGTCAATTGTATAGGATATGAGGGCTGATTTGACGCTGAATTTTTCCGCGTGCAAAATTAGAAAAACTGGACAACTACACTTTTACAGTTTTATATATATTGTTACGGTAAAAGGGAGGTTTATTTCCTGGACAGGACGGAGAAGCTTCACAGGAACGAACGGGGCTCCAAACGCACACGCCTGAGGATCGTTCCTCTTCCTCTTCTAGCCCAGGGATTGCCCATCCGTCATGCACATGTCCAAGTATGTGAGGCGTTACAATTCCCCCCTTCACAGACGAAACCCGCAGGGTGAGTCACTGTTCACAGCGTGGAATGAATGCCTTCAAGCGGGCGATGTGAGCCAGTTGCGTCTTGTTGCTCCGGCGTCCAGTCGTAGTGAGCCGTGACAGAACGTACGTGACGTCGCTCAAGCGATCAACAATAACGAATGGGCCTGTGTAGCGTGACAGAAACTTAGTGCACAGGCCGCGCTTTCGTATTGGGGTCCATAGCAAGACCAAGTCACCTTTTGCATAAGAGACGAATTGGTGCCGACTGTCGTAGCGCTTCTTAGAACCGCGTCTGCGACGCCACAGTTCGGAGTCTTGCAAGGCGGCGAGCCTCTTCGGCAAGGCACAGCGTCTTCGCAACCGAGGGCTCACAATGCAGCGAAAACGGCAAGATGGAGTCCAGAGTATTACGAGGAACACGAGCGTACAGCAAGAAGAACGGACTATAACCTGTGGTTTCATGCGTCGCAGTGTTGTATGCATATGTGACAAAAGGCAACAGCTCGTCCCAATTCTTTTGGTCCGAGTCGACGTACATGGCGAGCATGTTAGTAAGAGTTCTGTTTGTGCGTTCGGTCATGCCGTTTGTCTGAGGGTGGTATGGTGTGGAGTGGCGGAAACGAGAAGTACAAAGACGTAGAAGCTCTTCAATGACGTCTGCAACGAATTGGCGACCGCGGTCACTGATTATCACCCGAGGAGCACCGTGCCGAAGAATGAGAAAGTGCAGCATGAATAGTGCCACTTGAGCAGCGGTGGCGGTCGGAACAGCCGCGGTTTCCGCGTATCGCGAAAGATGGTCGACGCAAACGATGACCCATCGATTACCAGTGGAAGAGCGCGGAAACGGACCTAGCAGGTCGATGCCAACTTGTTCGAACGGAGAACTTGGAGGTGCAACTGGATGAAGAAGTCCCGGTGGAACATGGGTAGGGCGCTTATATTTCTGCACTCTTGACAACTGGCTACGTACTGCGCTACAGCGCGATGCATATTCGGCCAGAAGAAGCGTTCTTTTGTGCGATGCAAGGTTCGCGCCGTTCCCAAATGACCGGAAGTAGCGTCGTCGTGCATTGTGCGCAGAACTTGCGAACGCAGGCGTGTTGGCACAACAAGAAGAAAACGGGCACCCCACGGGAGGTAGTTCGTCTTCCAAAGCAGCCGGTCCCGCATAACGAAGCGGCGAGACGAATTGGGACCATGAGCAACTGCAAACAGCGGTTGTAGGCTGGAGTCATTTTGCTGCTCCACGATGAAAGTTTCAGCATCAGGAAAGCTGGAGCTAACCACTGCCAGATAATCGTCAAAGTTGTCAGCGTCTGCTTCGGGTTCAGAGGCCGGAAGCCGAGATAAGCAGTCGGCGTCCGCGTGTTGGCGGCCGCTCTTGTAGCGCACAACAAAGTCATATTCCTGTAGACGCAAGGCCCATCGGGCTAGACGACCAACTGGATCGCGAAGTCCAGTGAGCCAACACAAAGCGTGGTGGTCAGTGACCACAGTAAATGGGCGTCCGTATATGTATGAGCGAAACTTCTGGACAGCAAAAATAACTGCCAAACACTCTTGCTCCGTTACCGTATAATTTCGCTCGGCTTTGCTCAGGCATCGGCTAGCATAGGCGACAACATGCTCAACATGATTATGTTTTTGAACGAGCACCGCGCCAACACCGATTCCACTCGCGTCAGCGTGTATCTCAGAGGGCGCGGAAGGGTCGAAGTGACGCAGAATAGGGCCTGATGTCAGAAGAAATTTGAGCTGAGAAAACGAAGCCTCACATTCCGGTGTCCAATGAAATGGGACGTTGTCATGTAAAAGGTGCGTAAGTGGCGATGCCAAGTCCGCGAACCGAGGAACGAAGCGACGAAAGTATGAGCACAACCCCAGGAAGCTGCGGAGCTCGCGCACTGAGCGTGGTTGTTTGAAGTTGCCGACAGCTTCAATCTTCCGAGGATCAGGTCGGACGCCATCCTTGTCAACCATGTGGCCAAGAACCAGCGCTTGACGCTCGCCAAAACGGCACTTCTTCGAATTCAGCACGAGGCCGGCACTCTGCAGGCAGTTCAGGACGGTATCCACGCGGCAGTTGTGCTCATCGAACGTTCGCCCGAAAATTACTACATCATCAAGGTAACACAAACAAATTTCCCACTTCAATCCACGCAGAATCGTGTCCATGAACCTTTCGAATGTTGCCGGAGCGTTGCATAATCCGAACGGCATCACGTTGAATTCAAAAAGACCGTCAGGAGTGACGAAGGCCGTTTTTTTCCTTGTGTGCAGGTTCCATCGGGATTTGCCAATATCCGGATCGTAGGTCCACGGACGAGAAGTAGGACGCTGAGTGCAGACAGTCAATTACGTCGTCTATTCGAGGAAGCGGGTATACGTCTTTCTTCGTAATGGAATTGAGGCGCCGATAGTCCACGCAAAATCGCCATGACCCATCTTTCTTCTTGACAAGGATGACAGGTGCAGCCCACGGACTAGATGACTCTTGTACAACACCCTTTTGCAGCATTTCTTTGACCTGATCCGCTATAACCTTGCGTTCATATGGGGCGACTCGGTAGGGCTTTTGTCGAATTGGACGTGCCGAGCCAGTTTCAATTGTGTGACGCGCACGTGAAGACGGGATCCGGATGTTGGTGTCGTCTTGGGCGAAGTCAAACAAAGAAGCATGTCGGGATAGAACGGTCACCAGCGTAGCACGCTCACCTTGAGGAGAGGGATTTGTCAATCATGCCCAGAAATTTAGAATCAGGCACGCCGCTAGTGGCAACCTGAGGCTCACTTTCACACACCACAGCAACAGACGCGCTCTCGTAAGCCTCAAAACGGGCAAGTTTCATGCCTCTAGGTAGAACTACGTTATGAGCGGAGCAGTTCAACGCCCACAATAAAGTGTGACCATTGTTGATGCGAATAAGGCACCGCGGCAACAAAACGTCTTTTTTCGCACAGTTCCCGGCCAGTGGCTCCACAAAGGCGTCCAGGGAGCTGACAGGGATCAGAAGCGGTCACCGTGATGGGCGATGCTGTGTGTGCTGGCAGAACCACGTCGTCACAAACAATCAGAATTTCTTCAGCTGGAGAATCGTCGCCAGACAAGGGAAAGAGAAGCCTGCTCACTGAAAGTTCACCGGCACCACAGTCAACGGTTGCCCCACAGTCCCGTAAAAAGTCCATCCCGAGAATGACGTCGTGTGTGGAACTGGGAAGCACCGCGAACTCCACTGTAAACGTTTTCCCGGCCACCGAGACGTTCACACTACAAACACCCATAGGTCGGAGCCATTCGCCACCAACTCCCGGAAAGAAAGAGGCTGATCCCAGCTGAACATTACTTTGCGGCCAAGTCTTTCCTTGAACGCATAACTCATTACAGAAACGGTGGCTCCAGTGTCCACTAAAGCCATTGTTGAAACTCCATCGACCGAAACTTGAACTTTGTTTTTGTCCATAGAAACAGGCAGAGGTTTATCGATTATAGACGGTCCAGCGACCTCACCCCCATCGGCCGCACTGGTTAGTTTCCCGGGGGTGGTGACATCGGGCGGCGGCGAGGCGATGGCGACCTCCTCGGGCGCATTGTGGGTGGTGTCAGGCTGCGATCCGATGAAGGAGAACCCACTTCGCTGCGCATTTTGTCCGGAGGGGGTCGGAAGTACTCCCGGATGCCACGATGAGTCAAGCCTGTAGGAAGAACGTTGAGGGTATGCGTCTGGGGCCCTGTATGTTGGCAGCTGGCGTCGACGACGGCAGAATCGCTGGATGTGCCCCGTCATGCCACAGCGATAGCAAACAGGCGGCCGACGCCCCGTATCTGACCGTTCAAAAGACGCATATCGCATATCTGGTTGGTAGGCACGCTGGCCAACCTCGTAGTTTCCTGTGTTCGAGTGATCCAGTTGTAGATTCGGTTCGTAATAGTCGGCATATAGATTACGAGGAAAGCGACCTGGCCGCCAAAAATCTGCGTCCCTGTGATAGGGACTATTAAGATTTCCCGGGGCTCGGTGGGGCTCAATGCTTGCAGCGTTGATGGACGGATTCATGCATTCACTGTGGACACAAGGGCACCGGCACGCAGCCTCTTTCGTCAGATAGCGTTCAGAGAAGCTTGCTGCCTTGCTTGGGACGTCTTCATGTAGTCGCAACTCTTCACGGACTATTTGCCGTATGGTAGCCGCGAGATCAGCGGGAGACGTGCTGTCAACGCTTGCGACAGTAGTCACGTTGGATAAGCGGCCAAACTTTGGAGTTATACGGCGTTTTTTTAGCGCTTCGAACTTGCGGCAATGCCGAATTTATCCGACACGGTGTCCAAATGCTTCCTTGCTAATGAGGAATGTGTAGACGTCCTCAGCAATTCCCTTCAGTAGATGGCCCACTTGTCGTCCTCAGGCATTTCGGCATTCACTACTCTACACAGCTGCAGAATTTCTTCAAAGTAGGTGGTGCAGCTTCCCCTGGGATTTGAACTTGCTGGAGAAGAGTCTGCTCCGCATACTTCTTCTTGGCGAGAGCGTCACCGAAGCCTTTCCTTCATTAACTCTACTAGCCGATCCACGTCGTACATTTCGCTTCATTGTTGTCAAACCACACCAGGGCGGTCTTCTCCAAGGAAAATACGACGTTTGCAAGCTTGTCTGCCGCATTCCAACGGTTGTACTTGCTCACTCGTTCGTAATGGGTGAGCCAGTCATCGACGTCTTCTTCCGCTTGCCTTTAAACTTCCGTGGTTCTCGTTGCAGCTGCCAGCCGTCGGGCGGTGTCGCCGAAGAGTTGCCTTGAACAGGCCGTGTCATGACTTCTCGGACGGGCGAGAGGCCAGCTACGTGACGGCTTCCACGAAGATCCAGTGACGCCGTTGTCCGCTGGGTTTACCCCGCCACCTTCCACCAAGTCTGTTAAGGTAAAAGGGAGGTTTATTTCCTGGACAGGACGGAGAAGCTTCACAGGAACGAACGGGGCTCCAAACGCACACGCCTGAGGATCGTTCCTCTTCCTCTTCTAGCCCAGGGATTGCCCATCCGTCATGCACATGTCCAAGTATATGAGGCGTACAATATTCTCAGCATGCGTAAAACTAGGGGTACGGAATTCGGCATCTGAATCGGCATAAGCTTATAGAGGTGAGTTTGTTATACCGAATAATATTCCTAAATCCTGTGTTAGTTTGTCAACCTTGCCAAGCGACCGTTTCCACTGAACTCGAGCAGGCCGCCGAGGCGGAGCATTGCTATTTTTGTTCGCGATCATTTTGATGTGACTGTAATTGATGTAACCTTCAC
>CM023452.1:112174764-112259764 GCA_013339765.2 Haemaphysalis longicornis | reverse complement strand
GAGGTTGTTAAATGCAAGCCCGAGCTCCTCGGCGAGAGTTTTGTTCTCCGGATCAGGCGATTCCATGACTAGGGCTGCGGGTGCACTAGGTTTTACTAGTATTTTTAAAATGGCCGCCGTCCGGTCGACTCCCGCGTGTGGGTGCTATATGGAGTCGACATACTAAGTATCCGTTTCATGGACCGGCCCGTGTGACGCCATTGCTCACGTCACCAAATGTGCAATTTTAGCGGGGATTTAAAATTTTGGCTTAAATTGCCTTATTTCTCAGTGAATAAAGCATCATTTGCTTCCGGGAAAGCGCTTGGGGTACTATGAAACACCTAATCTTTCGAATAAAACAAACTTTTGCATGGCTCCTTTATAAACCTGCTTCCTGTTTGTCACGTTGATTAAAACCCTATCGTCAGCTACCTTGCGTTGAGCAATACATCCCCTTAAAATTGATGAAGGTTGCTGTGGTTCTGACCTCTCTATACGCTGGAACTCCCCTCCATGATGCTACCCAGCACTATGGCTCCTCCGCGTGAGACTGAGACGCAGCCTGCGCCTACTTCGACGCCCATCATCTGGTCGGGTTCCATTCGCCAGCGGGATCCCCCATTCTTCGGTGGTACAGATGAGCAGGACGTGAAGTACTGGCTCGCCACGTGCGAAAATGTAAGCACCCACAACAACTGGGATGACGAAGTGAAACGCAGCAACGTGTCATTTTACCTAACCGGTGTTGCACAGCATTGGACAACAACCAGGAAAAGCGATACCCGACATTGGTTGAAATTCAACTCGAAATTTTCAGAAATTTTCGATCGCCCGTCAAAGCGGAAGCTTCGCGTGGAGCAGTGCTTGCGAGAACGAGCAGTACAGCCAGGTGAGAACTAACCAGTTACATCGAGGACGTTGTGTATATGTGCAAGAGGGTGAGCGCCACGATAACTGAAGAGGGGAAAATGAGGCACACCCTAAAGGCATTTCCGACAACGCCTTTGAAATGCTGCTGGCGAAGAATCCGCAAACGGTCACCAATGCCGTAAACCTGTGCCAGAACTTTGACGAGCGGAGAAGACAGCGAGCTCTCACACGGCCATCTTATGGCCCGGAGATGTCGAGTTTGACTGCTGTTACCGATGACACCACTCTGCCTAGGCATATTCACAAGTTCATCCAGGAAGTAGTTGCCCGTCAGCTTGCCGTAGTCCCCTACGCACCGACGTCTGAAGCCACTCTTACCCCTTCGCTTCGAAGTGCTATCCAGCAGCAGGTGGCCGATACCATACCATGCTCCCACCAACACGCACCTGTGGCCGCTTCGGTCATCGGTGCCGGAATCGCGGAACTCACACCACCTTCTGTTCCGCTAACGTACATGACCTCGGTGCAAACGTTATGTGCTGCCCGACCTCTAACCTACGGCTACGCTATCTCCAGGCCCTTTGCCGAAGTCGCCCCATGCCCCCCAATTGTCCCGGTCATGACGCGACCGCACATTGAGCCCACAAGAAGTCCTACGTATCGTGGCTACCTGCCGGTGCCGCCTGTGTTGCAGAGGCAGCCACGCTTACGGCCCGAACCTGTCATTTCCGACCACCGCTTGGCGCACGCCGGACACCCGGCCCAATCTGCTTTGCTCGCTTAACTCCCGGACACGTGGCGCATCACCGCCGCCGCGGGGTGGTGCCTGCATGGCAACCTTCTTGGAACGCACCGTATGTCTCTCCGCAGCCGATGCGCCATGCTCCTAACAGTATTCCAGAGACGTCTCAGCCCGGCTTCTCCCGTGACGGCCCCACCCATAATCCATTATGGGTGGGGCCGTCATGGGTGGGGCCGTTCTCCATCGCCGATGCGTAGGCGCCCCTTGCCTCCTGGAGCGGAAAACTAGGTGCAGCAGTTGCGGGGAAAGAGCTGCGTCATTGTCCAACTGTTCCACACCTACCTTCTCATCCATAAACGTCATCCACATCATCATAGGCAGGGACTGCCACTCATGGGCTTTACGATACTGGAGTCGCCGTTTCACTCATCCGCTTAAAGCTTTGCCGCTACTTAAAAAGGGTTATGGCGCCATACTTTGGTGCATCCTTACGTACTGCTTCCGCCCATTCGATCGAACCAGTAGGTTCATGCACCGCCGGGGTGTACGTCAAAGTCGTTTAATACATGGCCGAGTTAATTGCCGTTCCTTCATGCTCACATCACGACATCCTGTGAATGGATTTCTTGTCCGGCACAACATTATCATTGACTGCGCCCCTAACGAAGTTGAGTTGCTTTCGCCGCTTGATATGCCATCCGAAACTTCGCCGCCAGCACATTCAAAAGGTTCTGTCGCGGAAGACACGACTATCCCTTCACACTGCACCGTCCTTGTACCCTCAATCTGCCATCTTCCTTCTCTCGTCAATGCAATTTCTACGACATCGCATTTGTGCTGCCAACGCCGATGTCTATTTCTGTACTTCGCCACGCGCAGTATTTGCGATTGCCAAAACTGCCCTATTAGTTTGAATCCTGGAGCAAGTCCTCACTTTTTGCTCCGTGGCGAGTGCATTGGCCGCGCTGATTCAGTGGAGTTCGCCGTTTTCACCAAAGATTTAGACGACCTGCTGCACGTTGAGGTGGACGGACTTGCCCACTTCCTCCCGCTGCATCTTAGCTATCCCCGGAAGATTTCGATGGTGCCATCGATGACGACTTAAGTCCGATCCAACGAGGCCAACTGATTCAATTGCTTTGTCAATATCATTCATCCTTCTCCTGTGCGCAGACGTCGCTTGGTCGTACCACGACGGTCAGGCACCCTACCGAAACCAGCTCCCACGCGTCCTTAGGTCATCGGCCTTACCGCGTTATCTCTTTTGAAAGGGGAGTAATTGAGGAACAAGTGGGTGACATGCTCCAGCGCAGTATCATTCGACAATCCAACAGCCCCTGGGCGTCGCCGGTGGTACTCGTGCGGGTAAAAGACGGCTCCATCCGTTTGTGTGTATACTTACCGTCGCCTTAACAAAATAACCCGCAAGGATTTGTGCGCGCTACCACGCATCGATTACGCCCTAGATTGCCTTCAACGAGCAGGATATGTTTCGTCCTATGACCTACGCTCCGGATACTGGTAGGTGTCGATGCCGGAAGCGCATCGTCCGAAAACAGCATTTGTTACTTCGGACGGTTATATGAAGTTAACGTCATGCGGTTCCGCCTGTGCAACGCGCCCGCCACGTTCGAAAGGATGATGGACATTGTTTTTCGCGGCCTCAAATGTAACGCACGCCTGTGTTAACTGGACGACGTCATAGCGTTCTCTCCGGACTATTCTTGCCATCTACGTCGGCTGGAGCAAGTTTTGGCTTGTATGAAGGAAGCAGCGGTTCAACTAAACCTAAAGAAGTGCCGATTTGCTGCTCGAAAGCTGACAATCCTCGGCCACGTCGTCTCCAGAGATGGCGTTCTTCCAGATACGGTCAAGCTTCGTGTTGTGGCTGAATTTCCGAAGCCGACAAGAGCCAAAGGGGCTTCGTAGCTTCATCGGGCTATGCTCGCATTTCCGCCGCTTTGTGACTTCGCCTGCATGATCGCGCCATTGTCACAACTTCTTGGCAACAAGATGGGTCTGGTGGCATCAGGGGCGTAGCCAGGAATTTTTTTCATGGTTGTTGGCACGGTCGACCAAAAGGTGGAAGGGAAAATTAGTAGCCAAGGCTTCTTGCGCGTTGTTTTTCATACGAAGCTTGAAATAACCGACTTCAACATGCGATTTGTGTATGCTGGCGCTAACAGTAAAGCACACCTAAAGGAGGATTGATGATGATAATGATTAGGATGATGATTACCTAAATTCCCGTTCTCCAGTCTATGGGTAGACAGCGGGTGATTCGTTCGTCCCTATAGAGCAGGTGGTTATGCGGGCACGCGCTCGTGAGCGTGATCATAAGTGTGCTCGTGAGTGGCAGGCGGTCCCCGAAGCTCGTCAGGCCGAAGTAGGGGCCAACATTGGCTGTTTACTATCAAGATTCGCCTGTTTTAGATTTTCCTTTAGGAAAGGGACTAATAAGTTTTATTATCAGCTGTGAAGCACAGTCGAACAGATTTGAAGGCTATCGAGCCAGCATCGAGCGGCCAAGCATGGCAAGATTGCGAAATGTTGATTTTCATGGTTCTGAAACGAAATCGTATACGGCCGCCTACGGTTTCATTTTGGAACAATTAAAATCAATATTTCGCACTCTTCACGACCTTGTTGGCTGTTCCATGCGGCAACAATGGCCCGCAAGACTGACTTGCCCTTCTTTGAGTTTCAAGCTTTACATTCGTTGTTATTAAGCACAGACTTGGCTGCTGCCTTTTATCTACGCCGACGACAACGAAACTGGCATGGAAGATTTGCTAAAGCTGGCGTTCTGTCTGCTTTATTTGAAAGAGTAGCTTTCCCGCGATAACCTTCGAATCGCACTTGTACGTGCGGCGCATTTCTATATTATGGCGGTGAAGCTGGCAAACGTGCGTCTTCCGTCTTAAGAAATCGCCTTTTTGTTATTTTTGTGCCATTAACGCAAAATTAAAACTTATGCTTAGCGGAACACCTTATTGCACTGCTGTTGAATGTTGGGCTTGTGGCACCTTTCTTAAATTTTGTTTTATTTGTAGTCATGAAATCGAACAGACATGGCTTCAGTAAAATTCCAGTTAAGCACATGCAGAATGCTGATTCTAACCAAGAGGAAGTTCAAGGGGAGAATTGAATAGTTCCAAAAAGAAAAAGCTCCGCAATAAAGAGAATTGAACAGTTTTGGTGATGTGGAGGAAATACAAGATGGGCAGAGCAATGCTTTTCATATAGCAGAAATTATGGAACTGCAATATTCAAAGAAATGCGATGTCGGTAGAAAAATAAACACATCAAGGATTGATAGTTGACTGAACAAAAAAAAGTGACATGCTCTGTCTTGTTATTACACTTTATACCAGTGTAAAGACAAGGAATGAGACTAAAGTCCAGTCCACATGCATGCCTATATGAAGCTCTTCCTGCTGTTCTGCCATTTCCCGGCCGTGCTGTTCGCCCAGTGAAACAGCGGGACTGCCTCGATCGGCTCGCGGCAGGTTCCCGGCGCAGCTAAGGGTATCTGGCGAGAAATTCAGCCGGGCTGTTTATGTTGACATGTACAGCATCTGGAGTGGGCACAGGGATCAGACGTTGACGTAGCCTTTGTTTTCATCTTTATATGAACAAAAATGTCCTTAACACTGGACGTTACGCGCCTGCAGGCGACTTCAGGTGGTTCTTTGGGCTACTTGAACCGCACCCCAGCCTGGCACGAAATATTTCGACGGGCGCAAGAGCCCGGTGTCCCCCCCCCCCCCTCCCCGCTGGCTACGCCCCTTGGTGGCATGGTGATCGGCTTGCCAAAAGACCTTTACAACCCTTCGTCACCTCCTCACGCCCCCGCCAATTCTCCGCCATTTCGATCCGTTAGCCGCAACCGAAATCCACAGCGATGTGAGTGGAGTTGGTCCAGGTGCTGTTCTGGCTCAAAGAAAGGCCGAGGTCCACGATGACATGGTCGCCTATGCAAGCCTCACACTCACAACACTTAGCCACCGACCACAATGCAATTGTTGGTTTTCGTCTCCGAGAGATCCGTCTGGCCTTCAGGCGCGTCGGGATCTCCGCCGTCAGGACTCTAACATCCGAGTGGTGTATCGCTCTGGGCGCAAGCACCACGATGATGACGCCATCTCCCGGTGCCCGAGCGTGCCTCACAAGGCGCCTAATTCCCCCTATGAGTGCTTTGTAGCGGCCCTTGACGTCCGTTTCATAACATATGAACAGCGAAAATAGCCGTGCGTCATGTCGCTTTGCGAATACCTTTCGAACCCGTCGAACCCTTCAGCACCTCGAGCACTTCGGCGCCAAGCGAGTTCGCTATTCACGATGGTCTGCTCTACAGGCGGAATTACCACCCCCATGGGCACAAAAGGCTGCTCATCATTCCGCACCATCTGCGCTCCGAAGTGTGTGACCATTTTCACAGTGAGCCACAATGTGCTCACGGCAGTCTACTAAAGGCCTGCGAATGCCTAAGGCTGCGATATTGCCGGCGTGGTATGTACGGCTTCATTTCGCTTCGTTCGCCATTATATTCGCCCTTGCACGGACGGTCAACGGCGCAAGCAACCACCATCGCGGGAGTCTGGCCCTGTGCAGCCTTTGGCGTACCCGAGTCGACCTTTTGAACTGGTAGAAATCGATTTCTTCGGCCACCTCCCCTGTACGGGGGCTGGCAATAGGTGGGTCATCGTAGCTGTCGACCGTCGGAGACGGCATGCAGAAACCGCTGTCGTGCGTGCCGGTACTGCCGACGCCATTGCAACAGTTCTACTCAATCGCTCCGTCCTACGTCGCGGCGAGCCTCGGGAACATCTTTGTGACACGGGGCGTGTCTTTCTTCCTAACGTCATCGAAGCGCCCCTAAATGCTGCTGCATTTTCCACCGCATGACTAATACAGATCACCCGTAGACAAATGGCTTAACCTAACGTTTTAACCCCACTTTGGAGGACATGCTGGCATTGTCAGTATCATCCGACAATTCCAATTGGAATATAGCTTCTTCCAATCGTTACCTACGCCTACAAGACTTTCAAGCAAACCACCACAGTGTACAGACTCGAGCAGCCATACCAGATTGACCAGATCCCCCCTACAGTTCGGACATGTCTGAAGCCTCGTGAACCTCCGTCGTCGCCCGACGTGGGGACAAGTGTCGCCAAGTGGTTCGCTCGTTCACGTCCCAGAAGCAAGGTCGGCAAACTGTTCCCCCATGATGCATAAGCTCATACGCCAGAATTTCTCCGAATGATGTCGTTTGGTCCTGGGTTCCAGCCACTATACTCCTGGGCTGTCGAGTCAGCTCCTTTCAAAGAACCAAGACCGTATAGTACCATCAACGGACGTCACCCGTCATTTATACTGACGGCCCCTGGAACCTTCCTCCGACAATCGCTTCCGTGGCCTAGAGACCGTTCCCCAGGCACGCCGGAAGAGATAATTCGAACCAGCCGTGGTCTCGGGCCCTACGTCGGCAGGATGGCTCCTACTATTCCGGGAAAAATTGTAAAGAAGACTAATGGCGCGCGTCACTGAACCTGCTCCATCTTGGATCGCGGTAACTAAAAGCCTTTCGTCAGCTACATTGCGTTAAGAAATACATCCCCTTAGAATACATACATATCTATTGACTGCCAACCCTCATTTCTATCTTCATTCAACGAGCCCCTCATTTCCTATTCTGATTCGCTACATGCACAGCGAGGGCCTCTGTTCCGGCAGTCTTGGTGCCACAGGGAGCTTAAGAGGGTTCAACAGTGGTCAAACACTCCCGACATGTCGTGGAGACTCGAGTTACGGCCCGGGGGTTAAAAAGAAGGTCCTCTTCACTCCGAGTAGTCCGAGTGGTCCTGGCTAGCATACTTAAGCGCCGGAAACAAATATATTTTAACATAAATACCCGAAAAAGTGGAGGGGAAAATAGCCCGGCTGGTAGCTTATTGGTAGTCGCAAAAGACGCGTATTCTGGAGGTCGTGGGTGCGGATCACACCCGGCGGGCATCTTTTCTGCACTTTCTGCCTTTCCAAATTCTTTATCTGTTTCAATGACCTAAAACATTTTATCACAGCGCATTTTTTTCACAGCTGTCGCTTTATGAGACTGAGGGGACAGTAATTTCATCATATTGTACCATAAATACGCCACAAAAAATTGATAACCGTACTTACTACCCGATACCGAGTAGCCTGAAAAATGAAAAGAGCAACAAATTATAAAAGAAATAAGTGATTTTAACAAACTTTAGTAGCATGCTATGTGAAGCCGGGCCACTGTATATAGGCGGTATAGAGGATGCAGGTAGCATCGAAAAATTTCAGAGGGAAAAGAGAGTTTACGTGTCATGTATTTCTACTCCCTGCGCTTAACCTGATATACTAATTGTACACATCTACTTCAGACTATGGCACTGACAGGTGATTTAAACAATAGTGTCAACATCAGTATAGGTAACAAAACTGGCACGTAAATGTCTATGTGTGAACCTAATCTCTATGTGCACTGCTTTTCATAAGATAGGTGTCTGTAATGCAAAAGTTTTCTTAACTTTCTAAACGAACAAAAAATATGCGGCTTGGAGAGCAAGCAATGGGTTAAAAGAAGTCAGATGAAGTTCGAAGGAAAAAGGTATAGGCTGCAATTAAATGAAGGTAGAAGTTACAGCTCACCGAGGAATCCGAGGTCTGGCAGCTATCGTCCCTTTGGCGGACCATTTTTATTATTTATTACAATATTCAGTACAACACACCTCTTTTCTATACAGAAATGGTGGGGCCGGATAAGTTGTTTTTTCCGCCGATTTACGGTGTACTTCAGGGAGAGATTTTCTTAAACGTACGAACCACAGCCTCACAGGTGGAGAGAAGAAACAGTAAAATAATCGCATGCTTGCAAATCAATGTTTCCCGAAGGGGAATTTTGCTCTGTACTCGAAGCCGAAAGGGTGCCTGCACTTCATTATACTCACTGGCCTGTATGATGAACCTTACTTTTCTAATGCGCAGCTCTCTAAAACAAATGGTTTGTTATCTACAGGTTTCCGGCGGACAATAAACCTCACGCCGAATTTCACGACACTGCCGATTGCACTGTCATGCCAATACCCACCTTGTGCAAGATTTCCTGCAAATAGTTTTGTTAAATTCATTATTTGCAAACGTCCTCCAAGCATTCAAATCCCCGGCTGAAGCCTCTTGGTTTGTAACTTCTATGGGGAGAGTTGTGTAGTGACCACTGAAGAAACTAAGCACAACAGCCGCCAGCCGCAATTCTAGAGCCAACGCATTTGTTTCGTTAGCCGCGGACACTTTTGGGACCGCGATTCGCCTTTCTGAGACCATGCCCTGAATCAAGACAATGCTCTGCTGCAAGATCACGTAGCAGCGCTTCTGGAACTGCAGCACAACCGAACTCGATTGAGCTCACCAAAGAATCACAGCATAAAAAATGATTTATGCTATCACGGATGCCTCCACCAGGTTCCAAATGGACAAGACGCCAGCAGCTGCATCTTGCATTTCCTCTTCCAAAGAGGAACAGGGGCCTATGTCTTGGTAAGCACCCCTCTGAGATCAAGATTGACCCCTGTTACGTCAGCCGTTTGCGCTGCATCCCCAAACAACACGCACACTTATGGGCCCGAAAGAAAGTGCTGACGTAGGAGGAATGGAAAACGGGAGAAAAGGCCATGCATTTTTTCAACGCCACTACCAAGGCTTCTTGGTAGCGGAACCAACAAGCGCATGAAATGTATGTTTAGCATCAGAAAAGCTTTCTTCTAAACATCAAGACACGCCGTATTTTGAACGAAGGAGAAGAATCATCTCTTTCTGCATAATCATGACCTAATCAGTGAGGATGAAAGCTTCATGGAAAGCTACGGGATGGAGGTTGTTGTACCCAAAGTTGTTGATTAGAAACGTTTTAGGAAAGTCGAACACCGCTACGGGGACCATCACCTGAAAATTTCAGAATCCTATCATGAAGGACATAGACATGGTGTAAGTAGAAACATCATCATTGTGACCCTCTACGATTAGCCGTTGGGCTCGTATTTGCGAATCCGACTTGTTTCGCTGTTGCGAGAAGCCTTATGCTCGAGAAACCATGGTTGTATAATCTGATAAGCTGTCACGTGAATATGGAAGGAAACCCCGGGGTCCAAAGCTTGAGAACGCGTTCAACGTAGGAAAAATGATGGCAAAGGCAAAGCTGTTTACATATTTTGAAATGTCTCATATCGCATTTTATGCGTGTTTTCGATGCGGCAAGGCATGCACGAAGACACAGGCTCCACGCGTTCCCCGTTGACGTACCCATTCTGCTGCGGGCAATAGTACAAACTAGAAGGGTCATGGCTCTCTGATCTAAGAAAGGGACAGACCCACGTTTGACCCTTTGAGTAGAAGTGTAGTTCATCCAAGCTTCATTTCGTTAGTTAGCTGAAAGTGTTCGATTACCGAATAAAAACAAACGTGTTGTTTCTGGCATTCTTTGCAATGCGCCAAGCTTTGCTTGTAATTACATTTAGACAGTGGAAGGGCACTGATTCGTAGGCACGTGGAACTTTGTAATCAAATCGCTGGCTCTTCGGCCATCACGCGCAGCTGAAAATTGCACCTAAACGCCTCTGTCGTGCCAAAGGCCTCGGGAGGAGCTAGGAACCATATGGTTAAAACATTATCAACAACCTTACTTACTGCCTGATGCCGGGGAGGCTGAAAAAATGGGTAAAGTAAGAAATTATAAATGCACTAATAATTTTACAAATTTTGGTCGCATACTATGTGAAGTCGGGCCAGTGTATAAAAGTGGAATAGAGGATGCAGGTCGCATCGCAAACTTTCAGGGGCAAGAGAAACTTGATGTGTTATGTATTACTACTCCGTGTACTTAACCTGATATACTAAATGTATACAGATACTGCAGATAGATGGCACTGCCAGGTTGTTCAAACGATAGTGTCGACAACAGTATAGGCAACCAAAATGGCACGTAAATATTCATGTCAGAAACTAATCTCTATGCGCACTGCTTTTCGTAGGCTATGTTTCTGTATTGCCAGTTCTATCTGACTTTCAAGCCTAAATATGCTACTTGGAGAGCAAGCAACCGGTGAAAAGAAGTCAGAAAAATATGGAAGGAAAGAGCTAAGGGGTGCAATTTAATTAAGAAAGAAGTTGCAGCTGACTTGACGAATCCGACGCCTGGCAGCTATCTTCCCTTCGGTTGACTATTTTTATTATTCGGGACAAAATTCTGCGCAGCAACGACTGTTTTTATACAAAAGAACTTCATAAAAAGAAATTCATACTTTAATACAAAGAACTACAGGATTCCTTCGGCGAAATTTGTCTCAAGGAGAGCAATAGCAAGAACATTATTCTCCATTCCCCTACCTCGGTCCGGATCACCTAAAAGGTGCATGCTAAGGCATCGCAGTACTCATCATAGACAAGAATAGCCTCAGAAATCTCTACATGAAGGCCGACAGCCTCCTGGGGGGTCCCAAATGTTTTGTTCCGGTTTGGTGGCGGGTATTTTTGCTATGACGTGGTGTGGGACAGGGGTGAGTGTCTCCGTAGAAATGAAAAATAAAGCGGTATGCGCCGCAAAAACGGGAGGTTACGGGAGTTAGCAATTACGCATGCGATGTAAAATGTCGTTTGGTGGGAGGCAGAGGGTATGAGCTGGAGAAAGAACGGTTTCAGCGCGAGTAAGACGTGGGTCTGGACAAGGGTAGGGTTAGTGAGGCAACGGATACGAGAGTAGGGTAAATTTTTGACGCCTGCAATCGTGGAGACGAATTAAGGGAGAATGGTATCAGTATTAGAGAAGCATAGACGGCCTCCAGTACATTTCGGGGGAAAGTGTATTTACTCCACGACCAAAAGTAAAGTTGGTCGTGATTTACTCTTGCGTTGCCATCATTGTCGGCGCGGCCAGGAACCCATACCAAGGAGAAAATGTGAATACGATAGCACTTGAGGGTGAGCCACTTGTTTATAGGGGAGGAGTTTGTGGTGTAGCGTAAATAACTTGAAATGGTGGATTGCGAATCTGAAGCTGTAGGTGCTGTGTTTGTTGGATGTGGTGAGGGGGACATGCTCTTAGCCAAGAGCGATAGAGGGCCCCAGTAGAAAGATAGTGTCTCGCGGATAGAGAAAGGGAACTTACGCGGAAAGAAGCGATATCTCAGGCAAGAGAACTGCTGTTCTTTTTCGCGCAGAAAAAAATTTTAAGGTTGAAGCAGCAAATAAACTGGTCATGCTTTTCAGCCGAACAGAAAGCATGCCGCAACGAACGTAGGTGATTGCCGCACCAGTGAGAGCTAGGGTTTCAGCACTGCATTTTCTGGAGATAAAACTTTCCTCTTCCAAGGAAAAGAAAGTAAAACGAATATAGGAAGACGCGGGGCCTGTATCTTCCGGATTAGAGCACGGGAGGGTTTAAAAACGTATAAGAGCAGCAATAGCAAAGAAGAAGCAGCCATTCACTAGAAAAATTGGCCTGCAACTCCTCGATATTTCTCTTTTTACCCGACTTTATTAGAGAATAAATGTAGCCAAACATTTCATTCGTTATTTATTCAAATAAATTTATAATTGCGTGCACAGTTTCCACCAAGAGCAAATGTAGATGCCAGGGTGCAGGTACATTGCAGGTACAACCACAAACAATCGTCCAGCTGCAGAAAAAAGTGGATGATTACTGAAAATTTTTTTCCATATTTAAATTATTGGCGCCCAAAACCGAGAGAGCGCAAGGTACCCAACCCCGATCTAGGAATGCTTAGCAATTCTCATCGCTCTTAAGCTGGACAGCCTTTGTTTATTACTTGATAATGCTTGTAACAAATACACCGAAGCTTTGCAGTACAGCCAGTGGTGGCAATGACTCACGCACAAACCTGAAAATAGCACACTCCGCAAAAGCACAGACTAGGTCTGAATGGGTAAACGCAAGCTTCTCAGAAAATGTGACAAAAATGTTTTGCGACACAAACTTTTGGTAGCAAACAATAAAAGGCAGTTCCTTTGCAAACATGGTGTCAGCAATTGCAAGTGTATGACAGCTGTGTATGACAGCTGTGTCAGCAAGTGTATGACAGCTGCATCTCACCGGTACTCACCTACGGGGCAGAAACTTGGAGGCTCACTAAGAGGGTTCAACTTAAATTGAGAACGACTCAGCGGGCAATGGAGCGGAAAATAATAGGTGTAACATTAAGGACAAGAAGAGAGCGGATTGGGTCAGGGAGCAAACTGGTGTTAAAGACATATTAGTACAAATTAAGAAGAAGAAATGGACGTGAGCAGGGCATGTAATGCCAAGGCAAGATAACCGCTGGTCATTAAGGGTAACAGAGTGGATCCCTAGAGAAGGCAAGCGGTGCGGGGGGCGGCAGACAGTTAGATGGGCAGATGAGATCAAGAAGTTTGCGGTGATAAATTGGTCACAGTTGGCACAGGACCGAGATAATTGGAGAATAATGGGAGAGGCCTTTGCCCTGCAGTGGGCGTAGATAGGCTGGTGGTGGTGATGATGATGATGATGATGATAAAGTACTCAAGCAAAAATATACATTAACCAAAAATACGCTATAAATCGCCTACCCATACGGAACCGTTTGGCTACCGGTACAAATGACTTTAAAGCGAAGCTTGATATGGTTACGGCAGCGCATGTTCTGTGTCGTTCCGTCTACACCGTCCTATCACCAAATGACGTAAAGCGTTTATGGCACGTTAGTTTAAAGGGAGGCCAAATTGGTTTGAGAGGGAGTTGTCGGAAAGAGTAAACGCGTGTGTAAAAAGAAAATATGTGTTTCGGTCGTCACAAGACGACAGGATCATAGAGAAGGGCACGGGCCAATAGAATTCGTGCGTGTTTTTGTTTCGCAATCTGGTCGCGATAAACTTCGGCTTCCATTATCACTCTTCGTGTTTGCGTGAGCGGTGACGTGGAGCTTGTGCAGGTTTTCCGTGGCGAAACTCCAGATGCTGTTATTGCTGCTACAAAATGCGGTTTTGTGCAGCCCCTTTCCCGGAACCGAGCAGTCGCCCAGAAAACTTGCTCTAACAGCATTCAACCACAGCAAAGTTGTTATGACTACGGTTCCAGGTAGATGTTATGTCCGAGACGCAAACACCTTTTGCAGGGATGACCAATGTTACACCCTCGGGAGATATAAAATTTTATTCGTAGAACTTTTCTGTCACCTCTAGGTCGTGGTTTCTGTAGCATCGCTGGTTCTCCACCTTAACAGAATGGAATGGTTTAATTGCGGCGGAAGATCATGATAGTAAGCCAGAGACTACACGGCCCTTAAAAGATCAATATAACAAGAGCCCTAAAAGCAGACCTCGTCTTCGACCAATCTGCAAGCGTCAGTCTACAACTTCTGGAACGGTCATAAATATTTGACCATGTTTATTTCACTTGCCTGTGGAGGTATCCGTCGTCAAACGTCGATCTGCAATCAAAAATCATATTCTTAATAACTACCTAATTTGAGACCTGTAAATCGATTCGAGCAATTTCCCAAAATCCACAATAGTCACGACTGAAATTGTGCAGTTGCTGCCTGCAGTGACTGGAGTGTGCGATATATAACGACACAAACGATCCCCTGTTTCTTCTGGTAGTCTGAGCGAGGGTACAGTAGGCCACTGCTGAGCTGGGTGCATGTTCTTCTGTATATATATATACATATATATATATATATATAATTATATATATAATATATATATATATATATATATTGTCACCAAGCCAAAGACGACGCAGTTGTCTTGGAGGAGAACCAACTTTATTGGAGCGAACTTGTGCTCCCCTAACTCACAAGAATACAGAGGCGGCGAAGCAGCGGTCAACAAAGTGACTTGCGTCGGCGAGCGTCGCAGAATCAAATGCCTCGGCGTCTGCTCTGCAGGCTTTTATCTTTCGGCGCGAGAGTTTCTTGGAACCGTCGATTCACATCCACACCATTGTAGATCACATAAGATTTTCTGGGCTAGCGGCGTTAGGGCGAAACATCTCCTTATCTGAATGAGATAGCCCATGCGGCATAAAAATAAAGAATGGAACACGCGCTTCGCATGGGACACACATAACAGATCCGGGCGCGGCCGGGCATTAAAAACAATAAATAAACAAACCCGTATGGTTCGCGGCATTACCCAACCCCTCTAAGAGTGCATCGGCCCGATGCTAAAATAAAACGACAGTCCGAACCAATAGCAACACCAAAACAACAACAAAAAAGTCCGTCATCTTGCGAAGTACGGTTTGAGGCCAACCACGTGGACGACTTCGGGTCGCGTGCGTCGTGATGTGCCGGAATCACCACTGGGGATCACTTCGTAGGTTAGTTGGACAACACGTCGTAGAATCTGGTAGGGTCCGAAGACCGTCGCAGAAGCTTTTCACTGAGTCCGCGTCGTGTGGAGTCCAAACCCACACACTATCCCTGGTTGGTACTCGGCGTCTCGGCGTCGGAGGTTGTAGCGGCCGATATCCACCAGCTGCTGGTCCGTTATACGAACTCGAGCGAGCTGGCGGGCCTCCTCCGCACGTTGAAGGTATCCTTGGACGTCGGCGTTGAGGTCGTCGTCTTCTACATGCGGAAGCATTGCGTCGAGCATCGTAGTCAGCCGTCTTCCGTAGACAAGCTTGAACGGTGTCATCTGCGTAGTTTCCTGCGTCGCTGTATTGTACGCAAACGTAACATACGGGAGGGCTTCGTCCCAAGTCGTAAATTCAACGTCGACGTACATGGACAGCATATCCGCAATCGTCTTGTTCAGACGTTCCGTTAGTCCGTTCGTTTGGGGGTGGTACGCCGTCGTTCTTCGGTGATCCGTGTTGCTGTAGCGTAAGATTCCTTGCATCAGCTCCGCGTTAAAGGCTGTCCGCGGTCTGTGATTAGGACTTCGGGGACTCCATGTCGCAACACAACTTGGTTTATAAAGAATCTGGCGACTTCTTGTGCAGTCCCCCTCGGAAGAGCGGTGGTCTCTGCGTAGCGTGTCATGTAGTCTGTCGCTACGACAATCCACTTGTTCTCTGATCGTGACATAGCGAACGGAACTAGAAGGTCCATTCCAATCTGTTGAAAGGGCCTCGACGGGACGGCGATCGGTTGCAGAAATCTGGCGGGTCTTGTCGGCGGCGTTTTTCGTCGCTGGCAGTCACGGCAACTCCGAACGTAGTGGGTGACGTCGGTTGTAAGGCGGGTCCAGAAGTACTTCGCCTTAATTCTTGCAATAGTGCGAGCTGCGCCGAGATGTCCGGAAGACGGGTAGTCGTGGGACGCTTCCAGAATTTCGTCACGAAGGTCTGCGGGGATGACAAGTAGATAATTCGTTCCTGTTCCGGGGCTGAAATTCTTCACGAGGACGGAGTTTTTGAGGCTGAATGTGGGTAAGTTCCGCTTGAACGCTCTAGGCACGGCGACGTTTCGTCCTTCGAAGTAGTCGATCATTACGCGTAAGTCGGGGTCGGCACGCTGCTGGGCGGCTAGGTCGCTCTCCGTAACAACCCCGAAGAACGCGCTGTGTTCATCGGAGTGTTGTGGTGGTGGGTCGACAGGGGCGCGGGACAGGCTGTCGGCGTCGGAGTGTTTCCTGTCGGATTTGTAGACGACTGTAACGTCGAACTCTTCCAGGCGCTAACTCCACCGCCCAAGACGGCCAGAGGTGTCCTTCAAATTGGCGAGCCAACACAGCGCATGGTGGTCTGTCACAACCTTGAACGGTCTACCATACAATTATGGGCGAAATTTTGAAATGGCCCATATGATTGCCAGGTACTCTTTATCGGAGGCAGAGTAGTTTTTCTCCTCCTCCGACAGACCACGGATTGCAAAGGTGATTACATTTTCGCACCCCCTTTGCTTTTAGACTAGGACGGCCCCCAAACCTATATCGCTGGCGTCCGTGTGCATTTCGGTTTCGGCGTTTTCGTCGTTTTTCCCAGGCGAAAGGAGTGCTATCTTTTGTCAGGCGCGTGAGTAACTTTGCGATGCGTGCGAAGCTTCCGACGAAGCGCCGGTAGTATGCGCACAGTCCGAGAAATCTTCGCACGCTCTTTTTGTCTTTCATTCTTGGGAAGTTCGCTATGGCTGATGTTTTCGCTGGGTCAGGCAGGACTCCCGCGGCGTTGACGACGTGTCCCAAAAACGTGAGTTCCTCGTAAGCGAAGCGGCACTTTTCAGGCTTCAGCGTTAACACCGACGAGCGAATAGCCTCGACTACAGACTCCAACCTTGCAAGGTGTTCATCGAAAGTCCGGGCGAATACCACAACGTCGTCGAGGTGGACGAGGCAGGTGTGTCACTTCAGGCCAGCTAGCACAGTATCCATGACTCTTTTAAACGTTGCTGGCGCCGTGCACAGCCCAAGCGGCATCACCTTGAACTCGTACAGACCGTCCGGGGTTATAAATGCAGTCTTCTCTCGGTCTCTGTCTCGTCCACTTCAATTTGCCAGTAGCCGGTCTTCAGATCCATCGATGAGAAGTACTTCGCGTGGCAGAGGTGGCCGAGGGCGTCGTCGTTTCGTGGCAGGGGGTACACGTCCTTTTTGGTGATTTTGTGCAGTCTCCGGTAGTCAACGCAAAACCTTAAAGTGCCGTTCTTTTTCTTCACGAGTAGGACCGAGGCAGCCCATGGACTTTTCGATGGCTGTATTATGTCGTCGCTGAGCATATCGTCGACTTGAGTCCGGATGGCTTCCCGCTCGTGGGAAGAGACGCGGTACGGTGACTGTCGGGTAGGTCGGGCTCCATCTTCGGTTATTATTCGGTGCTTCGCTAGAGGTGTCTGACGTAGTTTCCAGTTCGACGAAAAACACTCGCTGTAGCGCCGCAGCAAAGCCAATAGTTTGTTCCGTTGTTCTTGCGGTAGCACCGGATTCACGTCGAAGGAATGCGGAAACTTGAAGGTATCCTCGGGTGCGCGTTCAAAGTCGGCGACTGCGATAACGTCACTTGCTTCTTGCGTTTCTTCGAGGAATACAATTGCAGCGCCCTTGTTTAAATACTGGTACTCCTCTGTGGAAATGGTGACCAAAATGTGGGATTTGCGTTGCTTAAACTGCACAATGCCTCTTGCGACAGACACACCGCGGTCGAGAAGCATGCTTTGGTTACTCTCTACGATAGCGTCGGCATCAGGAGCAGCACCTTCACAGTAGACGGTGATCATCAAGCTTGCGCGGGGTGGCAGGGTGACATGACCATCGGCGATCCTCTCAGCTGCACGGTGTTCGGGGTTCAGTTCCGGCGTCATAGAGTGATCGGAGGAAAACGTTATCGACTGGGTCTGCAGATCAATTATTGCACCGTTGTCTGTCAAAAAGTTCACTGCGAGAATTACGTCGCGGGAGCAGTTGGCCAAAACGACGAACACTGCAGGGTACGTCGTGGCGTCTATGGTGACGCGCGATGTGCACGTTCCACTTGGCGTCACGAAGTGGCCTCCTGCTGTGCGTATGTGCGGACCGTCCCATCTGGTCATACTTTTCTTCAGCTTAGACGCAAATGGTCCTGCTCATTACGGAGTAGTCGGCTCCCGTGTCTACGAGGGCGACTACATCAAAGCCGTCGATGGACACCTTGACGTCTGATGCCGCCTTCCTCGAGTTCCGGGTGCGTCGGGAGCGTCGCATATCGGCTTGTGCGTGTTGACGGTCGGGCAATGTGCGTCGTTGTTGTCGTCGTCTTCTCAGCGGACGTCTCGGTCAGGTCGGGTACGCGTCGCGCCGTATAGCGGTCGTCGTGTTTGGGAGTCTCGTAAGGGTTAGGTCGGGTCGTCGGGATGAAGTGCATGTCGTGAATGACTATCTTCGGTGCGTCCTTGCGTCGTTGGAGTGGTTTCCGGTTTTTCGGCCGTAGAGCAACTTCACCTCGAGAAGTTGCTGCTTTTAGTTCCCCCGCGTGGGCTGGGGGATCTTCCACGGGCGAAGTCAGCGTTTCTCCGGCGGTTCGGCGATTGGTATGGGTAGGGCGACGGCGAACGGTTGAAACGCGCTGGACCACGGCTGGTTTCAGACAGATACTCGTCGATCTCACGTGGTCGTTGGCCAGGGAGAGGGCGAGGTGCGTCGACGGAGAAACCACGCAGTCCGAGTCTCTTGTATGGGCAGCGACGGTAGATATGGTCGGCCTCTCCGCCGTGGTAGCACAGAGGACGATTATCCGGAGTTCGCCATACGTCCGTCTCCTCGGCGTCTGGTTTCGGGCTACCGGGGGTCGGGCGGGTGACAGTGGGCGTCGGTACGGCGGGGCCTCTTGATGGCGTGTTGGAGCAGGGCGGGGCCGACGAACAGCCGCGGAGTATGTCATAGCTTGTGGCTCTCGGGGTACTTCGGATGGCGTAGAAGTTCCCAACGCTGGTTGCATTCTTCTCTAATCACGTCGGTAATGGTAGCGACTTGGGGCTGTGGCGGCGTAGGGAGAAATTTCCGCAGCTCCTCTCTCACTACTGCGCGGATGGTCTCACGTAGACTTTCACCCGCAATCCGCATGTTGTCGATGTAGTTCGCATTAGCCGCGCCAACGAAGTTCGCTCGTACTGCTTAGCACTGCATTTCGAGGGCCTTCTCAATTGTAGTGGCTTCGGTCATGAATTCGGCGACAGTTTTGGGCAGGGTTTCGGACAAGTCCAGCAAACAGCTCCTCCTTTACACCGCGCATTAAGAAGCGTAGCTTCTTTTCTTCCGTCATATCGGGGTCCGCACGGCGAAATAGTTGCTTCATCTCCTCAACGAAGATCACAACACCTTCGTTGGGGTGTTGCGTGCGTGTTTCCAACAAGAGGGCGGCTCGTTCTTTTCGCACGACGGTAGCGAATGTTTTGAGAAATTCGCTCTTAAAGAGAGTCCAGTTGGTTAGGGAGCTTTCATGGTTCTCAAACCACGTTCGGGCCGTATTTTCTAGATAGAAGAAGCAATGGCGGAAGGTTTCTTCGTCATCCCACCTGTTAAAGATGCGGACGCGCTCCACTTTCTCGAACCAGTCCTCAGGATCTTCTCCGGGGGATCCGCGAACGATGGTGGTTCCCGGGGCTGCTGCAGGACGATTGGACGACGCTCGTTCTTGCACCACGGTGTTGGTTGTAGCATTCCCTTCTCTTGGGCCCTTCTGGCAGAAGACTGAGCTCGGGTGGCAATCCTTGCAGTCGGAGGCTGGCTCCAGTTGGACTGAGCTGGCGGCTTGCAGAGGTCGTCATAAAGGGTGCGTGCCCAGCACCTCCACCAGACGTCACGAAGCCAAGGACGACGCAGTTGTCTTGAACGAGAAACAAGTTTATTGGCGCTAACTTGTTCTCCCCTAACAACTCAAAATAATACAGAGGCGGCGAAGCAGCGGTCAACAAAGTGACTTGCGTCGGCGAGCGTCGCAGAATCAAATGCCGCGGTGTCTGCTCTGCAGGCTTTTATCTTTCGGCGCGAGAGTTTCTGGAACCGTCGATTCACATCCAGAACATTGTAGATTACAGAAGATTATTCTTGGCTAGCGGCGTTAGGGCAAAACACTCTCCTTATCTGAATGAGACAGCCCGTGCGGTATAAAAATAAAGAATGGAACACGCGCTTCGCTTGGGACACATAACAGATCTGGGCGCGGCCGGGCATTAAAAAGAAACAATAAATAAACAAACCCGTATATGGTTCGCGGCAACACACATATATATATATATATATATATATATATATATATATATATTATATATATATATATATATATAGTAAGGAAATGAGGGGCTCGTTGAGGAAATACAGAAAGATAGGGCAGCAGTCTACAACGCCAAAGGAGGCATAGGGGGTGTGGTTAGGCTCTTTTCTTTTTCACTACGGTTAATGAAGTAAACATTTTTTTTAATATACAGAAGAAAGAAAGAACGAAAAACACGCGCCCAGAGTGGGGACCGAACCCACGCCTTTCGATTACATGTCGAATGCCTTACCAATTCGGCTATCTGGGCGACTGTGTTCTCCTTCCCTTTCAGGGCTATTTATATTTACTAGAAGTGTATCTGATGCTTGAGGGTGGTAGCCAGCGCCACTCTGACTACACGGGGAGAAGGGGACCTTCTTTTCAACCCCCGGGACGTGACTCGAGCGTCTACAGCCTGTCATGAGCGGGTAACTGGCGGGAAGCCCTCTTATGCTACCTAGGCATCAAGGCTTCCAGGACCGAGACCCTCGCTGGGCTTTCGCAGAATAATATAGTAAGGAAATGAGGGGCTCGTTGAGAAAATACAGAAAGAAAGGGCAGCAGTCTACAACGCCAAAGGAGGCATAGGGGTGTGGTTAGGCTCTTTTCTTTTTCACTACTGTTAATGAAGTAGACATTTTTTTTAATATACAGAAGAAAGAAAGAAAAAAAAAACACGCACCCAGAGTGGGACCGAACCCCACGCCTTTCGATTACATGTCGAATGCCTTACCAATTCGGCTATCTGGGCGACTGTGTTCTCCTTCACTTTCTGGGCTATTATATTTACTAGAAGTGTATCTGACGCTTGAGGGTGGTAGCCAGCGCCACTCTGACTACACGGAGAGAAGGGGACCTTCTTTTCAACCCCCGGGGCGTGACTCGAGCGTCTACAGCCTGTCATGAGCGGGTAACTGGCGGGAAGCCCTCTTATGCTACCTAGGCATCAAGGCTGCCAGAACCGAGACCCTCGCTAGGCTTTCGCAGAATAATATAGTAAGGAAATGAGGGGCTCGTTGAGGAAATACAGAAAGATAGGGCAGCAGTCTACAACGCCAAAGGAGGCATAGGGGTGTGGTTAGGCTCTTTTCTTTTTCACTACGGTTAATGAAGTAAACATTTTTTTTTAATATACAGAAGAAAGAAAGAAAGAAATATTGAGTAGAAAGTGTTCACAATTTACATTAAATACAATAGTCAAATCCCATCAACCCTAATAAACAGAGCAATAAATCTTTCAAATAAATTTTGAGAAAAGCCATAACCCAAGCAGCATAGGCCGATAGCCAATCATTGGACGCCCATTGGCTTCCCTTTGGCTTCCGATAGCTTGGCCAGACGCCGGCCTGTACGCAAAAGCCATTCGTGGATCGTATTGTTGGAACGACCATTTCGCAGTACTTTGAGCTCTTTTAACACGAAAGTGTTCTAATCCCGGGTACGCAAATATCTCAGTGACGTGATAACCGTCAGGGCAGTGACGTCGACAGAAAAAGTGCCATTGTTGTGGCGGCGCCCGGTTTCGAGCCTGCGACTCTCACAACCACGGGATGTACGTGCCGTTCTTCCCACTGCGCTAGAAACCGAGACATGAGCAGCTCAACGAACGCGCCTTATGTCCTTCCCTATGACTCATTCAGATTGTGCGCGCCATCCAGGAGATGCGAGGTGAAGTAACGCTTCATGATGCTAATGAGCGCCGACAGTTGGCATCTCGATTTCAGCGCCTTCGTGTACGGGGGACGCGTGTGAATTGAGGCACCCTTCGTTATTTTAGAGACGATAGTCTTTCTTGGGCTACTTAAACCAAGAAATTCTGGTCTGTCTGTATGTCTGTCTGTCTGTCTGTGACTCGATTCAGCCACCCGGCCAAAGTAAAAGAATGCCTCCGCAATAGTCTTATATAGTCACAGCTAAATCTACCCGTCTGTGTCCGGTGTAATGTTCATACTTGTCAACATTGTTGAAGAAGAACAAGACATTACGCAATTATGAGACAACAAATCAATACAGAAGTGATATTTGCAATGTTCCTTTATAAAAATTCAAACATGCTTGACTTTTGCGAAATTAAATACTTCATCAACTGCAGAAAAAGAATTCACCCCGCCGTCGCCTGCTGTCGCCCGCGCCACTATAGCTTCTGGCGCCATTTTAAGAAATCAACCGCTAACAGTTACGCAAGGTTCCACTAGATAGTTTCCACGTTCTGCTTGCAACGCACGTGGAGTAGGGAAACGCGCTTCTATAAACGTTGAAGTAGGGTGCCTCGATTAACGCGCGTCTTTCGCCGTACGGGCAGCGGTTCGCATCGAGACACCGGTTTGGAGCAGTGGAACCCGCAAAATTAAAATGATTTAGGCAAACATTTGGCGTCTTTACCTTGGGAGGAGCGCGACGCAAGAGAAAACACATGAGATGTGAGCGGTAAAGCGAAGGGAGGCATTTACTTCGCAAAAGCCGATAAAGACTATCGTCTTTTGACGTCATTTGCAACGAAAGGAGCAGATACGCGGCCAATTTTTTTGTTTCTTGCGTGTCGGCGTCACTTCGTCTGGCGGGGTCAGGCTCGCGAACCCTTCGCACAAGAAGGAGGTTCCTTTAACATTTAACTGCTCCTGTGAAGGCCCCTTTCACTTTCGTGCTTTGCTGATTCCTACGAAAGAGGGAAAACCACAATTTGTTTTCAATAATTTGTCGGGAACTGGAGAAGTAATGACCAACGTAGCAAGATTTTGCGAAGGGAAAATTTTAAATTCACCGAAATCAGCCCTGCGGCTACAAATGAAAGATGCACATCTTTTTAAAAAACTTGACTGTGTAATGAAACTGTCCTGTCTACGGCATGCGTTAACGGTGCTTGAACTGTTGTACTCATCGCAAAAGAACAACTTGTCGCAGACTTGGGTTGATAATTAAACGCTGTTAGAACATGTATGCTGCAAAGTGATGGCGTCGGAAGGTGCGAAGCACATATGCATAGTGCCACCTCAAGTCATAAAGCTCACATATTTTTATTTGCGTTACGTCTTTTTTTTAAAAAAAGGGTACAGTGTTAAGAGCATAACTGGAGTAAATTTGTGGCAGTTTCAAATGAAAATCCTAAATGGTTCCTCAGTTGATCTCGTGTTCTGTTTTTATACCTCTCTAGCCACCTCACCGACATTTAACAGTCAGTGCAGCTAATTTTGCGGTCCTGTCTAAAGCAAACTACTTTACTTAAGAAACACTTACCGGCAATTTTCCTTAGCAGGTATTCACGCCGGTGGCAAGTAAGAAGTGTGGGTAATCTGTGTAATTTAATCTAAAATACTGTGACACTGTTAATTCCATATTGAAGCACTTCTATTTTTCATCTATGTGTTCAGCAGAATCAGGGGCAAATATTTGTAAAACGCAATAGACACACTAAGTACAAAGTACTTCGCTTCCTATCAACCACCACTATGCGTATTTAATAGGAAACCAGATTTACTGGTTACCCATTGTTTTGCAATACGTGCCCTACACTGTGGTCATAGAAATGATCCATTCAGTGTGATCCCGTTTATTGTATTTCATAAAACCAATGATACTTGAAATGTTGGAACAAGGCCAAGTTTTTTTTTTCGCTGCTCAGCCAGCGACATCCTCCCCCTCATGGAGGAATATAGGGGAAACTTGCTTACCTCTGGGGAAAAATCGGGGGTCTTGCGGGGTCATCGTACCTGTAAGAAGGTTTTTAAGTTAATGCTGCATTCACCCTGTTTCCATGCAGAATTTCATGGTTCCCATTTCGATATTTTTGTAAAGAAAGTCGTGGTTTAGTATTAGGTAAACACCAATTTGTCGTATTACTTTATTACGTTTGCTCTTTCGGAAACCTTTTGCTCCGTGTAAGCCATATCGATAGTTTATTCAAACAAGTCAAGCTACCTTGCACACAAAAATTCGTCAAAGTAGGAATGACTGAGAAAGAGCAGCAAAAAAAAGATAACCGTAACGACTGTTATTCAGTTCCGTAGTTATACATGCTAGAAAACAAAACTTATAAAACAAGGGAGGAAAATATAAAACAAGACATCAATTCAGCTCCGTTTTAGCGGTCGTCTAATACCAGAGGAAAAAATGTTCGTAGCTACTGTAATTGGGCGACTGAATACGGGGATAACATTTTGTGTCTTGCTCGGTGCAAATGGCGCGTAATTTACTAAATTTTAATCAGCAGAGCTGTTTAGACCGGGCATCCTCCATCATTCGCACCAAATAAGCCCTAAGCCTCAAGACGAAAATTGGGGTCTGCAGAGGTTCCGGGAATCGAGACCCGCACCTTTACGCCGTGTAACCGGCCGACCTAACCACTGGGTCTCCCAAGGTCCAGAGTACTAAGGGGCTCGCTGCAGCGGCGGGAACAATAATGTCTGATGCCAATTGGAAAGAGAAGATGGGTTTCAGTGGTGAAAATCTAACCTATATCCCTCGCGTTATGAAACTGGTGTATATCCGATTCAGGTATCATCGCATACCGGGAAATAGCGTTTCTGTTGGGTTTCTAGCGCGGTCGTTGGCATTGGACTTAGGCCACTTTTTCTAGCGCGTGCTTGACGCGGTCCACTTTGGAAGAGATGTGAAAGCCGGCGGAAAAAACAGCCCTAGCATGCCACACATGGATAAGTGAATGCATCAACGGGAAGTGCGGGAATAAAGGCGAAGTGTAACAGCCGGGGCTCCGACTAAGGAAAAGGGGCGCCAAATCTGTTGTTTTCTTAACTTGCACAACTAGTAAAAGCTCCACGAATTCTGTATGGTGTACAAACCTTTTTTTTACTTTTCGAAGCCCTTTGAAACAATACGTATAAATGCATGCTTTTCTACCTGCAGTACCGAAAGAGACGTTGATGTAGAAGCAGAGGAGATTGTGGAAATACAATTGCATGACGGTACGCGAGATCACATTACTGTCTGTCTGAAAGTACCGGTCTGATTTATCACCATACTCGCGGTACCCTATTTTTAATACCGATTGACTTTAAAGTTAAATTCGGTTAAATCTTTAGTTTTAGAATTCCAGTGGGCAGGGATACCTCTGTAGAACCAGACACGTTACACAGGACCTAATTAGGCCACCAAAAACCGGTGATATTCTGGTCTTATTGGCATAAAATGCGGCCCTAGTGTCGGGGTCTGTAGCATTTCAATACATTAATGCGTCAGCGTAGTTCACTGTCATTACAAATTCGGTGGTGCCCATCCGTAAATAGACATAGGGGAGAAGGCGAAATCAGTGAAATGAAGGCTAGTGCCACGAGGGAGCTTTCAGAATGAAGAGGGAATAACTTCACTGTGCAAAGGCCAATGCAGGTATGTGGCGGCATCTAACATCACTTCATGATCGACGTGCTAGAAGCAGCACACCGCGAATTAGGACTCCGTAAGGTCGACCATCAGCGCACTCGCTGCAGTTTCAGCTCATCCAGTCACGATCTTTCTAAAGCAGTGTTTTTAGCGGCTGCTTATGAGTTCCGTTAGATGTAACCTTTTGTACAAGTGGTATGACTTATTCAGTGCAAAATTGTCGACGAAACAATGCCGACACTAAACTACCAAAACGTGCCGCATGAACCGATCAAAACAAACAGGTCTGTTTCGCTATCTATCGTACAGCCTTTCATTGGAAATTAGATATGGTTTTCGTGTGATAATGATGGGTTTTACAGCAAGACGCAAATAGTGCAAGTGTGAGATACCTAATGCGCCCCTGTATGGTGTTGTGAATCGTATTTTACTTGTTGCAGTTTTTTGCACGTCACTTAGGCTACCAAGCTCTGCTTAAACCTGTACATTTATACTTGCAGCATCTTTAATTAGTTGTAGAGGAGACGTTGCCGAAGAACGTTTGGATTATTAACAGTGCGCAGCATGTTTATTTATATGTAGACTTGGGGTAGATCATGGGAAGTGTCAATGCGGGAGATACACTCCGGAATATCCTGGGTGAAAGTAGGGAGAGCGATTTGTAGCTTTGTGAGATCGCGTGGAAAATAACATTCTATGCACGTTTTTTCGCAACCACCCTACATCACTGAGATAGGGAAAAATGTCTCGTATTGATACATATAACGGAATGTCATACTCTGCCCACCTTCCCCAACGCCACCCCCACGAACGAAACAAAAAGAAGAGGCAGCATTCCCGTATAGCATACGAGAAAATATTGGCCGTTTTCTGCTTGCGACTCATTGTAGGACTGAACTGGAGTGTGTGCTTTTTTTTCTATGTCAAATTGAATCGAACGTTTTTTATTTATTAACTAGGCCGGTTTCTAACCAGCACTAAAAGATTGGCGCTTTGCAGTACGAAATCAACAATGTACAAAATGCACAAAAATATATTATATACGTACCCGGATATGGTTGTGGATATCCACTGCCTGTAGGAGAAGTGATAGTCATGTCAGAAAATTGGTGCAGTGGGAAAACACGTGCATAAACCGTTGTGTTTGGCAGTTATACAGCACCCTTATACAATACCCTTATACAACAACACTACCGGAAGGAAACAATGCCTGTGACTAGGTAACACTTCGCCAACCCGCTTTACCAAAGGTGCTTTTGTAAGTGCTGCCACACCCCGTTTTATTAAAATGCTTGGAGAAGAAGACGGCTTGCAGCACAACAAAACATGACTTGAGGCGCATGTTAAAAAGTGCTTCTGCCCCGTTAGCTGTATAAACTCAGGGTGAAGAGCATTGAATCCAAAGTGTTTTTCAGCGTTGACTGCATTGGTAGCCAACGGGTTCCTGAGGGCTGCGAACATGTGGAGTTCTTGCTGAAGTAAATAACAGGGAAGTGGTTGTGTGAGAAGAATATTCAGAAACAAACGCTGTGCAAACAAACAATAATGAATTTTTTTTCCTATTCCCTATTGAAACTGGAGGAGGTTATTTGCTAAATCGAATCTGCATAAACGTCTGAATTAGAATCAGAGCATTCGTTCTAAACATCCACACAGCACCACAAAGGAGAAGTACGAGTAAAGGAAAACACAAAGAAGCGCTGATCTGCCAAACAGTATTTAATTATATGTTCAGGCATTTCTACAATGCTAGTACACTATATTCTCGGCCCTAGTTGAACCACACTTGCTCCACGTGGCTCTGACATGCTGGGAACAGCGAAACCACCGCCGCCTCTCTTAGGATCGTCAGTGACGGAAAGAACATGCCACTCGTCAGTCTTCGCAAGGACTCCGACGGGACCGCTCCGGTTCTTTCCCCTGTCTGCCCGACGCCGCGCCTCCCGCAGGCGCAGCTTCCATAAGAGACAGCAGTATACAACACCAGGGATGACGTCCCTCTAAATAGAAGATGCGTGTTCCGATGCACGGCTTCACTGTACAGAAGGATCGGCCGAGCAGCAGAAGAACACCGGAGGGAACGTCACAAGTGAGCAGGGAAGCGAAGAGCTCCCTGAAGAGTAGTTCACTGGGACCCACTCATACAGACCCCTCCCAAACATGAGATCGTTGGCGAGAATGTAACCAACCTGGAACATATACTTATGCTTGGTTCACACTACTCCACAGGTCCCTCGTCGTGCCCTCTTCCCTACGCCCGTACTCATGTCGTGAAGGCCACCACGGTTCACAGCATCGAGACTGGACAAAACACACCTCTCCATGATAACGACAATACGTAATAACAGCTGCTGAACATGGCAGTAAAACTGTACAGGCTGCCGTTCTAAAAGGGGAGTATTACACCATACCTGAATTTCCTGAATCATATTTCACAGCCAACGCCAACTAATCGCCCTACAAGAAACCGTAGTTCCGGCCAAATGCTCACGGTATAAAGGGTATCGTTCAACCGCAGCTGACACTGATGCCCCACAGAAGCAGCTGGTAACAGCATTGCTGCATAGAAGCATAGCTAACAAACAACTCAATGTCAACAGCACTGGCAAAAATGTTGACAACAATGTCAACAACGTGCCACCATCGACGGTGTTGAAGGGAAAAGAGACAGGCTGGCTACATATCAGGAAATTACCCAGCATTATATCTTGGGCTTACGCACACTTCCAGCCACTTATCGTTCGCTTAACACAAAATATTCGGTTGCGTGGCGCAAGATACAACCGAACACCTTCCCACACCCCGACCTGTGCCACCGTAACTTTCCAGATACATACTCAGATCAGTGCAAGTGGTGCAGCGCACCAGCCGCCGAGCTCCCACACATTCTTTGGGCGTGTCCCCCAGCAAACCAGACACACCCACATCAGATGTACCCATTATAAGACCCGATCAATGGGAAACTGCGCTGCTTAGCTCCCAACCCCGTGTCCAAAGAGTAGTCGTCCAGCTGGCGGAAGACACCGCCAGGGCCCATGAGTTCCTGACCGCTGTAAGAACGGACGAAGACACTGCCACCCCCGAGCAGTGACTCCGTCTGAGCAGAGACGGTAATAAAATTTTCCTCCTCTACCTGCTCCTCCCCCTCCCCTTCCTTCTCCTCCTCCTCATTATCATCATCACCACCACCACCACCAAAAACCACACTCCCTATTTTGCTTTTCGGCAGTGTTTATTGCGGCTTTTGTAACAAACACCTGGTCGTGAAAACGCATTCTTAGTGTCCATGTTGAAACTATATAGTCAGAAGCCACAGCCAAAGCAAAGCACAAAATGGGACTTTATAAGCGGAGGACAAATTAGAGCAAGTTAAAGCGATGAGCAGCAACACTGAGGCCGGACCTCCATAACACCTAATTTATGTATTTTTTCTTGTTTATTTGCAACTGCTGACTCGTGGCTGCCTCATTCCAGTAGTAACCCTTTAAGCCAGGCTGCTGTCACGTGCAGCTGCGGTACAATAATCACGAATATGACGACTCCACGTGAACTGTGCAGAACCGGCGACAATAGCTCGCCGGTATCGGAGATTGTTCTGTGCCTCTATACGAAGTGTGATTCAACGGTCGCTCAGGTGTCATTGGGTGCAGTATCGAATCGTGTCATTTGAGAAATACGCTTGTATTCCAGTCATGGCAAGATGAATCTTCGATGGTCGAATCGAGGGGCTCGTCAATTTTCTACGAACGCGACCGCAGACTCCACATAAAGTTCAACACTAGGTCGAAAGTCGATCCGACGTCGTATTTGGCTAACACATTTTGAGAATGTTCGACGCAGCACCCAGTATTTTTTCAATCACACTACTAAATTCCCGTGATGAACGTGTCCTACGTAGGAACGGATGTAGGCTAGACTTCCGTACATTTCGTTCTGCTTGTAAATTAGGTTTTTTGCAAAGAACAAATTTATCGCTCACGGTCAGCAAGAGACGGCCGAAACGCCTGAAGCATTGTACTAAAAATGGCCTCTCAAGCGCCTGCATTATCGCGACGGGTTCATCTCACATTTCAGATGTCTTCATGCCCCAAGGCCATTGCGAATTTTGTTAAGTTTTGGTAAATATTTAAAAATAAACTTCTCCGGGAAAGAAACGGACCGTTTCATGTTCGCCTGCAATGCTAAAACTGTATTGTTAGAGGTTTCATTAGTAATCACTAAGCCATTCTAATCACCATTGCCAGGGATTCAAAACAAAAACGTGCGTTTCCTCTAACCGTTTATGTTATAGCTTCGCTGGTCATCATTTGGAACACTTCGCTGGCCATTCAACCTCGCACAGTGAAATGCCTCGTTATTTTCCCCTTTGGTGATATCTTCACATTATCGAACTCGGCTTTGGTTTTGGCGTTACGCGGACAGTGGCAGGTCAATATTCACGGAAATAGCAAGTGATTTGTAATCTGCGTCGGCTTAGGGAGCAGTCTACTGGCAGCGAGGGCTGTGCCGGCTATCCTCTGAGCATTTCTTGTAGAACTTTCTTTACTTTCGCCACCCATACTGCAGAATGGGGAAGAAACCTTTGTCTGGGTAAAAGTTAACACGCGCTTTGTCCAATTTTAATACAGTATGTCACCCATGCTATGGAACACATTGCTATGCCATGTATTGACATCTCAATAATCAGCGACGTGGCCATTTGCGGCGGTGTAATTTGTTCTGAAAAAACATTTGGTGCCTGTACACGCGGCATCCGTGTCAATTTCATTACGCTGTGTCTCTTGACTTGAAACAATATGACAGGGCTCCATCCAGGTACGCTTCAGAGTTGCAAAGAAAACATTAGGATGTTAGCCGATTAGTGCCTCAGTCGAAAAGGAGAAATGGTTCCCGTAAACACGTCCAGTCACTTGAATAGTAAGGTGTTTCGAGCTCCTTCTTCAATGCCCCCTCAAAAAATTATCACAGTTTATCTCCATGTTGAAAAGTTGGTCTTCCCGTTCTTCGCTTAATATTTCTTTGTGGTCACATTTTTATTCAAAGGATTAGCTTGTACTCTTTCATTCTTATTACGTGACCGGTCCCACACCCACCCTTTCATTCTTTTGGCCTCGATTGTATTGTGCACGAGTCTCTTCTTTATGTCAAGCTACTGTTCTTTTTGTTGCTAAGAGTTGACCGCGTTCGATTTCTTTTCGTTGTTTAGCTGATCCAAGTGTTCTTTTCACCCACTTAGCAAAACCACATGTTTATGTGCATATGGGCTAACCCGATGCACACACGGTTTCCGCCATAGATCCCCGAATGCAGCCCAGCCAAAAATACTTCAAGGGTTAAATATTTCAGGGGTTAATCTCATTCCTATGACTCTTCATCAGCACGGACAGCCTCTGCGGGTATTGGTAAAATAAAAATACTAACATAATTTTATTTATTAAATACTGATATAATTTTATAGATAACAAGCTTGTAATCACCTTCTTCAAACATTATTTTACCAATATTAGAGGTGCATTTCGGTGCGTTTTGTTTACTATTACTTTTGTCATTCCTGCCAACTTTTTTTCGGAAGTTAAGCTATACGTGTATAGCTCCTGCACCATATTTCAAAAGACGTTGCGGCACAGAATTCACAAGGCAATGTCATATGTGAAATTAAAATTCTTCGAGTGGTGCCTAATGAAGCAAATTTGTTTTTTTTACTTGAGGATTTTATATGAATTTTAGGAAGGGTGAAATTATAAGAAATATTCTCGCGTCATGTTCGACCCCCTGTCTCACAGGGAACGGGTTAGCCTTTTGTAAAAAATATGATACAGCGCATCATCGGTATATATCATCCAAGAGCGCTGGGTAGATGTCGTATTTTGTACTTTCTCAACACAACCGGCGGCATGGCATGAATACAGAAAAAATCTACTTACAAATGCTTGAATGTAATCTCTAAGTGTGTATAAGTGCGTATAAGTAGACTCCACACGGTAGAATGTCTACGAGACAACGGCAGAGTGGCGCGCACTGTCGCACTTTCATTTATGTGCGAACTATTCCTGGGACACAGAACCTATGCGCCGTGACCGAGAAAACTGCAGTTCGCGCTTCCCTCAAAGTTTTCATTATGGTATACCGTAATCGTCACCAAATTTCTGACGTCTTTTCGTACATATTTGGCTTTGGTATTTCTTTTTGCTGACAATAAACATCAACCCCGAATACACTTCATGAACACGTAAGACATTAGTGAATAAAATGCTGACTCCGCTGGTAAAATTCGCATTTGATAAGCACCTTTTCTCTTCTCCACTACTGGCATAAGCTATGACAACCCAATAAAAATGAAACCTTCAATAACTCTAGATGGCCACTATAAGCAGTAACGGTGTAGTTGGAGACCTAACTACTACCGACCGGGAGCTATGACATGTTTTATATTATTCAGAACTTTCGGTTATCACCCTCTGAGAACGGCCCTATGAATTTTCGTTTAGTTCTGTATGTTTTTATATAGGCTAGGTTAAACCTGCTTCACGCCTGATGAATGTGCAAAGAATAATCATATCACTCACCCGGAGTTGTCTCAGGTGTCCCTGTAACGAACCATATCTGTGTCAGGGTCTCACCAAATGGCGTACTTAATATCCACCTCGTCTCACATGGGGGCGTCATTTCAAAGTTTCAGACAACCGTCGTGTCGAACCAGAACCCAACCACACCAAAAGCTGGAACCGAACCGGTATTTTTCTATGAACTCAACCTGAACCTGGACCGTTATTTTTTAGCCTGCGGAAACCGAAGCAGAAGTTTTCCAAAAAGAATAAATAATGGTTACATGTTCCCGAAAAAACGGTTCGGCCACCTCTTGTTCATAATGCTACATCAATCTAATTCGGGATTTTCACTTGCCCGCAAGATCAACTTCGTAACCTCTCATGCACGTCTCCCCTCGCTTCAGCTGTATAGCCGGTCGCAACATTAGGAAACATGCGCACCAATTTCGCAATGGTACCATGCTGCAGGTCGCGCCTGTAGAGGCAATTCACACAGAAAAAATGGCACACTTCGGGCAATCGACAGGCGTAATAAAACCCTTTTTTTCCTTTGTTTTGTTGCAACTGTATCCGAGCATTAGGGCTGCAAGATTGCTGCTCTGCGCCCGGAGGACGTCTCCAACCCTTAATTACTCCTTGTATGATTTAAAATGTTTCTCGAAAGATCGCACATCCGGAAAGTGTAAACACTTGACACGTGTTTTCCGCCGGAGTGCTTTAGTAACTAAGCAGCTGGAAAGATGCATGTTCAAACGCCCCACCATTCAGCCATTATTATGTTGCAGACGAAAAGCAAGAACACCTCTGTGGATACTTCGACGTTCGTCAAACATTCCCAAATGGCCGAACTTTTTCTGCCTTTTGCAATATATGATCCATCTCGTAGCACAGGCATACCTTCGAAGTATCAAACTCTGCAATGGTTTCTGGTAAGTGTGTTTCCAAGGTAACAAAAGAAGAGGCCCATCAACTAGTTTTAATATATTTTCGCATACTTTATACCGCAATAATTTGGGCTTTTTTTCGCTGTCTTCAGCCAAGAATAAGCACGAAACCAACAGGTAGATTTTTCTCATGAGGTTCCTTCTTCTTCACGGCCTTTAAGATGCACAAACTCTTTATCACTGCATATAATGCCAGGCATGATCGGTATAACGCCAGAAAAGAAGTGTGGAGTGGACGAGTCTGTACCAGCCATTTCTTGTATTGCGCAAACTTGAGAAATTTGTTACAAACCACTTGAGTATTTCAACCCAATACAGCAAGTCAGATCGTGATCCCTTGCTTTGAATCTTCAAAACCACAAACATTACACAACATGTTTTAATGCATGAAATAAAGAACAATCGGGGGTTCGCCTTCGGGAAGGTGGAAAAACGTTTGAGGAATATGCATCAGACTGACCTACGTATATACAACGGAATGCATATTTCAAATTAAACTATTTTTCCTAAAATGCTGGCTGGACAACGACAACTCATGCAAAAATAACACTAAAATTGAACGTCCTCGCTAGATTAAACAAGACCGGAAATTCCGACAATTTTCGAAAGTGTGTCCTCATTGCATGTTTTATTTGGAGCAAATCCCTCCTGAAAATCTCAAATACAAACCCCATTTACCCTTGCCAAGTCTCGAGAGAACAACAGGTTCGTTTACAGCTGCTATATTTTGTGTTTTACTGAGGTAAAAGTTTTGATTTTTTCCTAACTCGTTAAACGTGTCTATGACCTGAGGTGTTTACGGTTTTTTTTAAGGGAATGGTTTGTTCTCTGAAAATTACTTCACAAGTTGCAATGTATACATTTTTTGCCTCCAATAAAAACATCGGCCAGGCACACCTCTCCCGTCTCATCTCTTGAAAACATACCAAAGTGTTGCCCAAGAGAACAACGACTATGAGGGAAACTCTTGGGAATGGTCACTACTTCGTCTGTTTTTTCGACTAACCCAATTTTTTAATGTAGCTTTCATACTGCACCGCTCTTACTGGTAGATGCAATATTTTGAATTGTTTTATTTTTTTATGGTCGCCTAAACTTCTAAACATTTTTTCACTTCGCCGATAATTAAACTATTCGAACCGGTTAGCGAACAGGTTCAGAACGCGATTTATTGGAACTAGAACTGAACTGTAAAGAAATTACTTTATCCTACCACGATCTTAACAAAATAACCAATTTTTTATTGGACACAGTGAAACAATCAATATGGAAATTTACAATTGAACGGTTCGCACTCTTTCCCTGGATAGCTCGCCCGGTATTAGAAGCTTAGCTCGTCCGGTTTATTTCCATGGTATAGGCCACTTCAATACCTGATTGAATCTTTATTTATACAGTGCATTGCGGGAATTTTATTTTCGTGTTATTATTTTTCAAAAAGGTAAATCAATGAAGTCTGAAGGCACTCCTAAAATAGCAACCTGATATGATTGTGTTGCAGCTCGGAACGGTCCGTAATGGGACTTTGGTGTAAGTGTGTGTCTACGCAATGGCTTTTAAATGCAACTTTTTATACAATTTAGAATGAAGATACTCATTCGCGCTCGCGGATTCCTCGGAGCTACCGCAAGTAGTGGTTTATTTGGCTTTAGAGCCCTACAGCACGTACGTTTCCTAGGTGATAAACAATTCAGGAATTTCGACACCCAAAGTGCATGTGGCATCTGCCTCATGGTCGGTCTCACGTTTTGTGGGCTATTTATTAGAGTAGAGCAGTCAAGTCACCCGGCAAACCCTTTGTGCACTAAAAGTAGGCTGGGGACACTTTATTGTCCGCAAGCGACTTTGAAGTGGTGAGAGGGATGAGTGCTGTAAAGTAAATTTGACACCGGATGTGTTCTAAAGGAGCCATGAAGACAAAACACAGTTTATGTTATCCGAAAGATTTCGTGTTTTGTAGTGCCCCCAGCGCTTGTTCGAATGCAAAAGCTGCTTTATTCACTGAGAAATTAACCAGTATATGTTAAAATTTTGATTTTCCCGCGAAATAGTGTGTTTTCGTAGCTGCAATGACATCACAGACCGTTCTGCAGCCTAGGATCCCTTGATTCGCGATTCGCCGTACAGGGTAGAGACACATACACGATGGGGCCGCCATTTTGGATTGCTCGCTCGCCGCCGAAGCAAGTCATTGTATCAAAATCGCGCTAAAAGTATCGCCGCAACGCGGTTAACTGGCGAAGTTTGAATCAACTGATTTGTTTCGCGTTGCTGGGTCGCGTGGGAAATGAAACGAACAACGCGCTGAGCACGTTGACCCAATCGCAGAGGCACGGGACCGTTCAAAGGGTGTCTCCACCCTGTACGGCAGAATTGGTATCGAGGTATTCGCGCGTTTGTTTACGTTCCTGAACCTAGATGGCGTCACCATACCGTGGCGTGTTGTTTTCTGCCTTTTTTTTCGTTCTGGGAGAAAATCGTTTCGTGAAACATACTTCTCGCTCGACAAATATGTTCACGTAAGACACCGTCGCGTCAATGAATCGGCCAGTGTCGTCTGAGACAACCCCAAAGCCCCGCAGTCCTGTGCAGCTAAACAAGAATAGTGCGCGCAGCACCAACAACAGCAGTACGCAGCGGTACTTCTGTGTTTACATGTGCTTTCGTAACTTACACTTACCACCATTCTTATGGCTTTAAAAAGAATGTGCCCTAAATTTAAGGCGAATAGCTCGTTCAACAGGCTTACACACTGCCTAATTTTCGTTTGCTTTTGCCGCCCTCCGTGAATCGCAGAGCTGTCTCGTGTGACATCATAGGTTCTCTTGCGGGAAATGAGCTAGTGGGTCGCATGGCCATTCCCTTTTTTCCTAATTATGTGGCTTATTTGAGCGAAGTTTACGTTAAAAGTGGTGTCAGTATGATTCTAACGAGGCAATCTTTTCAATGAACCAAACTTGTGTTTTCTCTTCATGGCTCCTTTAATCCACCTACGCTCAGTTATGGACTGGGGTATACGTGAAATTCGTATTGATGCACATGATAAAAAGAGTTATGCAAACTTGCCATCTCCATACTCAGGCACTGAAAAGAATATAAAACCTAAATAATTGTCCGACAAAACATGTTCTCTTGAAACAACGCAAACTTTTAGACTCAGGCATTCGTATGAAATCGAGGGGATGTAGATTCATGTAGTAGTACGATCTCGAAGGGATATAAAGGACAAGTGTCACGTGACCTTACCGTCGCCGTACTCAGGCGCTGCAAAAAATAGAGTGTTTTGTAATTCAGTTTGCGAAAATATGGGACACGGCTTGCAGGAGTAATTAGGGCCACGCGAAAGCATTTAACATTTGCTTACTATCGACAGGAGCACCTCCAGGGTAACCCACTGCAACGAAAGAAAAACCAATAATAAACGCACAGATTTCTTTAATACGTGCGTGAAGCTACGAACCCACACAACATGCGTCAGCAATCGATGTCACAATGCGGTAAAGATTCTGTCGCCGTCGGTTTATTTCCCCGTCTTAGTCAACAGAAGTAGGTAGGAAAAGCAGTGAATGACAGAGTTACGAGAGAGCTCATTTTTTGGGGTGGACATATCTACTTTCGCAACTCTAGCTACACTGTTACGGAGAGACATCAAAGCGCAATACCGAAGCGAACTCTGGCTCGGTGACAACTGTCTTCCTCCCATGCTTGCAAGCGCAAATCAAGGCTGCAGCCAGACCGTGCGCAAAACAGGACGGGTTGCGAACTACGGGGACAAAATTCCGGTACTGGTGGACAACAAAACGGAGCGAAACTACACAATGCCGTGAAACTACGAGCTTTCAGGACTCGTGAGATGGTAAGAGCGCAAAGCGGAGTTATCACGGCGTGGGAGGGATGTTCAAGAAAGTTCAAGTTGCGACTTCTGAAGCATGCACCAAGCGTTCGCATGGATCTGGGCCTCACGTCCGCGTAGGAAATGAAAGGGATTCTCACTGGTTTTTAAGTATCAACCAATGAACATTTATTTCTTTTATCCTGTTCATACACAGGGTGCTTCGGCCACATTTCCACCGTTTTTGGATGTTGATTCTTTTCTTTTTAATGAACGCTTGAGGGGATTGCGTCCTGGTTTGAAACAAAACGTACGCTCAGTCATGATGACGGCGAAGTGAAACCCGATTTTCTCAAAAACATATATACTTACCAAAAACCGCTAGGTCAGCCACAATTGTGAGAGGAGCCGACGGGATTGATACAACGGGAGGTTTACAGGTAAGCGTGATGGAACGGAAGCTCAGACAACCTCCTTTACGCCCCGTTATGACAGAACTTTTGTAAATTGATATTGTCCAGCGGTCGTGTCCAGCGGACTCATCTTTGTGCAAGTTTTTGGAACCAGCATGGGTACTCCATTTGGGCCGGCCTATTCCGATATTTTAATTGGTTTTTTTTCTACTAAATAAAATCGCAACTAGAGTTAAACCACCCTATGTTTTAAAGTGTCCCTTTATTTTCCGCTACATAGACGACATCTTCATGATTTCCGAACACGAACGCGCAATAAACGTTTATATCTAACTTCAATTTTTGGCATTTTACTATTTATTCTCCTGTCAGCATTCTGAAAAAGAAGTGAACTTCCTGGATGCTAGCGTCATTCAAGACAAAAGTAAACTTAAAATCACGCTTTTCAGAAAACCAACATACAGGCAGCAGTATCTAGACTATAAAAGTCATCACCCGAGACACTGCAAACAAGGGATCTTTGTAGGACAAGCCACCAGACTTAGAAGAGTATGCAGTGTTGACAGGGACCACGTTAAAGCATCTAGACGAACTCAAGTCCACCCTTATGAACGGGAACCACACCAAAAGCTCGCCCGATTAGGCCTACCAACGTGTATCTAACCTCAAAAGGGATGACGTGCTCAACAAACAGCTCCAAAACGAAAGCGCCAGGCCGCCTGCCCTAATAACTAAATTTTCAAACGCCCTCACCAAAGTAAACAATAACTTGCGGAAATACTACCCCATTTTAGCTAGTAACAACCGACTTAAAAATACCTTCTCGAAAGCACCAAGGGCTAACTACCGAAGATATAGAAATCCAAAAGATATTTTAGTGCATGCTAAAACAGGGCCTTCCATGCAACCAGTCATAGCCAGCTGCTCCCGTCCCAGATGCAAGACTTGCAGGCTCATGCAGACAGATTGTACTGTAAAACGCACACCCACTAATTATGCCCACAAGAATATCTCAAGTTTTACGTGCACTTCATCCGATATTGTGTATATGTTAGAATGCCCAATGTGCCAGAAACAGTATATAGGCGAAACAAGTCAACCTGTGAGACTACGTCTTAACGGTCAACATATAGATACTCTTAGAAAATCCTCCATAGATGTAGCGCAGCATTTCAACCAGCCAGGCCACAATTTTGATGACCTTCAGTACTTTAGTATATATAGTAAAAAGTTGGTTCGAGCCCAGGCTACTTTTCCGCTGCCTTGAGTCAGTGCAGTAGGTATTACACAACTTTGCCTCCAGGCAAATCCTTATAGTGGGTACAAATATTGACTGCATAAAGCAGTCCACGTGACGTTTGCGTCACACGAAAGACATAGACAACACACCCAACAAATCATGGAGCCCATTCACGACTGAGTCGATCATATGCCCCTCTACCTCCATTTCTTTTTACTTCCTGCACACCGGATGTTCAAACAACGATCTGCTTTCCCTGAATTGTGTTTCAAAAGCCATGTCGTAAGAATTCTTTTTAATTTTTTTTCAGATATCTGAGCTATTTTCCACCTTAAGCGCACGGGAAGAAACGTCCAGCATAGAGCAGTTATCTCACTCTAGCCATTCCCTTATGCACCATATATTTAAAGCGGTCATCTAGGTGTTCGAATCATCAGACAGAAGATTCATATCACTTTCTCATTTACCACTTAATCAGTCCTACAACAAGAAACTGCCGTCCGGGTCACAAATGATTGAGGAGAATTTATTTTATGCGCAAGTGCGCGAATCCATAACGTGACATTACAAAGTTGCTTCTCGTTTTGCGTATTTGTTTATATTGTCTCTACCACTGTGCCAAAGCTGGTAGAAATAATCAGGCACAAAATACTCGGCTAGAAAATTTAGCTTTGATTTTAACTGCGTTTTGTCTTAAGCTATTGTTCTATGCGGGCCAAAAAGCATTGACAACTTTCTTTGCCAGTTTTAGTTGACCACGGTGTTTCAAAAAACACCGCGTAGTTCAATATTATCCGTGCGCTGCTGCCAATAAACCAAACAATTTTAACGCTTGTGCAGATTATGAATAGTGGCTGCACGTCGCTATAACAAAGTCTCGCAGCTAAATTGTATTCCTCCAACATGTAGTTTTGGATATAGCCTATGAGTCGCAAACGTATGGTCCTAGCACGTGCCTTGAAAAAATACTTAAATACGGCTCAATGAGAAATAGAAAGAGGATCCCAAGTTGCGCACTCATCCTGATGAAAACTGGGATGAGTTGGGCACCGAACGGACGCCGAGCACAATTTAGCTTTAGGAAGCATAAGGAGCGCAACTGGGCAGCTCATGTGATGCTATCGTCGAACAATCGATGGACCGTCTGTTTAACGTGGTCGATACCGAAATGCAGCCATGATCATTGGGCGAAAAAATTCCCAATGAAGGAGTAAAATACAAAATTGTGGATCAGAGAAAAGACTCGCAATGCCTCTTGCATAACCGGTTGGAAAATTTCGTGAGCGGCCATCCGTCCTCCACTGATCGTGAATGGGATTTCGGTGATAATGGTCATGATAATGATGATTATGATAATGATGATGAGAGCAAATACGAACATTAACCGTAAAAATCTGAGCAATGCCAGAATGACTTACTTACTGTAATCAGGTGGAGGGCCGTACCCTAATAGATGATGAAAATGAAAAAAACAACATTCCAAAAAGAGTTGAATTTATCCGCAAGCGTTTGCGTACCGAAACTGGGAGAGGCTACGCTAGGTACTAGTAGAAAAAAATATGTATGGGGGAGTTGTATTGAATGCATGCTGAATACCCTCTGTCTCACAGCAGTTAAACGCTTTCATCTGTTCCCATCTGCCAGGAAGCACTTTGAAAGCGGTTGTAAGCAGCAGCAGAAACCGTTGGAGCATGATTGGTTAGTCACACCGAACTTATTTTTTCTCCTTTCATTATTCGGGTTCTTGTCTTTATTTGATGTCAAAATTGATTACCGCGTCAATCTCAAAAACGCCTGTGCGAAACCGCCATTTGATAATTGAAACCAAAGCAATAACCCTACCAGCATAGGAAAAAAACAAAGCCTGTCTTTTAAACCATCTGAACAGAGATGAGCAGCAATGCTGCGCTTAGGTACCCAGTGGCTATCGAAGTGTCCCCAAGCATTTCGCATTGTCTTAAATGTATTTACTGTTGTTTGCCAAGTGTAAAAGATTGAGCATTGTTTCTTCCACACAAGACGCTCAATTTTGTTCTATTCACTTAAGAGCAGGGAAACTCCGCAAGTTTCTATCCGCTCCAAAATAACATTTTATGCTAGGTTCTGTTTCAAAGAAACTAATAAACAAATCTGTTATCTTCGCGTGTTTTCATTTGCTTACCAGATGGTGGTGTAGATTGGCCGCGTCCTGCGGTTATGCAGAATTAAACAGAAGAATCTACATATTTTGTTGAATTTAAATTACTTTTGAATTTTGGGAGACCTACTAATTGAAAGGAAAGAAACAAGGACGTAGGCAATAATACTGGAAAACGCACGTTCGCCTTGAATCTTGTATCTGTCGTTCGTACGAGCTAGAATTGAGTCGGCCGTAGCTATAGTTGGATAAAAGCTATTTGGAGGAAAAATTTGAACCGCCAGGTGTGACTAAAGTTTAGCACATGAACAGCCAGGTGACTGAAGTTTAGCAATTACAGAAGTAATCCTAGTTTAGTAAAACGCGGGAGTCTGGTTCTGGCTATAAATGTAACTGATGAGGTTGCACAGAGCGCGCGCTCACTGATTCGGCAACATGCAGCTTAAATTTTGGAGTGCGTGCACTGACTTTTACCGTTCTTAACAATATGTTGCCCCCTAAGAATGTTTGCAGAGTTAACACGAAAAATTTCGAGGGTACCTAAGTATTACTTATGATGCAACGATTGGGATCCATGACTGTCCAACTGCAGGACGTGCACGTCCTCAAGTTATTCAGACTAAGCTTCCTTACTACAACTATTCACACGGCCACACCCACATCACCAAGCTTAAATGACTTTATCGAAGTTGCACTTAGCTATTCTCATATGGCTTACTCTAATAACATGCTCCTGTGTTGTTTCACCACACGGTAGGCCGCAATATGAACGCTTCTTTTGGCATCTATACGCAGGCTCTTGGATGTAGCAGAGCGGGTGATCCCTGCCCACAGGTGGTAGTCCCGTCATCTGTGCAGGCATAAAGAGCTATCCCCAGTGTGGCGCCTCGATTGGATAGACACCGGCCAAAGCGTCGCTCACAAACCCATTCACATAAAGGCAAACATGGGCCTTTGAGCAGTCGCTAATCTGTTGTATGCCCTCCGACGGCTATGTATTTATTGTGTCAGGTTGGCCGTTGATTTTCGACCAACATTATTCCCAGTGCTTTGGACTAAAACACAGGTAGCTCTGAGGCTCGTGGTTCCTCGTCCTGCGAATAAATGTTCAAGGCACGTTTCTGTTTTAAGGCAGAAGCCTGAAGTGCCCCATTCCGAGTCAAACGGTCTTGTTTTAGTTACCCTTTTCATATCAAGGAAATGGCCACCAATTGATACTATGGCCATGTCATGGTGTTGTCGGACAATTGATGGACCGTCTCTTTAACGTAGTCGATATCGATATGCGGCCCCGCCCATTGGGCAGGAAAAATACCCAATGAAGGAGTAAAATGCAGCATTGTGGATCAGAGAAAGGACTCGCAATGCCTCTAGCAAAACTGGTTGGAAATCTCTGGAGCGGCAATCCGTGCCCCATTGATCGCGAATGGGATTTCGATGAGAATTGTCATGATAAAGATGGTTATGATAATGATGATGATGAGAGCAAGTACAAACATTTCCGTAAAATCTGAGAAGTGCGCAAATGATTTACTTACTGTAATTAGGTGGAGGGCCGTACCCTATGAATGACGAAAAGGACAAAAGATGACAAAACGAGTTGAATATATCCGCAAGCGTTTGCGTACCAAATCTGGGAGACGCTACGCCAGGTACTAATAGAAAAAAATATGTATGGGGGAGTTGTATTGAATCCATGCTGAATACCCTGTGTCTCACAGCAGATAAACGCTTTCACCTTTTCCTATGTACCAGGAAACACTTTGATACCGCTCGTAAGGAGCAGCAGAAACCGTTGGGCGTTATTGGTTCGTCGGACTGAACTTCTCTTTTTTTTCCTTTGATTATTCTGGCTCTTGTCTTTGTTTGATATCAAAATTGATTACCCCGTCAATGTCAAGAAAGGCGGTGCGGAACCGCCATATGATCATTGAAACCAAGGCAATGTATCGGCCAGCATAGAAAAAACAATTACCGCCTGTCTTTTGAACCATCTGATTATAGCTGAGCGACAATACTGCGCTTAGGTACCCTGTGGCTATACAAGTGTCCCCAAGCATTTCTACATCGTCCTAAATACATTTAATTTTGTTTTGGCATGTGTAAAAAATTCCGTATTTTTCTTTAACACAAGAAGGTAATTTTTGTTCTGTTCACTTAAGAGCAGGGAACACTCCGCAAGTTTTGATCTGTCCCTGAATAACATTGTATGCTAACTCTTATTCAAAGAAACTAATAAACAAACATATCTTCGCGTGTTTTCAATATTTGCTTACCAGGTCGTGGCGAACATGCGCCACGTCCTGCGATTGTGCATAATACGCACAACAATACCTTAAGAAAACCTTTATTGACTGATGATTTATTTAGCGTTTTAACCACGCCGACGAAACCGCAGGTGATGAGGCGCGCCGTAGTGGAGGGCTCCGGAATTAATTTTGACCACCTGGAGATCTGTAACGTGCCCTGAAATCTAGTACACACGGGCGTTTTTGCTTTTCGCCTCCACCAGAAAAGCGGCTGCCGCGGCCGGAAATCCAACCTGCGACGTCGTGCTCACCAGCAGAACGCAAAAAAATCTTTCACATTTGGGAGATATACTACAGACATTGTTGAATTTAAATTACTTGTCAATTTTGGGAGACCTATTATTTGAAAGGAAAGAAACAAGGACGTAGGCAATAATACTGGAAAACGCACGTTCGCTTTGAATCTTGTATCTGTCGTTCGTACGAGCTAGAATTGAGTCAGCCGTAGCTGTAGTTGGATAAAAGCTTTCGGGAGGAAAAATTTGAATTGCTTACAGTACACAATTCGCACAATGTTGAAGAACCAGCGGTCACAAATCGTGTGTTCACAAGAATTGCCGCGAAACAATATTTAAACTGGCACAAAACAAGGCCGTCACATGAACAATCAAGTGACTGAACTTTAGCACATGAACTGCCAGGTGACTGAAGTTTAGCAATTACAGAAGTAATCCTAGTTTAATAAAACGCGGGAGTCTGGTTCTGACTATAAATGTAACTGATGAGGTTGCACAGAGCACGCGCTCACTGATTCGGCAACATGCAGCTTAAATTTTGGAGTGCGTGCACTGACTTTTACCGGTCTTAACAATATGTTGACCCCCTCTAGGAATGTTCGCCAGAGTTAACACGAAAAAATTTCGAGTGGTACCTAAGTATTACTTATGATGAATGAAACGATTGGGATCCATGACTGTCCAACTGCCAGGACGTGCACGGTCCTCATGTTATTCCAGACTAAGCTTCCTTACTACCACTATTCCACGACAAGGTCGCCTCACACCACATCACCAAGTCTTAAATGACCTTTATATCCGAAGTTTGCACTTAGCTACTCTCGTATGGCTTATTCTTATTAAAGGGTGCTCAGTGTGTTGTTGCCACCAAAACTGGTGCGGCCGCAAACATGAATGCTTCTTTTGGCATCTATACGCAGGATCTTGGATGTAGCAGAGCGGGTGACGCCTGGCCACAGGTGGTAGTCCCGTCATCTGTGCGGTCATAAAGGAGCTATCCCCAGTGTGGCGCCTCCATTGGATAGACACCGGCCAAAGCGTCGCTCACAAACCCATTCACATAAAGGCAAACATGGGCCTTTGAGCAGTCGCTAATCTGTTGTATGCCCTCCGACGGCTATGTATTTATTGTGTCAGGTTGGCCGTTGATTCTCGACCAACATTATTCCCAGTGCTTTGGACTAAAATACAGGTAGCTCTAAGGCTCGTGGTTCCTCGTCCTGCGAATAAATGTTCTAGGCACGTTTATGTTTTAAGGCAGAAGCCTGAAGTGCCCCATTCCGAGTCAAACGGTCTTGTTTTAGTTACCCTTTTCATATCAAGGAAATGGCCACCAATTGATACTATGGCCATGTCATGGTGTTGTCGGACAATTGATGGACCGTCTGTTTAATGTAGTCGATACCGAGATGCGGCCACGCCCATTGGGCAGAACAAATACCCAATGAAGGAGTAAAATGCAGCATTGTGGATCAGAGAAAGGACTCGGAATGCCTCTAGCGAAACTGGTTGGAAATCTCTGGAGCGGCCATCCCTCCCCCAATTGATCGCGAATGGGATTTAGATGAGAATGGTCATGATAAAGATGATTATGATAATGATGATGATGAGAGCAAATACGAACATTTCCGTAAATCTGAGAAGTGCCAAAATGATTTACTTACTGTAATCAGGTGGAGGGCCGTACCCTAATGGATGACGAAAATGACAAAAGATGACTACTCACATTGAATATATCCGGAAGCGTTTGCGTGCCCAAATCTGGGAGACGCTACGCCAGGTACTAATAGAAAAATATATGTATGGGGGAGTTGTATTGAATGCATCCTGAATACCCTGTGTCTCACAGCAGATAAACGCTTTCACCTTTTCCTATGTACCAGGAAACACTTTGATAGCGGTCGTAAGCAGCAGCAGAAACCGTTGGAGCGTTATTGGTTCGTCGGACTGAACTTCTCTTTTTTTTCCTTTGATTATTCTGGCTCTTGTCTTTGTTTGATATCAAAATTGATTACCCCGTCAATGTCAAGAAAGGCGGTGCGGAACCGCCATATGGCCATTGAAACCAAAGCAATATATCGGCCAGCATAGAAAAAACAATTACCGCCTGCTTTGAACCATCTGATTATAGCTGAGCGGACAATACTGCCGCTTAAGTACTTTGTGGCTATACAAGTGTCCCCAAGCATTTCTACATCGTCCTAAATGCATTTAATTTTGTTTGGCAGGTGTAAAAAATTCAGTATTTTTCTTTCACACAAGAAGCTAATTTTTGTTCTATTCACTTAAGAGCAGGGAAAACTTCGCAAGTTTCTATCTGCCCCTCAATAACATTATATGCTAAGTCTAATTCAAAGAAACTAATAAACAAACATATCTTCGCGTGTTTTCAATATTTGCTTACCAGGATGGTGGCGAACATGCGCCACGTCCTGCGATTGTGCATAATTACTCGGAACAATACGTTAAGAAAACCTTTCATTGACTGATGATTTATTTTAGCGTTTAACGCGCCGACGCAACGCAGGCGATGAGGCGCGCCGTAGTGGAGGGCTCCGGATTAATTTTGACCACCTGGAGATCTGTAACGTGCCCTGAAATCTAGTACACACGGGCGTTTTTGCTTTTCGCCTCCACCAGAAAGCGGCTGCCGCGGCCGGAAATCCAACCTGCGACGTCGTGCTCACCAGCAGAACGCAAGAAAATCTTTCACATTTGGGAGATATACTACATACATTGTTGAATTTAAGTTACTGGGAGATTTACTTATAGAAAGAAAAAAGGAAGAACGTAGGCAAATATTTGGAAAACGCACGTTCGCCTTGAATTTGTTATCTGTGTTCGTACGAGCTAGAATTCAGTCAGCCGTAGCTCTACTGGAATGAGATTTATTGCGAGGAAAAATTTCAATGCTTACAGTAACAATACACACAATGTTTGAAGTACCGCGGTGACAAATCGTGTGTTCGGAATGAAATGCAGCGTAACAATAATACACTGGGCAGACACCAAGAGACGTCAAAAGCATGGGGAAACGTCAAATGGGCACTTTAGGCAAAGGCCCGAATGCCCCATTCAGCGTGAGACGGTCGTTGTTGTAGTTACCCTTTCATATCAAGACAATGGCCACCAAGTCAAAGGTCAAATCAAAGAAATACGCATACATTCGGTGGTATTTTACCCTGCCCCACACTGTAGCAGCCAATACGCTATCATTGCGCTCTTTGCCCATTGTTGTATGGCTATTGTCAATGCTACAACATATGTTTCTGTCGTCCTTCAAGACTTCCTTGTGGCATATTCCCACTCTCTAAGATTTGCAGGATTTGGAGCGCATGGAAGGAAACATTTTAAACGAGGGCAGGCCACCTGAAGCCTTATGGTAAGTCCATGTGGCCAGAACAGCTGCTCACCATGCATGGAGTACTGTTAATATAGCGAAGCTTTGGCGTGCGCTCTTTGGCTCGCCGATATCAGCCGCCCCGTAGGACCAAGAAAAGAAAGAGAAAAGGTTCAAAATCAGGAGCAGCGGGATGATATATATTCGTGTCATTGCATGATTGGTACAATCTAAGCAGTGCAGAACTTCAGTTTAGCATAGTGATAGGCCTTTCTGGGCTGCTAAGCGGACCTCAAATATACTTAACAACCACTATTAACAAATATATGCTTACAACTGATGAACAGAAACCGCACAGCAAAAATATTGGGGATGTTTGCCACGGTAACCTCCGCACAGCCCTATGCGCCACAGGGAGTGGCCCACCTACTCTCAATTTAAGCAGAATTTCGCTAGTGTAGTGGATAAACGGCCGTAGGAGTAGTGATTTGCGCGAAAAGAGAAACAAAAGCGAAGTAAAGGATGCGAATACGATGTACCACAACATTTTTTCTAGTGTAAAGGAGATGATTTGTAGCACTGTAAAGGAAAGAAACGAGCACTAGCCTGAGCAGCGCGCGAACAGACAGATCGACAGTGACAGCAAAACAAAACTGACGACGCGAAGACCAGAGGCACGCGTCTATAAACCTGCAGCCGCGAAAGCACATTCGACAGTGACAGCCGAACCAAAACCACTGACGATTGCAAGAAAGGCATCTCCGATAAGGTTCCTGCGGTCCTGACCTCTCTGCTTCATCTTGTAACTCCACTCCATTAAAAGCCTTTGGTCAGAGCATTGAGCAATACATCTCCGTGAGAACATGATCCCCAAGGTTCCTGCGGTCCTGACCTCTCTGACTCCAATCATCTTCTCCAGTAACTCCACTCCACGCTCCCTAGAGCCGATCCCCCACCTCGTGACGGTGGATCCCCACAGCACCGACTGGCTCCCCCGTTTGAATCATCTTCTCCAATCTCCCCAAGTGAGAGGAAAACGTGATCCCCCATTCTACGCAACAAGATGATTTTACCTGACGTGGAAGAGCTTTGGCTCCCCACGTTTGAAGGAGTAATCTCCCACGTGAGAGGAAAACAGAATTGAAATGAAACGCAACAACAGGTTTTCGGAAACCGGTTAAGGCAGAGCTACCGCAACCACCCAAAGAAGTCACGTGGTCGGAAGGTTGAAATCGAGCTCTTGCGGAAACGACTTCGGTCGCCCTTCATTGCGGAAGGTTCCCGCGGAGCAGCGCTTGCGAGAACGAGCACAGCAGCTTGGTGAGAGCTTAACCAGGTACGTCGAGGACTTTGTGGATTTGTGCAAGAGGGTGAACGCCACGATGACTGAAGAGGACACAATCAAGCACATCCTCAAGGGTATTTCCGATGACGCCTTCCAAATGCCGCTGGCGAAGGATCCACAAACGGTCTCCGATACCGCCAACCTCTGCCAGAGCTATGACGAGCTGAGAAGACAACGAGCTATCACACGGCGATCCTTTCGCCCGGATATGTCGAGTTTAACTGCTGATAGTGAGGACAACACTCTGTCTAGGCGTATTTAGCAGTTCATCCGGGAATAAGTTGACCGTCATCTTTCATTAGTCCCCTACACACCGACGTCTGACGCCACCCTTGCCCTTGGCTTAGAAGTGCTATCCAGCAGCAGGTGGCCGATACCATACCATGCTCCCGCCAACACGCACCTATGACCACTTCACTCACCGGTGCCGGCGTCGCACAACCCACACGACCTGCTGTTCCGCTAACGTACATGACCCCGGTGCAAACGTTACCTGTCTGCGGACCTCTAACCTTCGCCGACGCCATCTCCAGGTCCTTTGAAGAAGCAGCACCAAGCCAACCAATTGTCGCAGTCATGCCGCGACAGCCCACTGAGCCCACAGGAAGATCAACGTATCCCGGCCACCTGCCGGTACCTGCCTTAGTTGCATAGGCTGCCACGTGTACGCCCCGAACCGCCATTTTCGACAACCGGTTGGTGCACGTCGTACAATCGACGAATCCGCTTTGCTTGCCTAACTCCCAGACACGTGGCGAGTTACTCCCGCCGCGGGGTGATGACTGCACCGAAACATTCTTGTGACACGCCAGATATCTCGCCGCAGCCGAGCCTCATACTCCAACCAGATTTACCGAGACGTCTGAGCCCCCCGACTCTCGTGACGCCACCAACCGTCGCTCATCATCCTCGCGACTTCATTCATTGTCACCGATGCGTCGACGCATCTTGCTTCCTAAGCGCAAAAATAGGCGCCGCCGTTCCGGAGGCAAGAGCTGCGTCATCGTCGAATTGTTCAATACCTACCTTCTCACGCGTCAACGTCATCGACATTATCATCGATGAGGTCGCCACTCATGCGCTTGTCGACACTGGAGCCGCCGTTTCAGCTATCCGCCTACAGCTTAGCCGCCGCAAGAGAAAGGTTATGACGCCGCAATTTGGCCCATCACGTACTGCTTAGGCACATCCGATCGAATCAGTAGGTGCATATACTGCCCGGGTGTTCATCCAAGAAGTTCTACACATAGTTGAGCTCATTGCCCTTGCTTCATGCTCACATTACATCATTCAGTAATGGGCTTTCCTCACCTGCTCAACGTAATCATTGACTGGGCCTGAAGCTGAGTTATTTTCGCCGCTTGATATGCCATCTGAAACTTCGCAAACAGCACCTTCCGCAAAAGTTTCGTTCGCGGAAGACACGACTATCCCTTCATGCTCCACCGCCCTTGTACCCTTCATTTGCCATCTTCTTTGTGACGTCAGTGCACTTTTCACGACATCGCACTTGTTCTGCAAACTCCGATGTCTATTGCTGCGTTTTGCTTTGCTCAGTATCCGCAATGGCCAAACCGCCCAGTACGTTTCGAATCCTGGAGCGAGTCCTCACTCTTTGATGCGTGGCGAGTGCACTGGCCGTGCCGAATTTGTGGTGTCCGCCGTTTTCATCGACGTTTTAGACGACCTGCCGCACGTTGAGGTGACCGGACTCTGCCCACCTACTGCCACTGCATCTGGGCTATCCCTAGAAATTTTCGATTGTGCCACCGATGCCGACCTTACGCCGACCCAACAAGACCAACTGGTTCAACCGCTTTGCCAATTTCATTCATCCTTCGACTGTCCGCACACGTCGCCTCATCCTACTACGACGCTCAGTTCCCCTATCGACACCAAGTCCCACCCGCCCTTACGTCAGCGGCCTTACCGCGTTGCCACTCCCGAAAGGACCGTTATTGAAGAATAAGTGGTGGACATGCTCCAGTGTGGTTCATTCGACAATACAACAGTCCCTGGGCATCGCCGGTGGTACTCGTGCGGAAAAAGACGCCTCTATTCGTTTTTGTGTCGGCTACTGTAGCCTTTATAAAATAAACAGCAAGCATGAGTACCCGCTACGTTGCATCAGCGACGACCTAGATTGGCTTCAAGGAGCAGAATAATTTTCTTCCCTTGACCCACGCTCCTGATACTGGCAGCTCCCGATTGCAGAAGTGGATCGTCGGAAAATAGTCTTTGTTCCTCCGGGAAGTTTATATTATTTTAACGTTATGCCGCTCTGCCTGTGCAACGCGCAAGCCACGTTCTAAAAGACGATGAACAATATTTTTGCAGCCTCAAAACGAAGGTACGCCTCCGTTGCCTAGATGACGTCGAAGTGTTCTCACCCGAATTTTCCACGCATCTACGGTGGCTCGAGCATGTTTTCGCTTTTATGAAGGACGCAGGGCTTAATACTGCTCGGAAGCTGACGATCCTCGGCCACGGCGTTTTTAGAGATGGCATTCTTCCCGATCCGGCCAAGCGTCGTGCCGTGGTTGAATTCTCGAAGACGGAAACATTCGAATAGCTTCGTAGCTGCATCGGTCTACTCTCGTATTTCCGCCGCTTTGTGCGCAATTTCACCTCCATCATCGCGCCATTGACACAACTTCTTAGCAACAAGATGGTTCTTTCGGCATGGTTATCGGCTTGCGACACGTCCTTTACAACCCTACGTCACCTCCTCATGTCCCCGCATATTCTCTGTTATTTCTATCCGTCGGCCCCAACCGAAATCTATAACGATACGATTGGATTTGGTCTTGGTGCTGTTCTGGCTCAAAGAAAGGCGGGGCTCCATGAATTCGGGGTTGCTTACGCGAGGCGCACACAACCAACTGCGAATTCGACTTACTGTGTTACTGAGTGGGAATGCTTGGCAATTGTGTGGGCCGTATCGAAGTTCCGTCCGTATCTGTATGGCCGACCTTGTGACGTAGTCTCCGACCATCATGCGCTTTGTTGGTTGTCGTCCTTCAGCGACCCGTCTGGCCGACTGGCGTGTTGGGCTCTCCGCCTTCAGGACTTTGACATCCGCTTCGAGAATCGCTCTGGCCGCAAGCACCACAACGCTGACGCTCTTTCCCGGTGCCTGATGCTGTCCGACGATATGCCTAATTCCCCCTCTGAGTGTTTTGTATCGCCCCTTGAACCCGCCGCGGTGGCTCAGTGGCTAAGACGTCGTGCTGCGGAGCACGAGGACGCGGGTTCAATTCCATGCCACGGCGGCCGCTTTGCTGATGGAGGCGAAAAGCAAAAATGGCCATGTGTACTTGATTTCGGCGGAAGGTAAAGATCCCCAGGTGGTCAAAATAGTCCGGAGCCCTCCACTATGGCGCGCCTCATCGCCTGCGTTGCGTCGGCGCGTTGAACCCAAACACCAATCAATGTAGCGCCTCTCGACGTCCATTCTATGCCAACTTAACCGCAAAACGATCCGTGCGTCATGTCGCTTTGCGATTACCTTTCGAACCCGTGGAATTCATCTGCACCTCGAACACTTCGGCGCCAAGCATCCTACTTCGCTATTCGCGATAGTGTGCTATACAAAGTTAATTACCACCCTAATGGTCCCAAATGGCTGCTGGTTATTCCCTGCCATCTGCGCACTTAAGTGTGTGACCATTTTACTGTGAGCCACAGTGTGCTCACGCCGGCGTGTTAAAGAGGTACGAACGCCTTAGACTGCGATATTACTAGCGTGGTATGTACGGCTTCGTTCGCCGTTATGTTCGCTCTAGCACGGACTGTTAATGGCACAAGCCACCACCCTATCGGTCGTCTGGCCCGATGCAGCCTTTGACGTGCCCGTTTCGACCTTTTGATCGGGTATAAATCGATCTCTACAGCCCCTCCCCTGTACAGCGGCTGGCAATAGGTGGGTCATCGTAGCTCTGGACCATCTGAGATGGTTCGTCGAAACTGCTGCGGTGCGTGCTGGTACTCCCGATGCCGCTGCCACATTTGTACTCAACTGCTTCATCCCACGTCACGGCGCCCCTCGGGAACTTCTCAGTGACAGGGGTCGTGTCTTTCTTTCTGACGTCATGGAAGCGCTTCTGAAGGCCTGCCGCATTGTCCACCGAACGACTACTGCCTATCCCCCGCAGGCAAACGGCTTCTCCGAACGTTTTAACCACACCTTGGGGGACATGCTGGCAATGTATGTAACCTCCATTAATTCCACCTGGAATATGGTTCTTCCATTCATGACCTACGCTTATAACACTCCCGAGCAAAGACGGTAGGTTTCTCTCCGTTCTTCCTTGTGTTTGTACGCAAGCCATCATGCCTGCTTGACACGATCCTCATTTACACTAGCGAAGTATCTGGAGCCTCGTGAATCTCCGACGAGCCCGACGTGCGGAGGAGCATCGCCAACTGGCTCGCTTGCTCACGTCACACGAGAAAGGGCGCCAAAAGTTCCGCCATGGTGCATCGACGCCTACACCAGAATTTTCCATGAATGATCTCGTTTGGCTCTGTGTTCCGACCACTACTCCTGGGCTGTTGAGAAAGCTCCTTTCAAAGTACTACGGACCGTATTGTGTCACCGAACGGACGTCGACGGTAATTAAGTGGTAGAGACTCCGAATCCTTCCTCGGACAATCGCTGCCGTGGCTGAGAGACCGTTCACGTAGCACGCCTGAAAAGATACTTCGAACCCGCCGTGGTCTTGTGCCCCTAAGTTTCCAGGATGGCTCCTATTCGTCTCGAGAAATTTTAAAGGAGGCGAATCGTTCAGGAACTAGTCACAGGAAAACGGCAGTGCGCCAGCCTGAGCAGCCGCGAAAGCAGCATCGACAGTGACAGCCGAACCAAAACCACCGACGAGGAAGACGACAGGGGCGCGTCTCTGAACCTGCTCTATCTTGGATCCCGGTAATTAAAAGCCTTTCGTCCACTACATTGGGTTGAGCAATAAATCCCCTTAGACTACAAAGTAATCAAGGAGAATTAAGTGCACGGTGGAATTGTTTCGGGCTTGAGCAGAGCATGCCCCCTACCGTCTAGTTTTGAGTGGTGCAGGTATACCTTTCGAATGTCTGTCGGCTTGCGTTTTTATTAAAATTACGGGAAGCAACATTGCACACCCACTTATCGGCTTATAATGAAGTATAATTGTATTATAGGTAAAATATCTTATGTCCTCATTTGAGAAATTCAACTGTGACACTATCGGCCTAGCTTGGCAAAGAATACCGTGTGGTTCTCTAGTATTCGTTGTTCATCGTGAACCCTCTACGTCTTTGTGTTCCTGTGAACGTGACTGTGTGCAGCGCTAATAGTAGGTCATGTTTGTGTTAGAGAGCAATGTTGGTGTCCTGTTCCGACTGATATGCACCGTGAAATACGCGGGATTGGCTATATTTAAAATTTTTGACGCGCACTGGTGTGGAGTCATCTCTGTAATTTGGAAAACAAACGATGTATGACTCGGCGAACACCTCCTCTGGAGCAAGCGAAGTTGGGAATACAAACTCATGTAATATTGTTTCCCTCATTAATTTTTACCTTTACTTTTTAACGCGAAATATAATCTATAGGTGGAAATCAGGACGTCCCTATCATACTGGCGGATTCAAATTGGGCGATGGCTCAACGAATAAAAGTAGGGCAGTTGCGATCAAAACAATGTTAGTTAAATTATGTCGTGGGCGGTATTCGGATCTTGGACTTCAAGAATTCCACTCCGGCACTCCGCCGAAGAGCGGGACAGCGTGGCAAACGTTGCTGTAGGTGTGGCGCCAGTAAGTGTGCTCTGGACTTCGACTGAGAAATGCACGTTGGCAACATGTACTTAGCCCTACATTGGTGTTAGGATTCGGCTAGTTACAGAATCCCCATTAGCGGAGTAGCAAAGTTTGGTGCTCGCAGTTTTCCTCGCAAGTCCCGCTTCAAAGGTGGTTATATGCAGTGTCGTAGCAAGCGAGAATAAGTACACAGAAAACAAAGGATTTTCGAATGTGGTAGGCGCATGAACGGTCCCCAATGGACACTCATTCTTGGGTATTCACTAAACCTTAGAGTGCTAAGAGTGCTAAGATGTTGTTTTAATTGCATCATGCTTTTTACAAGAAAGGTGGAAGGACAAATGACTCGAGTACCGCCCAGTCATGAATGTGACCAAACAGCACACGGCGCCGAAATTTCCCAAATAATATGTTAAAAATCACACTGTTTTGTTTAGTTTGCGGATATTTATATAATATTGGAGCATTAAGAGACAAATCGAAAAACTTCCGAAGCATGTCATATGTTTCCGTCAGAAATGTCGGATGTCTATTGCGCAGTTGTCGCACCACTCATATAAGCGCTGTCTACCACACGCCAAAACGGGTGCTTCACTGGAGTGAATCCGATATCCTCCAACTCGGTATTTCAGACGAACTGCCTGGGGACCCCGGTTGGTCACATTTAGACGGCTCTGTGCTGCCGCAGTTAAGTGTGAGCATGCGAGAACGTTCGTTGGAAAGGAGACACCCATAAATACTCCTGCAGACGCAAAATGCTGTTTTCGGACGCAAGGAAGGAAAAATACTCCTTGCTTCATTTCTAGCCGGCGCTTTGTTTTGGTGTCGCTCGGAATTTTTCCACTCGCTCTAAAAATGCAGCGCAGCTCATTTCCTTGGTGCCGCTTCGTTGCATAAGGAACACGGCGAAAATCCAAAAATACATTTTTTTTCCTTCATTGTGTTTGAAAGGCAGCCCTTCCATTCATTTGACGCCATCTTTCCTTCAGACCGGTTGACTGATACACCGAACCAGGAATTCTGATTGATCAGCCGGGGTAAAATGTCGCTGCCGTGTTGCATTTGCTCCTGCTGCGACGTTGGTCTTGATATTTTTTAGAGTTTCAGTAGACTTTGGTAGGACACGTCCAGAAATTCAAAAAGCCAATCATGGTGGGTTCTAGGCGCGGAGCACCTCATGGCCCGGCATTGTTGTCGTAGCTGGTCAGGGGACACACTATCTAGCCAGCGCACCCAAACAGGGACTTCGGAAGATCACCGTGTGACCGGTTTGGATCGCACCTGGTCCCTCTCGTTACAAAGCCGAAGTAAAACCCTTTGTGCCTCACTAACATTTTTTTTTTATTTTGCCAGGCTGTCACTTTAGCCAACAAAATACCGTACAGAGCTCAACAGATGCAAGAAGCCTAACTGTGAAACAAGCCACCAACCCGACCAGGGGCGCTATTCCAGAAGGCCCGAGTTCCGCCAACTCCCGAGTTTCCAGCTGCTTGGATTATGAAAGTAGAGATAGTGGAGCGTTCGATACACCTCTAGCAAAACCGCCCGAATGGAGCGCAGCACGCCTGGCATATCCAGCGCGCTGTGTTGGGGCCGCTTACGTTGATAAAGTACAGCTTGTGCTATCTTCCGCATGCAGCACCATCTGAAACCAATCTGCAATAGTCATTCCCTAGTATAAACTAGATAACCCCAATGCTACTTTGAAATCCCCAGTCTGGCTGTAGGCCACGCCGGGCGCGGGGCGGTGCGTTTTTCTCGGTGTTCTGTTATTCCACAAAATTACGTTTGCTACATGGCTTGAGGGTAGTCCCAGTGCAGCTCTGCGCAAGCACAAACCAAGTAATCAAAGCGGTCCACTGTAGGGAATGGAACGCGCCCTGCACCCGACCGTCAAATATGGCTCTTGTTTACGGCTTGCATGCTTGAGTGCGCATGGTAGGCGCTTATCAGAAATCGTCCCGAGTCAAAAGCGTGTTTCGGCATAGGCGAGTGCGTTTTAAACGTTGAAATTGTGTAATTTGTTATCGACTGTGTTGTTACGGTGTATGAAGAAGGCTCCCGTGGTTAAATCATGTCGCCTTGGCCTCGCCTATCGGCTCATACAATAGGGAACTCCAGTTCAGACCGAACACCCCGCGACTGTGCCACCATTGGCTGACGGTGGCCTGCGGACTTCATTTTTGTTTTGTGCGAAGTTCGTGTCGCTGCTAGCGGGCATGAAATGACGACTTCGTGGCTACGACACTAGCCCACTCAAAGTGAACACCATGGCTGGGAAGTGGCTTTGGTTGTTACACCGCACCCACGAATAGGCTGGATGCGTGTAACTGACATTCGAACTCGGAAGAAATCCGGGCATGATTTTCGAGTTGAACTCGAGACGCACGTGGTGGCCACTGCTACTGCGTGGTTTAATTTTATGGTCGCCGTAGCAGGCATATTTCTGCCTCGACAGATCTTTTAAACGAATGAAGAATTTGGAGCTCGCTTTTAGCTCTAGAAAAGTACTGTGCATTAATTGTGGAGTCGTCTATCGACAGAAACCCGTCTGTGTCGACTTAGAGGCGGTTTTCACTCAATAACTGTCAAGGAGCAAGTCTAGTGTGCGCTGCGGTTTTGTGCGACGGGGAGCTTCTACACAAGCGTTTGTGGCGACCGCACCATCAATCGCCGCCAGTCGATCGTCAACTGATGTGTTCGCAATACGGTCAGTGGGTCCGAGACGTGTTTCCAAGACCTCGTTTTTTTTAGGTGGTTTGGCGGACATGGCTTGCGTAGGTTCCTACCGCGCGTCTACCCGTCTGCAGCCGGAGCGTGCGCTTCAGTTATCGTCTGCGCGCAAAACAGTTTAGAACGAATCGTTGCATGACTGTGCGTTTTGTTTATCATCAGCGCGGCAGACTCCCTCGAGTGGTTCCCTGACGCGCATTTCTTGTGAAAACGTTACTGGAAGGATAGCTTATACGTATTACATAAGCTGTCAAGGAGACAGTCGACGCAACAATAGTCGGTTGAGGTGGTGTATTCGCAGGGGTGTAGCCGATAAGAACGCAGGTCCCAGCGTTGAGATAACCTAGCTCCTTTCTCGCGCATGCACATTATGGGGTTCATCTTCTTCCCCTGGCACGTCTTTGGCGCATATCCCCGTGTCTGGAGTGGACATAATCCTGCCTTCCTCTTCCACATGGTCGATGCTGGTACGGCGCATTCCCCAATGGCTTTCTGGCCTGTTGCATCTGTTCATTATCATCGCTGCAATACAATCCACGATGCTTGTCTATTGTCAGAGGCAATATTTACACATTTCAACTTGTTTTGTTCAGCGTCACCATCGTATGGCAGGAAGCCGAGCATCGGAAGCGAGTAAGGGAGAGCTAAGAATTAAAGTTACCGCGTGGCGCAAGACGGGAAGGTAAGTGGGAGTGGGAAGGGCGCGAAAGAAGAGGTTATGAGGGGATTGAACTCTATTAGAAACATAACGACTGTGCAGAGCTTCTTCGAACATAAGCGGGAAGGACAAAATAAAATAAAGCAAACAAATCTGAAAAGGTGTTGTGCTTGTTGCTATTTCCTACTTTGTAACACATGGCCACTTGGGGGATTGGCCCGCAGTTGGAAGCTTTAAGTAACTAATGTGCCCTGTTCGAAAATTCATAACACTGTGATTTGAAAAGTAAGAGTTTTATAATAGTGCGTGCAGGGTGAAACTTGAACGTGATGTTACGGAAGTAGTACAGGTGCACACCACCCCCGCAGAACCCCGATTCTCTGGACGCTGTGGCGTGTTCGAGTGTGCTCAAACACTAAGACGACCAAATGAAATTTAGGAAACTGACGCAAACAAGTAATAGCAGAGAAGAAGCCATTGAAGTTATTCCGTGCCGAAAGACAAAGCAGCGAAAGCGAGGGAAAAGGCGAAAGTACATTATATTAGAAAAGAAGTTGCCAATATGCATCGCCAGGCGTTCGCCTTTAGAGGAACGTAGGGCAGACTGGACTGTGCCGAGAAAATTTTGTGTTGAAACCCCAGTGCTAGCGAAACACGTGTGCCCGAGCGTGTACGAAAGCGACCTATGTCGATTGTGCGCTACGGAGAGCGCCACTGCGGCTCACATCCTCTGGGACTGCAAAACTCACCCGCGCGAGGCCAACGAGGTGACGACGATCCCTGCGCAGCTAGAAGCTGCCACGAGGTGCTACGATCCAGACATACAACGCCAGGCCGCGCAGCAGGTCTCGGCCGCCCTGGAACGACAGCGACCGAACGAAACCGCGGACAAGAGACGCGGCCCCCCTGCCATGGGACGGCGGCCCTCTGGAGTCCCCGGGAGTAGCGAGCACGCTCGACCACTGTGAGCAGGAAGTCAAGATTAACGTACAGACCGCGTTGGAGTAGCTTTTTCCCTCCCTGCGTGGAGGAAGTGCTTACTTCTGCAGGCAACTTAAATAAAGTTGTTCTCTCTCTCAAAAGCGGAGGCGTCTGATAACGTAACACAAGCAGCAACTGGTTTGAATGTGGCGCGCTTCTATGACTATCTTTCTTTTTTTAGCAGTAAGCCATAGTCACGTGATTGCACTTTCTGCCACTGGCAACAGAAACTATTTCTTAGTACAAAAAATTCAAACAACAAGCTCGTATGAACGCCTGTAATAAAAATAAAAGGGTTTTTGTAGTGAAATCCAGATTAGTAATGTAAAAGTACAATAAAGTAAAGTAGTTGGATTTGCTTGCCCACAGTAGCCAGCAGTGCAGCAGTGGAACGAGAGAACGCACTAAAAGATGCGGCACACCCTAGTCGCGCATCCTTGGAGTGCGCTGCCCTGGAGCGATTACCTCACCTCAATAATCAGCAAATAGCATGAATCGCATTTCAAAGCGTTTTAACCCTGCCCCGAGATATTATCATCAGCTTATTATTATCACCACCGCACCGCCTTGCCCAAGTTTCGCTCAGACTCGGGCCTTCTGGAATAGCACCCCACGGACTGGCGTTTTAATTTTGAAAGGGTTTTAACGCTACAAGTGGCTCGACACTAAGAAGCCATTGCGGCACGCATTCATGAAGTTTCTGTTCTTCTATACTCTTTGAAATATATTCACCAAAGTACACCCGCATCGGCCGAGCATCTACATTCACTGTTAGACATAACTTGAGCGTGCACTGCCAAATACTCTGGATTCTCAAAAAACATTATCACGTCCAATGGCATACCGTCGCAGTCATCCACTGCTAGGTAACGAATTCCGTGCGGGCTCAAAGGAAGCTCTTTGCGCATTGTCCTCCGAGGAACGTCCGAGAAAAATACACCTTCCCAACAGTGTAGAAAATATCGTCTACTGTTTCGGTTGTTTTACACAGTGCACAGTGCGTACGCCACGGAACAAAATAACCCCTTTCTGACACCCATGTCTTTGTGGTCAATGTATTTGTATCAAGTTTAAAAATGAATGAATTTCACCCCTGGAGGTACTGCATTTTTAACACGTTTAGGTGCGTTTTTCCCAGGGCCAGCAGCGTATATGGCTAGGTACATAGGAACAGGTAGAATAACGGTACATACAGTAATCCCTCGTTATAACGTAGTCAGCGGGATGGCGAAAACTTTCGTTATAAGCGGTATTTTCATACAAGCGACGACTCAACAAAAAGCCTAAAGCAGTTGAGCCTTAATTGCACCAAAACTGCAAGGAATCAAAATACAATGTATTGAGTGAAGCAAAGCTTTATTCAGGTGCAAAAGAAGCAGTGAGCTTAGGCTATTTCAAGATTTTGCCGGGCGCGAGCAACTCCTGCTCCAATTTGACCATGCATTGAATGAGGCTGTGGTCGCCGCCCATCAGAGTGACAGTGGCTGTGGCCATTTTGCAGGGGGCATGTGGGCGTCACAGAACGCTACGCGAGTTTCGCGCTGGAAAGCGCCGCAAATGTGGCTCGAGTCTGAGGTGGTTCTTGTTGCGCTCAAAAGACGATTAACTCCTCATTTTGGGTGCACTGCGGAATCTAGAAAACTGACCGGTTTAGCACTAGGGGCTTTGCATAATCTCTGGGAAATTTTTCCCCGAGGTGTGCAACAGTGAAGTTTGCAAAACAAAAGTTTTTCGGCGCCCCGTTGTCGACGACACTGCTAATCCTACGGTTCAAGTGTCCGTGTTCACGCAGCGTCGCGTCTACGCCAATGACCAATGTCTAGTAACTAAATTTAATGACCCTACTACGCATTCGGTCCGTTTTACTAAAGTCGGATGGCGCGAATCGAGCATGGTCGGCTCGAGAAAATCGCCGGGGAAAGACCATCTTGCGATTGACCCGCCATGTTGGCAGCGTGACGCGTCGGTGGGTCGCCGCTGCTCGCCACATCGCTCTAAGAGGGTCAAGCTCTTCGTGCACTTCGAGTAATGCGGCATGCGTTTGGGTTGGGACCAGAATAAATTTCGAATAAACCGATATTTCGAGTAAAGCGATTTTGTTGTAACGAGGGATTACTGTACATCCTTATACAATTTTGTCTGTGAAACACAACTGAAATACTCCGCTGAAAACCGCAAACTCAAAAACTTCACCGCGTTGGCAACTTCTACTAGTTACCGTGAACGCCACCACTCATGCGGCCACTTGCAACAACGAAATCGGGCAAAGCTCGACCGAGTCGTACTTGCCATGCAGTCTTCGAAAAAGGATCGCATACAGAGCGAAAAAAATAAAAAAAACGACTAACAAGCTGTAGCCCACACTCCTGAACTCGCCTGAAAAGATTTGTTTGGGTATTCCTCTCCTACCTTGAAGCCCATACTAATACCGCGAACACGGGGCGAAGTTTCTGCAAGTTCACTCGAGAAGAATGTAGAACTTGCATCACGTACCACAAGTTGCTGGCAAGGAGAACGTGCATATGTTTCGCGTAACGAACATAGACAACCCAGACTCTTTCCATTTGTCCGCCTTCACGAGCAGCTCTTGAGCTTGCACTCGCCAGTAGGGCTCACTATCTCTATAATACCCCAGTGGAGGGCCGGGATACTTGAAAGGATGGGCGACCCAATTCATGTTCGCGAAAGTCTCTGGGGATGTTAGCCAGTCGCGTTTCCAGAACCCCACACACTTTCCTTATTTCACCAGGCTTCCTATGAAAACGCAAAATTGTTTTACAATTTCGACAACCTCAGCATTGTGCCTCAAAAACACACGTTCGTAGTGAGCAAAATTTTGGGGGTGATCGTTGCGCTGCACTGTTGCCACGGAGGCTGCGTTTTTCTCGGCCGGAAATAAGTGCACAATACCCTCAACTAAAGAAAAAAGTATGAATGAACACAATTATTTCAACACACTAACGAAAACTCCATTCAATTTTTTATTATAGGCGTTTTTAGTGGCGGCTGCGTGCACACGTTACTTCCAGTATTGAAGGCAGGCCGGTACTGAAACTAGTCCATAGAGGGCGCCACAGCCCTCTAGAGAAACACTGGGGCGCACTCGACGGCCGTCACGTTCAGTGGAACTGTTTTAATTTTTGCGTAACAGATGAGTGCACCGGGAACGGTCTAATTACTGTCGCATCATGGCCGCCACAGGAGCAGTCATAGTTCATTTTAATCAATTGGCCGAGCCGCTTCTGCTCAGTGACTAGCCAGAGTCACTGTTAATTATCTATAGTGACGCTGCCTAGTCAGTAAGCTGAAGAGGTTTGGCTAGCTCCATTAAAATCAAGACACACCTTATTGGCTAGTTCCGTAAAATCAAAATGCCGTATTGTCCCTGCAAATCCGTAATGCATTCCTAAAAATGCCGTTTTCAGTAATGCTTTCCAAATCCTCCTGAAAGTACATAGTTTAACGTACTTTCATATTTATATTGCTTAGAGACAGTGCGGTTCAGTTTACAACATACATTGTGTAGAAACCAGAGACACGAATAATCAATTGTCGGCAAACAAACTCCACAGTGTTCGGTGCACGTTAAAGATCCCCAGGTGGTCAAAATTAATCCGGAGCCCTCCACTGCGGCGCGCCTCATCGTCTTTGTTGCGTCGGCGCGTTATACCCTGTATTCGTCATCATCATTAAGCTCCGCAGTGGAGGTGGCGGCCAATCAATGGTGCAGATTTAGGCAGGTCGCCTATAGAAGATGGGAGAGTGCCGTCACAGGTGAGAGTTAACCATTTTCTCCACGGTGGCCCTCGCTGACACACTAATAGGCTGGGGCCAAATTCTCTAAAACGATGGGTGCCCATTTTAGACGACGGGTATTGGCGGGCAATTGTAGGTATCTTTCGGTAGGTAGACCTGTGGAGGGGCGGGAAAGTGTGAAATTACATGCGGTGTCATCCTCCATGAACACTGATCTTAGGCATGAAAAGACGCGCAAAAAAAGCCGTGCTCAGCTCTGAGATCATCGTTTTGCTCGTCGTCTGTGCCTTAGACCACGTGATCCTGCAGACTGACACCACGTGTAATTTCCACAATTTCCCGCCTCTCCACGGGTCTTCAAACCAAAGAATATTTGCAGTTGCACGCCAACACGCCTCGTTAAAAATTTACGGCGGTTGTTTTAGAGACTTTGCTCGTAGAAAGCTAAAGCAGTTTCTTAAAACCGAATCTGGCCGCGCCTTCCGCGCCAGCCCTCAATAGCGGCCTACTTGCGTTATCGCCCCCGCTTAATACCCTCAATAAGGCCATTTCATAACCTGTCTAAACACAACGCCCACGACGTACAATAGTTGACTCGAAGAGTATCGGCTATTATATTTATCTAAATGGCCAGATAAATTACACAAAACGTTGGAACGCATAATCCACGTGCAATGCTGCGCAGTTTCTATCAGTTGTCCCCTTTTCATTGCGGCTTTTTAAAACTGGCCATGTGGAGAAAACGCAAGTTTGGTTATTTCGGAAGTTCGCCTCGCTAGGATAACGCGGCAACCACGTTTAACACAAACCTCACTACAAGTGCCTGTATAATTATGCAAATAGAGAATGGCGATGAGGCGTAGCAGATCATTTCACGCACTAGAACCCATGACGTATTATGGGCAGGTGTGCGGCCGGCTGAGGCCGGCAAAAAGAAACACGTTAGGCACCGTTGTAAACTTGCATAACAAGCTATCTGCGCCTTAATATAGCGTCGATTCTTTTTATAGCAGTAACTTTGGTGCAGTTAACAATGAAAATAACGAACGCAAACGTAAGCGTGGAAGCACCAGTTCGTACTGCGGGCTCTTTGTCCGGCTCTTTTGGTTGTGTCACGCGGCGTTGGCCAATTGGCATAACCGGCACTGCCACTTACGCGACTCTGCAGGTCGAGGTTACCCAGTGTTTGATAAAACGACTACTATCAAACAAAACAACAGGCTAGGTGCAAATCCTGCCATGAACGAAGCGAGTACGGAAAGCGGGCACGAACGGTATTGTGGCGCCACCTAGCGACCGGAGGGCAAACGAAGAAACAAAAAACGTTTCGTCGTCCTCTCAGCCCTAGTCAACATTTTAACCCATCTTTCATGTATACCTTCCCTAGATACGCCATCACTGACGCCACGAAACACACCATTTAGACGCCAATTGATGTTCTGGCCTAAACTGTGTGTCTCAAGGGATAGGACATCGTTTTTTGCCGAACGAGCAATTGGAGCACAATAAAACACCGAATCTTCTGAGTAAAACAAGCAAGCGATTTTTCTGCGTGGCCACGTTTAAGAAGCACTCATAGAGTGAGGAACGAACAACGCGCTTTCCTAAGATATTTGTCCCAACAAAACAATGTTGAAGGAATCATCTTCACTGGTATATGAACATACACCAAGTATTATTTCAATATTTTAGAAATATCATCAGATGTTACTTACCTGGTGGAAATCGCTGCATTGTATCGCCGCCCGATCTGGAAGGAAAGCTGAAAAAACGCGATAATCGATCAAATAAAGATACATGTACAGACAATATTTAGTCCAAATAAAAAGCATGTCACGTCTCATAATAACTGCAGCATTTTATGTATTGCTAATGGAGTAATATTTTTATTAGAGTTTGCTTAAGACAAGTGTTCAAATTTGGTCAGTCACTTTGGGTAACTCGAAAGCATAATTTTTAGAAATAGAACCGAATTGTAATGCAGGCGAGAAACTGCAAGATACAGTTATTGCTTGACTTGCTACAAACATTCAAGCTATGCAAAAATTAATGCTGAAAAAATGGAAACTCATCTTGAAGTGCTCCCTCGTTACACCCCCAAGCACACGCACGCACCGGCACACGTACACACACACATTTATAACACAGCTTTGATAAAATATCGCGAATACCAAATGAACAGCTGGAAGCTCTTGCAGAAAGACAAGAGAGAAATCCAGTAATAACGACAACAATCTCCCCGAGGACCTTGTGCTCTCTCCCGGCATCTGGGTGCTGTTCGGAGTAAATCCTGTTATGAAGATAAAAGAGAGAAAACAGACTTTATTACATGAACGGAGTCAGCTGGGCGATTTCCTCGGTTCAGAAATCATGATGGCACGCCAAGTCGTCCCAGCCCGGTGGATCAGATGGTGCGCCCAGCCGTCTCACTCCGGTGGATCAGGCGAGGGCGATCTTCGAAGCTCAAGCTGGCATTTCTCCCTCCCACCGGTCAAATGAGGTGTTGGGAAGTGGCAAAATTTTGTAAATGATCTGTACTCTGCATAAAATGGTATTAGAGTGCAGGACGCGTTCCAGAAGTCGCAGCATGAGTTTTCTTGCACTGGCCCAATTAGGTGAAGCTTGGTCAGATGTGTTGGTTTGTATGGAAACCAGGAGCGTCCCTTCTTGTAGGTAATACAGGGGTCGCCCGGAGGGAGCGGTGACCGGGTTAGCCTGCACGACTGGATCCCGCCCTGCTCCGACGTTTAGGGGATCACCGTGTCTAGCGAAAGCATTGTATGTGTCGTGGAACACGAAATGTGATCGCATTCGTCAACATAGCAAACTGTCCTCTCGCTAGCACGAGGCGTTGCTAGTACGGTGTCTGGAAAATGAACTTACATGTGTGTGTGCGCTCATGCACGCGATCACCACCAAAGTCGCATGCAGTTCAATACAATATTAGCACCCCGTTCCGGACTGTAAATAAAACTGGTGCACGCTGGCCACGGGTATCTTATTTTGGATACCGTGCCTACCACGAAATATAATTCGCAGAGCCGGAGTAGAGCAATTCGCTACGGAACGTTCAACACGAGGCGGCCTGAAAGAAGGAGGGCCCATCTCTATGGCGAGAGAATGGGACGAGCTCCATCGGGCAGGTCCTGTGGTTAAGAGTGCGGTTGCAAATTTCAACAATGTTCACCACCATCGACATCAGCGTTTCGCCATCACATTCCTGGAATGTTCACCGCATTTCCTGTATTTTACAGCGAGGGGCTTGTATAGGCTCGCAATTTCCGTTGATGTGCATCATGCCAGGCGGAGGTACGCCATTTGGCAGGCAGTTGGCGCCACCGCCTCGACACTCGTCGAAGGCGCGATATCGGATTGCGCGCGCGGCCACGCAGTGCACGTCGACCCCCGCATACATGCGTGAACAAAATTTCAGACATTGGTGGGTGACCTTTCAGAAAGTACGTACTGCGGCCAGTGGCGATATTATCTACCCCGACTGTGCCGGAAATGGCCGCCAGTGTGCCGAAGTCACCCAACAGCTTTGTGATAGTCAAACAAACATTTCCCGTACGAGATCATGAGGAGCTGTTCTCCTTCCGCCGCACTCGCCAACTCCATGCTGGTTACCGTGGGACGCTTACCGCGAGGCCAGACGTGCTCGCTAAATGACGCGACGTCCGTCTAGTGCGCGATTTCGGCTCGCGCGATGAAGGGACGCACCGCACTAAAACCAAGATATGTGAATCGATAAATGATCACACCTCCATGCGTAAGCTTTCAGTTGTGCATACCGCTCCGAATGGCACTGCCGGAGAACCTGACTTCTCCGGTAGGTGGTCACCAGCGTGCGAATTCAGGTCCGACGTTTTAGCATATTTCTGTACTGAATTTGGCTTTATTCTTTTGCTGCCCTCTAGTTCACTTGGGTTTTTTATTTAAATTGGGCCACCTTGAAAATTAGCGATACTGGGTTCACAGCGAAGGCAATACCACGTGTTTTCAGTCTGTCAGGAAGCGATGGGCATGGATCGTCTCAAGCCACGGCAATGCAGAAAGGCAGGCCGCAGATGTTCCACTGAATAGTTTTTTTTTTGTGATGCCCGTAGTCATTCAGAATTACGGCATACGCCTAAGCTCGCGCAAACTCAGCTTCAGCTACAAGAATAATTGAAACATAGAATTTAAGGGTAACAAACCAATATCATTTAATCGATCGATCATAAATGAGCAGTTCCAAAAAACTGGGAAAAGTCGTCTCCACATGTTAAAAATAGAACAAAAAAAAACGTAATGAGTCGTTGAGAGTGCGGGAGAGTTTTTGCTTACGTTTCAACATATCATGTCAACATAACCCCCGACATGATGAATTATAAATTTTTGACTCCGCCACGATGCCACCTTCAATGCAAGTGTTAAACCTGGAAATCGATTCGCACACGTGTACCCAGCTACTCTACATGAATACAATTTCATGTTTGTAATATTAATTACTTAAAACGCAGACTGTTCCAAATTGAGGAGAAGATGGCAGGCTAGTTCAAGCTGTGAAGATGGATGCAACCAACGCTGGCATCGTGCTCTCCTTTAAAGGAGCCATGAAGAGAAAACACAAGTTTGATTCATTCGAAAGATTGCCTCGTTAGAACCATACGACACCACATAACGCAAACTTCGCTCAAATAAGCTACATAATTAGGAAAAAAGGAAATGACCATGCGACCCACCACCTCATTTTCCGCAACAGAACCTGCGATGTCACTTGAATGCTCTGCGATTGGGAGGCCGGCAAAAGCAAACGCATGTTAGGCAGGGCTTACAGTGCATAGCGAGTAAATGCCCGTGCATACTGCACATTCCTTTTATGACAAAGAACGGTGGAGTAAACGGTTGAAGGTCCGAACGAACTCGCAAGCGTGTGCGCCAATGCATACGAAACTAGCGCCGGCCGAGCTCGACATCTCGCCGTCGCGCAGACGAATTTTCGGGTTCGAGGCTCTTCGGGCCAACGAACCGTTCCAGCACGCACAGCCGCGACCTTGCTTCGTATCGTAATCCCTTCACAGGAGGTTGGCCGAATCGCCAACCAGCAAAGGTAAAAATAGAAACGAGGGGAGTAAGGAACAGCAAGAAGCGACGAGATAGTGCCAGTCGTCGCGTAAGTTTTCGAATGGTGTTGGCTTGCTGCTGTCGTTACGAGCTCGTTTCCAGCTTACAACTATTGAAAATTTCAGTTTGTTCGAGTACTTTCGAACGGCTTTCCATACACGCACCGGCCAACTGGCATAAGTGATACTGCTACTGAAATTGAACTATTATTAACCGTAATCAAAATACGGCACATACGCACCATATATTCGTCCGTCGCGACGGGGCTGACGAGGCAGCGGCGGCAGCGGTGCCGACGGCTGGGCGTTCGTCTGTTGTGCTATCGCGGAATGGTTGCTTTCCCGTCCACCGCGTATCCCACAACTCTTGCCGCTCGTGCACTTAGAAGCATTGAGCGTTTTGTGGTGTGAGGTTGTTAAATGCAAGCCCGAGCTCCTCGCGAGAGTTTTGTTCTCCGGATCAGGCGATTCCATGACTAGGGCTGCGGGTGCACTATTTACTAGTATTTTTAAAATGGCCGCCGTCTCGATCGACTCCCGCGTGTGGGTGCTATATGGAGTCGACATACTAAGTATCTCTTTCATGGACCGGCTCTATGACGCCATTGTACACGTCACGGAATGTTCAATTTTAGCGGGAGATTTAAAATTTTGGCTTAAATTCCTTATTTCTCAGTGAATAAAGCATCATTTGCTTCCGGGAAGCGCTTGGGGTACTATGAAACACCTAATCTTTCGAATAAAACAAACTTTTGTTTCTCTTCATGGCTCCTTTAAGGGGGGCAGTGTCCAAATGACACGGTTGCAAAAATATGTGAATTTCAGGACCGACACGAAACCGATAATGGCGAAAGCATAGCAAATACACGTCCCCGGGTATGCGTTTTAACACGAAGCTTTAGTGTCCTCACTGATGCCGTGTTACGCAGGAAAGCCGAAATGATTGATTGATTGATTGATTGTAGGGTTTAAGGAGGCGAAGAAACGCACGCGATGAGGCGCGCCGTTGTCGAGGGCTCCGGATTAATTTTGACCAGCTGGGGCTCCTAAACGTGCGCCGAAACCTCATACACGTGGGCGTCTTTGCTTTTCGCCTCCATCGGAAAAGGAAAGGCAAAATATAGCCGTGAGCATTGAGTATAGCAGTAAGTAACCTGTCATATAATTTTGATAATTGCGGCAACTTATAGCAGTTAGTAACCTGCAAATATAAGTTTGCGTATTGGGACAACTTCAAGGACAGTGTTCATATTGATGTGATGACAGGCTAAGGATTTCCGGGCAATGTTGGCCACACCACGTGAAGATGCACCACCACCATGTTTGTCCTTCCTAAATACATTGTACCTATTTAAGAAATTTGCGTGTCAGGAGTTGAAATGGGTTTTCTGAAGACACACCACACTTGGCTGATTGGAATGCAATATCTCATAGACATCATCCATAATTTTATCGAGGTCTAGGAGTTGCTCGTGTGTTTGGGTGCTTCTTTTACGTTTTTTTTTTCGGGGCGTGTATTCCCGGACGGGGCTTTTTCGGCCTTTTTGTTGGTTTGCGACGCCGCAGCCCCTTACTTGCGCTGCGTTAAACACAAGAAAGCCCCGATTTCCATCTCGTCGTAAGGTGTCCTGGGGGTGCCAGGCGCAACGGACCCCTGGACTTGGCACTTGTTCGGGTTCCCTTTGTTTGAGCCGTCTCCTCCACTTGCGTCGGCACACCCATGGTTGTTTTAGGCGGTGCGGCGAAGTGGGAAGCCGATGCAGGGGTCCTGTGTACATGTCCTCGGCAGCCTACATTGTACTGGAGGCTCAGGAAGGAGGGGCAGGAGCGGCATCGGTCCCGCTGGAGAAGGTTGGCACCACAACCCCTGAGGCCTCAGCAAGCGGTGTGGTGACGGGTTGGGCTGCTTGAGGCAACCCATGGGGAGGGGGGGCAGGGGGGGGGGGTGCACTACGGGGCAGAGTCCGATTCACGGTACTGAGTCCCTGCTGATACCAGGCGCTGCTCCGCGCCCCGGAGAGCTGCCGCAGCGTACCTCCCCGAGGGGAAAGAGACGAACCTATTCGGAGCTTTTGGGAAGCTGATGTTTTTGTGACCTTAGTGTTAAGGATTCTTTTAGTTAGAACTTTTCGCAGGCCCTGAAGTAGGCAGCGTATGGGCCGCTGAAGTTAGCATATGTGAAGTTACCAGAAATTCAGTTGTCGGTGGAGTGGTCCTCTCCGGCGCATTTGACGCAGGTTGTTTTCTCGCGGCAAGAGGGTGTACTGTGCTCGAACCACTGGCCCTTGAACCAGCTTCGTGGGTTCGGTACGTACGGATGAATGAAACATTAGATGAGGCCTGCTTCTACGTGATCTGGGAGGTACAAGCGGTTCAATGTTAGGATATTGTGTTAGGTGAGGATTATCATCCCTGAGCATCGTTATGAGGCGCACATGGCTGTGACGCCCTCATCCTTTCAACCTTCGAGAAGTTGAGGCGTCTGTTTCCGTAAACAGATCTGTCTCAGAAATCGCACCCTGGGAGCTTTTCAACTTCAGGTTTGGTGTGACCGTAATGTCCATATCAAGAATGCGGGTTTGGACCAAGAGGATGCGAGCTTGTTGATCAGTGATAAGCTGGACCACAATTTTTCCTGCCCTAAGCTTTAAGCTTGATACTTTTCACCTAAAGGGCTTTGCAGAAATTTTGAAACCAGCAATACGGGTAGTAAAACGACAGGTGTTGCTGAGTCACCTGACTTGATTAGAAAAAAACGAGAAGAGTTGTCAGGCTTAGCAAGCCCGCTTGTTAAAAGTGGTGGAAATAAAACTTCGGTGCGGCCCTTTTTTCGGGGACCCATCATGTTTTGAGGGTGTTTAAACAACACCATACAGGTTAGTATAAAAGCAGAGAACGGGAGACTTTCTTCACTCGGTTTCTTGTGATGGCGAGAGAGGTCCCGGAGCTCCCTGCCTGGTAAACAGACAGGAAGCCCATCCGCAGGAGCTCTACCGCTGCTCCGACAGGTACCGTTTGTGGTTTCCACCCTTCACCTTAAAATTAATAACCAGGGTTGGTTACAGCGCGAGTATGGGGGCTCGGGTACCACCGCATCGACAACACCACCACCATGAATACTCAACGTGCCCGTGCGGGACGAAATATATGATTCCATAGGTGTAAGAATATTGATTTGCTGACTTCTGCGCAGTTTTTGCAACATGAACTGTCCAGGTCAACACTGTCAGTATATGTAAAACGGTAGGATTTCTATCAACTAAACCTGATGTGACACTGTCTATCATTGAATTTTAAAGCTGAAATAGGAGCTTGTGTCCTTTTTCTGCTTCATTAGGCAGTAACATATAAGCTTGGCGCGGTTTTTGAACCAGTCCTTTTTCTAGGTGCAGAAATTTTTTATCAGACGTTTAAGGTGTTATTCCGGGAGGAGGAGATTAAACACCATCTACTCTTACCACATCACGGTGCCTCAAGCAGAACTGAGTTAGTAGAAACTCTCTGCCACGATTGGGATACTAAGGCATCGCTAATTACACAAGGAGACACGATCTCTCCAATGTTCTTCACAGCATGTTTACAAGAAGTATTCAGAACATTGAATTGGGAACAGTTGGGAGGGAGCTTTACTGGAGAATACCTGATTAACCTCATTTCCTGATAACGTTGCCTTGCTAAGTAACTCGGGGGACGAATTTCACAGCAGGCTTACCGCACTGGACAAACAGAGCAGAACCGCGGGCCTGAAAATTAATATGCAGAAAACGTAAGTAGTGATCAATAACCTCAAGACAGCACAGCGGTATGAGATAGGTGGTGAGGCAATGGAAGTAGGAAGCGAATAGATCCCTTCAGGCCAAGTTTTGACCCCGGATACCAAACAGAGGCAGACATAATGAGAAGGATAAGAATGGTGTGGAGTGCATTCGGCCGACATTCATGATAATGAATGGGATCCTACCATTCTCCTTGAAGAAGAAAGTGTATGACAGCTGCACCTTACTGGTATTTACCTACGGGGCAGAAACATAAAGGCTCAGTAAGAGGGTTCAATTTAATTTGAGGACGATTCGGCGAGCAATCGTCATCATTATCATCATTTATTATACCCTTAAGGGCCCCTTGCGGGGTATAACATAAGGGGGCGGCAAGTACAGAAATTCCACAGCAGGTTATGGTCGATGGTACTGGCGTAGAAGAGAGGCAGATTCATAAAGAAATGGCAGCAACACAGCAAATAGATATACATATGTACCTAAAAGGAACTGTAACAATAAAAATAACGAGCGGAGACCCCTTTAAAAATAATTAAAATGAGCCATTGATTGGCCACATGAACCAATCACTCCCACACATGTCTCTCAGACAGAGTCACTGACCGTACGGAGTGGTCAAACCATTTCGCCAGGTGGGCAGCACATACACAAGGCCAAAGCCGAACGGCTAGCGCAGTCCCCGCGCGGACAACATACCAGTGACCTCGCCTCGATGCCCCGCAGTTGTCCGCGCACGCTCGCCGGCATAACGATGGCGTCGTTGCTAATCCCCCGTGGAACGCCGTCGTCCGCCGCCGGTCTCACGGGAAGAGTTGCTATAATCCCAGCCTAGCATTCTTGTGTAAGCCCTTGCGAGCCGGCCTCCAAGCCGCGCGCCTTTACGGCATTACTTCACCTCCCGCCAGCCAGTCAGCCCTGGCGAACGACCGCATACCAACAGAAGAGAGGAGCCCGAACTTAACAAGAACTGAAATAGTTTGTGATTAACTCCCTGAACACTGAGGGGTCGCGTTCGTTGACTATGGTTTCGGGTAGGTTATTCCAATCTTCTATGGCTTCAGGTAAAAAGGATTTGTTAAAAGCGTTAGTTGACCTATGCAGTCGCTGCAAACTTAATGAGTTAAAAAGGCGACGCGGTGAACGGGCAGGAGGGAGAAGGACTGTACCGCGTTGTGAGGGGAAATTATAATATATTTTGTGCAAGAGGCATAGCCAAGTGACGTTTCGGCGGATTTCGAGGGTGGGCAGGTTAAGAGATTGTTTAATACTGGTAATACGTAAGCGTGGCTTGTACTGTGAGGGAATAAATCTAGCAGCACGATTCTGGTTGATTCAAGTGAGTCGATCAAGTAATTTTGGAGGGGGCTGGAAATAGCCGACGCATATTCAAGTTTACTATGCGTAAAAGATTCATAAGCCAGTTTTCGGATTTAGGGGGGACAGAAGGTTAGCGATCTTTTGATATATCCAACTGATTTAGCCGAGGCGGCTGTTAGTTGCTGTATTTGATCGCACCGTGTTAGATTGCTTGATATCACTACTCCGAGGTATCGATACGAATCAGCCTGGGTTATGAAATTGGAATTTACCGAATACTGGAAAGAAAAGTTACTGCGCTTGCGCGAAACTTTACATTACTTTACATTTATTTATGTTTAATTGCATCAGCCATCGTGAACACCATTTTTGTATGTTAGATAAGTCATTTTGAAGGATATTTGGGTCAGAGCTACTTGAAATGCGGCGGTAAAGTAAGCAGTCATCTGCTAACAGGCGAATGGTTGTTGAGATTTCTTCTGGAATGTCATTAATAAAGATCAGAAATAAAAGGGGCCCAAGTACTGACCCTTGCGGAACACCGGATATTACCTTCACGTGAGTTGATTGGTGATTCTCCACAACAGTAAATTGAACCCTATCGGTGAAGAAATGTTTAATCTAAGCTATAATTAATGGGTCAACGCTGAGGGAGGAAAGTTTACTTATAAGACGCAGATGGGGGAAACGATCGAATGCTTTTGAAAAGTCAAGGTATATTACGTCGGTTTGAATGGAGGAGTCAAGGTTAAAATGAAGATCAGTAGTAAATTCATACAGCTGCGTCTCGCACGAGAGTCTACGGCGGAACCCATGCTGGTTGCGAAAAAAGAAGAAATTTAGGTCCACATGGGTTGCGATGTTGGAGTAGATTACGTGTTCTAAGAGCTTGCAAGTGAAGCGTGTTAGAGAAATTGGGCGGTAGTTTGATGGGTCTCAACGGTTTGCGGATTTGTGTACTGGGGTGACCTTGCCTATTTTTCAGTCCCTTGGAATGACACCAGTGTCCAGAGATTGGTTAAAAATGATTTGTAAGCTATGACTGGATATTAGTTTGGTGCTTTCCAAAATTTTCGCGGGAATGCTATCCGGACCTGGGGCACTCGAGAAATATAATCAGAGGAAAGAAAGATGATTGGTATAACATTAAGGGACAAAAAAGAGAGGGGTGGGTCAGGAAACAAACGCGTGTTTATTAGCATCCTCCATAAACCGCACGGGTGCGCACCATCTGTCCACGATAAACTGGTGCGCACCGTCGTGGGGCAATTTTTGGTTGCCCCATCACGCACCGTGAGAGCCGACGGTGCGCTTGGGTGCAATCCCGAGTTGCATCGCAGACGACGCTGGCGAAGCGGCGTCCTCCACCGTCTGCTGCACAGCGAACAGCAGTACAGCGAACTGCAGCATCGGCGCACTCGTGTGAAGGCGGAACGGGCTGTTGCTGATTGTTGCTGACAAGGGTGGATGGCTTTCGAATTCATCGGGCAACGATGCGACTGGCTCATAACAGGCGCTAATAAACGGCTAGAGATTGGAAATGTGGGCGCGAACTCGTGTACTGCTGGAAGCGTGATTGCATGGCCAGCCAGTTGTAGCTTTGCATTCGTTTAGTTCGAATGAATTACACAAACAGTTACTGGAGTGCCTAGACCATGAAGACATGCATGCTTTGCTGTAGCGGAAGGGCGGAACATAACAGGCACTCGCGTTATGGCTCTCAGAACGAACATGAGAAGCAGCTTGTAGGTTGCTGTTTAGGGGAAGCGGTGGAAGTACGTTGTCGCGCATGTGTCACGGATATGGCTTGTGTGTACACATAATCATTGGCTTTCGATAAATATCACTTTGTCGTTCCGCTGTGTTATACCACACTGCTTCTTAGCCACTTGTGAACGTTTTAATGAGTTGCTTTCACAGGTAAAGAGATGGCGCTAGTGTAAAACCGCACAGTTTTTCCTCGATCAATGCTCCGTGCCGGTGGGCACAGTCGTGAGGCACTGTGCACCGCACCGGTTTTGGGGGCAACCCCGGTGCGTGTTTATCGAGGATGATATATCAGTAAAAATTAAAAATAAGAAATGTACGTTGGCAGGGCATGTAATACGAAGGCACGATAACCGTTGGTCATTAAAGGTAACCGACTGGATCAGTAGAGAAGGCAAGCGTGGCAGGGGCGGCAGAATGTCAGATTGGCAGAGAGATCCGAAAGTTTGCTGGGATAAATTGGTCGCAGTTAGCACAGGACCGAGATAATTGGAGATTATTTAGAGAGGCCTCTGCCCTGCAGTGGCCGTAGATAGGCTGGTATGATGATGATGATGGTGATGAGGATGACTAAAACAAGTACTCGTCTAAAGTGCGAACATTAGTTTGTTTCTGCAGGAATAGAACTCTGAAGCCTGGTTGCTAAACAGGAGACATAGTGCGGACTGTACAACGACCATGTAAAAAGCTCCGTATGATGACTTCAAGCCGTATTCGCATCCCTTAAAGGGCACATTGACTTTTTATATCGAGGAATGGTTGGAAATTTGCTACCAAGTAGTTTATGAGAGAGTTGAGTGACGCGGGACGGTCATTTACATAACGAAGCTGTCATATGTTTGCCTCTTCCCAATTTGATCCACAGAGCGTTCGAACCATACATTTTAGGGAGTGTCCGCGCAAAGAAAGACTTTCCGAAGTCGAACCGTTCTCGAATCAACAATTTGCGGAGTACGGCCTCATTTTTTTATGGCGCTCCTCACGCCTTGCAGTTGCGTCGACAAGGGAAGCAATATTTTGGGAGGCACGTGGAGTTTGTGGTTAAGTGGAATTGCGATGTCGAGTAACATGAGTGCCAACAGTGGTAGCCTATACAATTTGAATGGCGCCTTGCTTTGCACTGTATTTCCGCAGGAGAGTGCTGATGACAGTATGTGGTTGCGCTACCTCCATTACTGCAAGTATTATCTGCTTTTTTGCCTCAACAGGGCCTCAAGACAGCAATATTTTTCAAAATATGCGTAGTTGCCTCAAAAACATTCCATACTCTGTGCCGCCAAAGTGAAGCGACGACAGCTATATAGAGGGTCCAAAAAGGAAAATGATGCCATATCTCAATACTATCATTCGTGATAATGATTAATCAAATATTGTTGGGCTGTAAATGAATGTTTAGCGTGAATCCACGCATATCCGGCATCTACCGGTTCCACAAGAACTCTGCAAACCCTGGTAAGTTTAGTTTGTGTAGTCTCCAGTATCTCACTTTGAGTACGTTTTCTACTTAGCAAAGGGAGTAAGCGACATAAACAGCCATGGCTTGTGCGGTAAACGTTTTTGAAAGTTTGCGGGGCATCTTAAAAAAGTGTTTTTTTTTTCAACTTTTTCAACCTTCTTTAGGATGAATCCAATATAAACAATAATATAATTGTTAACTAACTGTGCACTGCTCAAGAAGCCCATACGAAGTTTCTGTTTTAAAGGTCTAGGCCCACTTATACGTAAAGGAACTGACTTCAAAAAAAAAGGCGTCAAAGGCGAGGTATAGCAAGACTTTCGGGGAAGAGGGAAGGGGGTTTCGGGTTATGAAAAATGAAGAAATTTTAGAACAATAAGTCCCTTCTTATAAGGAACCCTAGCGGTACCTTACACCCAGTGCGGGAAAAAGGCTGGGAAGGGGAATTAACCACCCCGGATACGTCTCTGATCAAAACCGATATTTACATGAATCCGCGTTGCATTATATTCGTTTTCCTCGTCAATTCCAAACAGGTCAGGATTGCATGCACACGGTTTTCGACATGATGCCCTGCTGGTTTATTGCGTATGGTAATGTGCGCGCCCAAAATTGGGACCAGCGTACGTCACTCCCCAGAAAGAAAAATGAATTCTGGAGAAGGCAATTAGTGAGCGGACTGAAGGATAGCTCGAAACGAAGTCCATGTTACTGCGTGGATGGATCAGGTGCTTGGAAGACTTCCACACTCTTTCTTTTGAACAAAGTTTTGTCAGGCCCTGTAGGCTGCGACGTTAATTATGAGTGTTTTAACGTCCAGCGACCACCGTATTATTATGAGATGGGCATGGAAGCCCTTTTAGTGTTTTGCTTTCAATTTTAGCGTGGTAGAGAAATCAAGGCAATGTATATATTTTTTTTCAATTCAATTTATCTGTATAGATTTAAGATTTTGTCGCACGTCACACTTTTAGTGCAACATCGCTTACAGGTACCTGTATCTCCACGCATGGAGAAAGACGGGATGGGAACGTCGTAAGGATGAACACAACATGACGCAACCTCACATCCAGACAAATTTTGATGTCACTGGCAATGAATCTGCACCTGTCTGACTACTCATTGCTAGTCAAAGTACGCCCAAGATTGGACATTGGACGACTTCAAAACCAGGCGTTATACCTATCTCAGTGAATATCCAAGTTGCTACTGTTATTTAGCAGTTGCACGTACCCACGACGTAGCAGAGTTCCATAGTGGGACTGCTTCATAGGGAGTATGTTGGAGTACTTCAATCATACTTTCGCTGAAACGATCGAACTTCAGCATTACACCTATACAGAATACTGCATATATAGCGTGGAATATTAGTGTTTGCTTTATCATTCTATTAACATATTTTATGCTGCTTTTCAACAATATATTCTTTTTGACCCCGAAATACTAAGCGTCTATATCATTGAGAATAAGCATTGTGCTTTTCATTTCTTTTCTGACACCCTGTCTGTCTGTCTGTCTGTCTGTGTGTCTGTCTGTCTGTCTGTCTGTCTGTCTGTCTGTCTGTCTGTCTGTCTGTCTGTCTGTCTGTATGAATGTATGGCCATCCGTCCATCCATCTGTCTGTCTGCCACTCAGTCAGTGTCTCGTAAAGTTGTCGGTCACTGTCCTTTCGTCAATCCATCTATCCACCCACCCACCCACCCACCGACCCACCCAAACCATATTTCACCCGCCGCTTTGGCTCAGTGGCTAAGGCGTTGCGCTGCTGAGCACAAGGTTGCGGGTTCGATTCCCGGCCGCGGCGGCCGCTTTTCTGGAGGCGAAAAGAAAAAACGCCACGTGCAGGGCGAAGATCTCCCCAGGTGGTCATTAATCCGGGCCCTCCACTACGGCGCGCCTCATCGCCTGCGCTGCGTCGGCGCGTTAAACCCTACAATCAATCAAATCAATAAAACCATATTTTCATCATCATCACTAGCCTTTCTACGCCCAGTGCAGGGCAAAGGCCTCTCCCATTATTCTCCAAGTACCCCGGTCATACGCTCACTGCGACCAATTTATCCCCGCAAACTTCTTGATCTCATATGACCATCTAACTTTCTGCAGCCCCCTGCAACGCTTGCCTTCTCTAGGGATTGATTCTGTTACCCCTGATGACCAACGGTTATCTCGCCTTCGCAGTACGTGCCCTGCCCAAGTTTATTTCTTCTACTAATTACTGTGAATATGTAGTTAACACTCGTTTTATCCCTGACCCACTCCACTCTCTTCTTGTCCCTTAATGTTCCGCCTATCATCTTCCGCTCCATTGGTCGCTGAGTCTTCCTCAATTTAAGTTGAACCCTCTTAGTGAGCCTCCAAGTTTCTGCCCCGTAGGTGAGTACCTGTAAGATGCAGCTCTCATACACTTTCTTCTTCAGGGACAAGGGCAGGCTGCCATTCATTATCTGGGAATGCCTGCCGAATACACTGCACCCCATTCTGATCCTTCGAACTATCTCTGCCTCATGGTTGGGATTCGGGGTCACAACTTGGCCTAAGTAGATATATTCGCTTAACACTTCCACGGCCCTGCCACCTATCTCAAACCGCTGTGCTGTCTCGAGTTTATTGATCATTACTTTGGTTTTCTGCATATTAAGTTTCAGGCCCACAGTTCTACTCTGTTTGTCCAGTGCGGTAACCATGCTTTGCAATTCGTCCCCCGAGTTACTTAGAAAAGCAACGACATCAGCCAATCTGAGGTTACTGCGGTATTCTCCATTAACCCTTAGTCCCACCTGTTCCTAATCCAATGTTCTAAATACTTCTTCTAAACATGATGTGATTACATCGGGGCATCGTGCCTCCTTGCCTGACGCCCTTCCTTATAGGTATTTTACTGCTCTTCTATCTAAGATGATTGTAGCTGTGGACCCATTGTAAATATCCTCTAGTATTCTTACATAGTGCTCGTCTACACCCTGGTTCCGTAATGCCTGAATGACTGCTGAGGTTTCGACCGAGTGAAATGCTTTCTCGTAATATAAGAAGGGTATATAAAGTGGTTCAGTATATTCAGCCCACTTCTCTATCACCTGATTTATCGTGTGAATATGGTTCATTGTTGAATAGCCTTTACGAAACCCTTGCTTGTTCTTTAGGTTGACTGACATTTAACGTTGCATAAATTCTGTTAGTGATTACCTTAAAGAGTGCCTTGTAGACGAATGACAGTAGCTGATCGGCCTATAATTTTTCAAGAACTTCATGTCACCTTTCTTATGAATAAGTACGATGTTGGCGTTCTTCCAAGATTCCGGTACACTCGTGGTCATTAGGCATTGCATGTACATGTTTGCCATTTTTACTGGTACAATGTGCCCGCCACCCTTCTAGAGGTCTGCTGTTATCTGATCTTCAACAGGTGCTTTGCTCCCTTGCATTTCTTTCCACGCCTTCCTTACTTCTTCTGTCGTTACTGGTGGGATGTCTATCTCCTCTGAACTACTTTCTTATTCGGCATTATCCTGGATGTCCCCGCTACTGTACAGATCTCGATAGAACTCCTCCGCTACTTTGACTATTTTATCCCTATTTCTGATGGCATTGTCTTCCTTGTCTTCAAGTGCATACATCTGCTTTCTCCCCTCACCTAGGCGCCTTTTCACTGCTTTCAGACTGCCTCCGTTCTTTACAGCAAATTCGACCTTCTCCATATTATGCTTCCGTAGTCAGCTGTCTTACGCTTACTGATTAACTTCGAAAGTTCCGCTAGTTCGTGTCTGTCGGCCGGGGTGGATATTGTCATGCTTTGGCGTTTCCCAACTAGATGTTTCGCCTTCTGGGAAAGTTTCCCATTATCCTGCCTAGCCATCGTACCCCCGACTTCTGCGGCACACTCCGTGATAATGCGTTTAAGATTATCGCTGGCTTCCTGTATTGTAAACTCTGCTCTCTCGGTAAGAGCTGAATATCGGTTCTGCAGCGCGATCCTGAATTCTTCAACTTTATGCCTTACGGTTAGCTCATTGATGGCCTTCTTTCGTACTAGCTTGTTGCGCTCCCTCCTGAAATCTAGCCTAATCCGAGATGTCACCGTGAGGTAGTCACTACACCTTACCTTTCCGAGCACTTCAATATCCTGCATGACGCCAGGGTTATTGCATTATATGAAGTCTATTTCATTTTTATGCTTCCCGTTCGGGCTCCTCCACGTCCATTTCCGGCTGTCCCGTTTGCAGAAGAAGGTATTCATGATGCCTAGATAATTCCCTTCTGCGAACTCGACAAGTAGCCCCCCTGGTATTTCTACAGCCCAGACCATAGTTCCCAACTGCCTTGTCACCAGTCTGATTCTTGCCTACTTTAGGAGTGAAGTCTCCCATAACTACGGTATACTGGGTTTTTACTTTAGCCATTGCCCATTCCTTTCAAGCGTTCAACTAGCTTGTCGTGATGGCTGGATGTAGGCGCGTAGCCCTGTACAATCTTGAGTTTGTACCTCTAATGAAGCCTAATCACATGACCGGATACCCTTTCGTTAATGCTATAGTATTCGTCTATGTTGCCAGCTATGCTTTTATTGACTCGAAATCACACTCCCAGTTTTCTCCTGTCCACTACAGAGTGGTAACAGAGCACGTGCCCAATTTTCAGCACCGTAAAGGCTTGATTGATTTGATTGATTGTGGGGTTTTAACGCGCCGACGCAACGCAGGCGATGAGGCGCGCCGTAGTGGAGGGCTCCGGATTAATTTTGACCACCTGGGGATCTTTATCGTGCGCCGAAATCTCGTACACACGGGCGTTTTTGCTTTTCGCCTCCATCAGAAAAGCGGCCGCCGCGGCCGGGAATCGAACCCGCGACCTCGTGCTCAGCAGCGCAACGCCTTAGCCACTAAGCCACCGCGGCGGGTACCGTAAAGGCTTCACCTGTCCTCCTAACCTTACTAAGCCCTATGGCATCCCATTCAGTGTCCCCTAATTTGTCGAGCAACACCTCTAGACTCGCCTCGCTAGATACCGTCTCGCATTAAATGTTGCCAGGTTCAGATTCAACTCACTCCCTCACCACTCCCTCACCAGAGCAGGATTAACCTCTCTGCTGTAGAAATGGCCACACCCTCCCTCGAATACGCCAATTAATTCCCAAATTGTGCTTGCAATATATTCACACACCTTGTCAAATCCCTCCGATTCAATACATACATCTAGTCCAACCTATCCACCCACCTATTTCTCCCTCCAACACTCCCAGCCTTCTTTTGAGCCCTACATCCATTTATAGTTATCCAGTTCAAACCAAACCAATCCAATCAATTCGCCTATCCAATTTCAGTTCAATCCATCAATCACCACCCAAATGATTAAGTCCCAATCCAATCAATTCGTCTATCCGATTTATATTAATCCATCAATCACAAGCCAATTCAGTAAGTCCCAATCCAATACAGTCCCTACATTTATTCACCCTTCCCTCCATCCATCCAAAAATCCACTCAGTGTACCTGGACTAAGGCGGCCGCCCATCTGCTCTAAACATGTAAAATAAACGTTTGTTCCTCCTACTCCTCCAATGCAATCAAAACCATCCATCTATCCATTACGCACCCACCAACCCATCCACCCATCTATCCATCCATCCACCCATCCATCGAGCTATCCATTCATCCACTCCGATCTAGCCATCCATCCATCCAACATTCATATCGACTTGCGCTATGAATACAGACCAAAAGGTCTCTAACGGGACAAGGACGATGCGCAACTGGGACGTTGCGCCTCATCCCACTATTGTTAGCGTCCTACTTGTCTGTATACCTAGCGCAATTCAATTTGAAGCTTGACAAGCTGGCCCCATTCTATGTACTTTTGAATTCATCCAGCTCCCAAACTCATCCACTCATCCATCCATCCACTCACATACCTGCCCTAACAAACATCCACCCAATCCAATTAACCCACACACGCACACGTCCAATCCAATCCATCCACCTCTTGAATCGAATCCATCCATCCAATGCAATCCAAAACAATCCAGTCCAGTATCATCCAATCTAACCTAATACAATCCAGCATTGACACTCCCAATGATCCATCTTCAATCCATACAATCAAATCCAATCAAACCACCTACCCAGCCCAACCATCCAATCCAATTCATTCCATCCACCCCGACACACCCAATCTTCCCAATCCACGTGTCCATCCGTCTATCCATCTGCCCATTAAACCAACTACGCATCCACCCACCCATCCATGCACCCATCCATCCATCTACCGCTCTGTCTTTCCGTATGTCTACCTACATACCTTACCTGCCCTAGCTACCGACCTCGCTTAAGCAATTCGTCGTACTAGCGAACATTAAGACAGGCACAAACCTGAGAGGAGACGAAGCACAAGCTATCTATCTAGCGCGTGTTTCGTCTCCTCTTTAGCTTTGTCACTGCCATTTTTTCGCTAATACGATGAATTCCTTGGTAACCAACTCGCCCAACGTAGCGCTTTAGCTATCTTAGCTGCCTAGCCACTATGCCTACCTACATTGCCTGCCGTGCTTACATGACTTACCTACCCTACCTTACCTATCCTATCTTACCTGCATTATCTATTTTACATTACCTACACTATTCCGCTACCCTACTCTACATACACCTATACATACATACATACATACCTATCTTCGTATCTATCTAACGATCCATCAATCCATCCATCAATACATTAATGAATCATTCAATCCATCAATGAATCCATATATCAATCCATCCATCAATAAAAAAATTCATCCATAAATTATTCAATCAATAAATCCATCAATCAATCAATCTATCAATCAATAAATTAATATATCAATCAACCAATCATTCATTCAATGCATCAATCAATCAATCATTCGTACGTCCGTATGTTTCGTCCGTATGCCATCCGTCTCTTCATCTATCCATCCATCCATCCGTCCATCCATCCCTCCATCTATCCACCACGTCCGTCCGGCCTTACCTCAAATCCATCCATCCATAACGTTTGAAAACAGCGCGGAAGACGGGACGGAGCAAGTACTAGACGACACAGGCGCTGACGAACAACTGAGCGATTTAATTCGCAAGAAAATATATGCATGAAAACTAGGGGAAGAGAAGGAAAAAATACGAAATAAATTTTGACAGAAAAAGGTGATAGCTACTGATTAGTAAGTACGACAATGGACAAGCTTTCGCCGCGTGACGATTTGAAGACAACTAGTCACGTAGTACGCGATTTCCTTATCCAACAGTGCCACGGATGGTTCGCTGATACGTCTTCCGCGCTGTTTTCAAACGTTATGATGTACCAACAAGCCTTCAGTTCATCCTTTTTGCCATCCATCCAACCATCCCTCCGTCCATCCATCTATCGATCCGTCCATCCGTACGTCCAATCCGTCCGTCCGTCCGTCAATCCAACCGTTCATCCATCCTTCATACCATCCATCCAGCATCCAAAAATCCACTCATTCCAATGCAATCCAAACCATCCATGTAGGCATTCCCACAAACCAATCCATCCATCCATTTATCCACCCATCCATCGAGCTATCCATTCATCTACTCCGATCGAGCCACTCACGCATCCAACATTAATACTGAATTGCGCTATGTATATCGACACATAGACCTCTAAAGAGACTGCTAAGAGGCGCAGCTGGTACGTTACGCCCCATCCAAATCTTGCTAGCGACAAATTTGTCTGTATATATAGCGCAATTTGATATGAAACATGAACAACTAGCCCCATTCTACGTGCTTTTGAAACCCCCCAACTCATCAACTTACCCATCTATCCACTCACAGCACCTGCCCTCGCAAACATCCACCCAATCCAATTCCCCGACACACGCACACGTCCCGTACAATCATTCCCCTTCACAAATCCAATCCATCCTTGCAACCAATCCAGTCCATCTATCCAATTCAATCCAATACAATCCATCCAGTACCATCCAATCTATCCTAATACAAAAGACCAATTGACACTCCCAATGGTCTATCTTCAATCCATTCAATCAAATCCAAACAACCGACACACCTTGCTCAGCCATCCAATCCAATTCATTCCATCCACCCCGACACACCCAATCTTGCCAATCGACCCGTCCATCCATCCATCCATCTGCCCACTAACGCAACTACACATCCACCCACCCATCCATCCGTCCATCCATCCGTCTACCTCTCGGTCTTTCCGTATGTCTCCCTACCAACCTTACCTGCTCTAGCTACTTACCTCGCTTAAGAAATTCGCCGTACTACCGAACATTAGGACATGCAAAAACCTTAGAGGAGATGAAGCACAAGCTCTCTATCTAGCGCATGTTTTGTCTACTCTTTGTCTTTGTCACTGCATTTATTTTCGCTATTACGATAAATTCCTTAGTAACAAACTAGCCAAACTTAGCGCTTTAGCTACCTTAGCTGCCCTACCTACTTTGCCTACCTACCTTGCCTGCCCTGCGTACCTGACTTACCTACCACACCTTATCTACCCTCTCTTACCTGCGTTATCTATCCTACATACCTACCATATCCTGCTACCCGACTCCACATATACCTATACATACATACATACATACATACATACATACATACATACACATACATACATACATACATACATACATACATACATACATACATACATACATACATACCTATCTCCGTATCTATCTAGTGATCCATTCATCCATCCATCCATCAATCAATCAATCCGTCCATCAATCCATGAATACATCACTCAATCCATATATCAATCCATCCATCAATCAATAAATGCATCCATCGGTACGTTCGTCTGTCCGCCCCTTCATCCTTCCATCCGGCCGTCCGTCCGTTCATCCATAAGTTTTTCCATCCATCCATCCATCCATGCATCCAAAATTCTGCTCATTCCAATGCAATCAAAACCATCCATTTATATATTCCGCACACACCAATCCATCCATCCCGCCACCCATCCATCCAACTATCCATTCCTCTACACCTATCGAGCCATCGATGCATCCACCATTATTTGAATTGCGCTATGTATACAGACACTCTAACGGGGACCCATGGCCATGGCTACTGCTGAGCACAAGGTCGCGGGCTCGATTGCCGCTTTTCTGATATACGAGATTTCGGCGCACGATAAAGATCCCCAGTGGTCAAAATTAATCCAGCCCTCCACTACGGCGCGCCTCATCGCCTGCGTTGCGTCGGCGCGTTAAACCCCACAATCAACTCATCAACTCTAACGGGACTGGGACGAGGCACAACTTGGACGTTCTGCCTCATCCCAACTCATTAGCGTCATATTTGTCTGCATACGTAGCACAATGTATTATGAAGCATTACAAACAAGCCCCATTCTACGTACTTTTGAATGCATCCACCCTCAAACTCATCCACTCATCCATCCATCCACTCACAGTACTTGCCCTCACAAACATCCACCCAATCCAATTCACCCACACACACACACGTATATCCAATCCATCCACCTCAGGAATCGAATTCATCCATACAACCAATTCAATCCATCCATCCAATGCAATCAAATACAATCCAGTCCGGTATCATCCAATCTATCATAATAAAATAAACCAATTGACACTCCCAATGATCCATCTTCAATGCATTCAA
>CM023452.1:112099764-112169764 GCA_013339765.2 Haemaphysalis longicornis | reverse complement strand
TGTGTACCGTGAAACGTCCTGCATCTCCAGAATAATGCAGATTTCGGAAAAGATAAAAATATAACAGTGATAACCCGTAAATTGAGGTAATCGGTTGAACGAAATTTTGAAAAAGATACATATCAGAAAATTTTTACAAATTACGAAAAATGTCAAAACATATACGAATGGCATTTCCACAATATTTCATATATGGCGAAAGTTCAACCAGTAATTATTATAGTAGCGTAAACGGAGGTGATTCGTCGAACGAATTTTTGAAAAACTAAAAAATAAGAAAAGTAAAAAATAATCACAAAAACTGGCGAACCGTTTAACCGCACTGCATGTCAACAATATTCCAGATTCCGGGGAAGTTCCGAATGTAATCGATAAGATAATGTAAATTGAGATAATTCGTCTAACAAAATTTTGCAAAACTAAAAATTAAGAAAATAAAGAATCTCGAAAATGTCAAAAAGTATATGCATGGCATTTCCACAATACTGCAGATATCGCGAAAGTTCCACCTGCAATCGTTATAACAGCGTAATGGGAGGTAACTGGTCCAACGAAAGTTCGAAAAACTAAGAAATAAGGAAAAAATTCAGGCATCTCCGCGAGTGGGCGAAGCACTGGGGATCGTTCTTACCCTAAATCACCCATGGGAGAGCTTACTGCTGCTAAAACCATTTCCAATCCAATCCAATGCCATATAATTCAATTTATTCCAATCCAATGCTCCTCGAGCATGCGGAGCACGGCTCTCCAGGAGCACTCTCTCTCTCGCTCTCCTTTTCCCCCTTTCCGTCTCCCTGTGTCTATCTCTGACCTTTTGTGAACCTTTTATTTTGTTCTTGTTTACCTTTTGTGAACCTTTTGTTCACAAATGTTTTGATTTACACGGTGCTGTGCGTCTCTCTCTCTCTCTCTCTCTCTCTCTCTCTCTCTCTCTCTCTCTCTCTCTCTCTCTCTCTCTCTGTCTCTCCCTCTCTCTATCCCTCTATCCTTCCGTGAACCTTTTTATATTATTCTTGTTTACCTTTCCTGCACGTTTTGTTCCCAGAGGTTTGATTTACACGGTGCTGTACGTCTCTCTCTTTTTCTCTACACAACCTTTTGTGAACCTTTTACTTTGCTCTTGTTAACCTTTTGTGCTCCTTTTGTTCAGAGATGCGTCGATTTACACGGTCCTGTACCGTGAGCACGGACGCCGGACGCCGGACGGACAAGCCTCGGCCTTAAGGGGTTTCGCCCCAAATATAAAACAATTACAAAAACTGTGAACCATGTAACGCCCTGTATTTCCACAATACTGCAGATTTCGGGAAAGGGACATATATAATCGTTATAATGTAAATTGGTCCAAGGAAATTTGGAAAAAAGTAAAACATCAGAAAACTATTTAGAAATTAAGGAAAATGTCAATACGTATAACGTATGGCCTTTCCACAATAATGCAGATATCGCGAAATTTCCACCAGTAATCGTTACCGTAGCTTAAAAGGAGGTAATTGGTCGAACAAAATTTTGAAAAAATAATAAAGAAAAATAAAATATTTGCAGACACTGGCGAACTGTGTAGTGCACTGCATTTTTGGAATATCGCAGATTTAGCGAAAGTTCCAAATGTAATCATATAATAACGTAAATTAAAATAATTGTCGAACGAAGTTTGGAAAACTACAAAAAATAAAAAAATATTTATAAAAGTTATGCACAATGCCAAAACATATAAGAGAAGGCATTTGCACAATAATAAAGATTTCGCGAAAGTTCCACTTGTAATCGTAATAGCGTAAGTGGATGTAATTGGGCGAACAAAATTTTGAAAAACAAACAATAAGAAAAATATAAAATAATAACAAAAATTGCCGAACGGTGTAAAGCCCTGTAATTACGCCCCATGATATTGCAGATATCGGAAAGAGTTTCAAATGTAATCGTTATAATAACGTAAATCGAGATAATTGGTCGCACAAAATTTTTAAAAACTAAAAAGTAAGAAAAATATAAAGTATTTACAAAAATCGGTGAACGTTGTTGCGCCCTGCAATAACGACCCACAATATTTCAGATTTCGGAAAAGTTCCAAATGTAATCGTTATAATAGCGTAAATGGAAATAGTTGGTTGGACGAAATTTTCAAAAACTAATACCGAAGAAAAATACTAACAAATTACGCAAAATGTCAAAACGTATGACACGTCGCGTTTCCATAAAATGCGGATATTGCGGAAGTTCTACCTAAAATCGTTATATTACCGTAACTGGAGATAATTGGTCGAACGAAATTTCGAAAATAAAATAAGGAAATATATTAAATAATTACGACAACTGGCGAACAGTGTAACACCCTGCCTTTACGCAATAATGCAGATATCGGGAAAGTTTCAAGTATGATTGTTATAATAACGTCAATTGGTAATATTGGTCCAACCAAATTTTCAAACACTAAAAAATAACAAAATATTTCAAAATTTCGGTAAATGTCAAGACGCATAACTCATGGCATATGCACAACAATGCAGATATTGCGAAAGTTACTCCTGTAAATGTTGTAGTAGCGTAAATGGAGATAATTGGTCGAACAAAATTTGGCAAAACTCAAAAAATAAAAAATATATAAAATAAGTATGTAAACTGGCGAATCGTGTAACAATAATGCTAACAATAATGCACATTTCGGGAAAGTTCCCAATGTAATCGATATAGTAATGTGAATGTAGGTAATTGGTTGTTAAAGTTTTGGAAAACTAAAAATAAAAAAAAGATTAAAAAAAACGGAAAATGTAAAATGGAAATGTCAACACATGGCATTTCCACAATAATGCATTTTTCGCAAAATTTCCACCTGTAATCGTTATAATAGAGGAAGTAAAGGTAATTGAGGAATTCAATTTTGAAAAATCAGAAAATATGAAAAATATCATATATATACAAAACCTGGTGAACCGTGCAACGTACTGCATTTTCAAAATAGTGCAGATTTCAAGACAGGTCCAAGCGTGATCGTTATAATAATGTAAACAGACAGAATTGGTCGAACGAAATTTTAAGAAACTAAACAATAAGAGAAATATAAAAAATTACGGAAAGTGTCAGAACGTATAACGCATAAAATTTCCACAATGCAGATATTGCGAAAGTACCACCTGTAATCGTTATAAAAGTGTAAGTGTACATAATTGGTCTAACGATATTTCAAAAATATAAAGAAAATAAAAATATAAAATAGTTATTAAAACTGGTGAACCATGTAACGCTCTGCATTTCACAATAATGCAGATTGCTGTAAAGTTACAAATATAATCGTTATAATAACGTCAATGGGGGTAATTGGTCGAACGAGATTTTCAAAAACAAAAAAATCAGAAAATATTAAAAATGACGGAAAATGTCAAAACGTATACGCATGGCAGTTCCACAATAATGCAGATATCGCGAAAGTTACACCAGTAATCGTTATAGTAGCGTAAACGAAGGTAATTGGTCGAACGAAATTTTTAAAAACTGAAAAATTAGAACAAAAAATAATTATGAAAAACTGCGAACCGTGCAACGTCCTGCATTTCAAAATAATTCAGATTTTGCGAAAGTTCTAGATATAATCGTTCTAATCACGTAAATAGATATAACTCGTCGGCAGTAATTTTAAGAAACAAGAAAATAAGGAAAAGATTGAAAAATCGCAGAAAATGGCGGAACGTATTTCGCACAGCATTTCCACAATAATGCATATATCGCAAAAGTTCCCAATGTAATCATTATAACAGCGTTAATGGAAATATGAAGTCGAAAGAAATTTTGAAAAACTACATATTAGCAAATATATATATCAATTCCTGAAAAGGGGGAAACGTGTAACGCCCTGCATTCTCGTTATAATGCAGATACGAGAAAATTCAACGCCTAGTCGCTATAATAGCGCAAATGGAGATAACTGGTCGAAAGCCATTTTGAAAAATAACTGCAAGAAATATGAAAAAAAAAGGAAAAATGGAAAAACATAGCAACCTGTATTTCAACAATATTGCAAGTTTTGTGGAAGTTCCACCTATACTATTTATATTACCGTAAAATAGATAATAGGCACAAAGATAATTCAAAACACTAAAAAATAAGAAAAATAAGCAAACAATAACGTAAAATAGCTAATCGTGCAAAGCCATGCATTTCCATCATAATGCAGATTTCCCGAAAGTTGCAGATGCAGTCTGTAAAACAGCGTACGTGGAGGCAAAGGGTGGAACGAAGTTTTGAAAAACTAAAAAATAGGAAAAATATTCATCAATTACGGAAAAAGGCAATCCGTACAACGCCCTATATTCTCACAATAACGCACATTTCTTGAATGTTCCACTTCTTATTATCATAATAGCCTAAATTGGGATAATTGAACAGGCAGGATTTAGAAAAACCAAAAACTTTGACTGTGAAAACTCGCACTCTATTCAGGTGGCTGAAGAATACTATTCATTAATAATTCCTTGAATTTCCTCAGAATTATCAAACTCAAGTGCTTTCTGCATGTTTTGGTATCTTCTCATGTATGCCAAAAAAGCCTTTTTTGGTATAGTACGTAAAAAACTACATATAATACTTTCAGGCGCTCGATGGCCGAACGGGCTGGTAAAGTTCGGGTTTGCTGAAAACATTGCACATTTTCTTCGTAAGAGAAGAAAACTGCTGCACAATGCCTTCTCCGTCCTCACAGTAAACATTCATATCAATATTTTTTCGAGCACACCATGAGCTTTGCAAAACGTTTTGTTACCGAAGCGGTTAGAGATAGCGCAAGGCACTCCAATATATTTATTGATGTATAGACCCTATGGACTTCAAAGAAATGATACCAGGTTTTCTTTTACGGCGAACGTAGCAAAGAAGTTACGACTTTCCTTGTGACATCGGCTGTGAGGTTACCGTGTACCAAATAGAACGCCCAATATTCAATTACAAATGTCTTTGCGCGGCAGGCAGCAACCTTTCCATGCACAGAAAATTTTCCAACCAATACAGCATGCAGTAATAGGGAGCAGCCGAAGATGGTTGCCGCAGCTAATTGTACAAAGCAATTTATCATGTTTATTGCGACCAATCACGGCCATAAGGCTGAGCAGCGTTACACAGCGGTAAAACAGTCGATTGCAATGCATACTCTATAACCACTGGTATACCTGCACGCCAAACCATCTACCGCGACTGTCGTGTCGGTCGGACGCCACTAAGTGTAAGTAGGACTACATTGTTATCAAGTAATCACTGGTAACCACAGAAACCGATCGACAACATCCAACGCAGAGAGGTCGCACGCAGAGCAGTTCGGCAGTTGCAGATCTCCGTAACTTAGCGCATATAACCTTCGCATCTTCGTGACACCGAAAATGGTCGTAGCGAATTAAAAACGAAAAGTTGAGCGGATACTTTCGCGGTATATAAGAAATCACAAAGAACTCTGCGCAGGGACACCAGACTTGAGCACGTGTACCGATTTCGTCCCTTCCTTGTGCCTGTTTGGGGAACAACCACGGACTTGGCACGTACAGGAAGGACGGGACACCATGTCTATTACCGGCGAAGTTAGTCACCTCCGGCTATGAAGCGACTACTGTGTGCTTCTTTTGAAACCACGGAGATTCCTCACACGCGGTGGTCGCAAGCAGCATCAGCTTACCAGGTACGATGCGCCTTGAACCGAAACGTACAACGGAGATGTCGGCAAAGCTTCTTCTTCAGCCGGAACCGAAAAGCACGAGCGATATTCGCACGCAGTGATCCAGTCCGTCATCACAACGACCTTCACGCTCAACTGCCTAAGAGATTGGCTATATGTTGTGCAGCGGATTTCGAACAGATATGAAAAATGCGGAATAATAAAACTGCTACATTGAAAATGTAGAATTAGTAACCAGCCCTGTTGGAAAATCAGTGGTGTAGTCGTATTTACAGACAGTTGCAGAGTTATTTAAGAATAACGCATCGTATCAAAGTGGACGGGGGTGAAAAAAAAAGTGAGACTGGTGAAATGTTTAAAGGGAAATTTTGAATAGCTAGGTCACCGCCATACGATCCCAGCTCCGTGGTGCACGGTAATGGATAATATCTCGGTGGAAAATATCCGCAGTGACTGGCGGCCGGTGGAACATGAGCTAAATGGTACCAAGACAATGGTAGGTGAAACAAATTCAGCGAAGCTTGCAATCACGTACAAGAGTTAATTGCGAAGCTGTAGGAAAACATTGACGGGCCCAAAGTTCAATTTTAGTATCCTTCTTTATTTGTATTATTTTGGTGCTAGTAGTCGTCGTCATATGCATCGAATACATCATCACCTTCATCACGGCGGCGAGTGGTAGATGTGGTGGAGTGGTGGATGGAGTGGTGGTCATGCTCCGCATTGTAAACTTCCACCAGCTCTTTGTCATTGACTCGAATCAGCTAAGGCGGGCCCTGAAAGTTGTCTATGGCAGGAGTGGCACATTCGTTGACATGTTTCTAATCATCCACAAGGTCTTCTAGAAAATGCGGCAGTGTTGGTGAACTTTCCAAAACAAATTCTTCTTGGCAAACCTTATTAAGTGGGTACGCGCTCGGGCAGTTTTCTGCAACGTGGGTTTTTTTTTAATGCGATGGATTGCCCTATGGCTTAACAGGGATGTTTATAGATACAACATTGCACCAGTTGCACGCAGAAAGCAAAGAAGATACCGGTACTGGGGTCCCCATATCCAACGCTTAAGATCAGGGGGCCTCCCAGGATGGAGCCCTGTGCCTCGGAGTTGTTGGATTCAGGCGTTTCTAAGACTTGAACAAGTCCACAACAGGTGCTCAACGTCATCTCCTGGCGCAGGAGTCACACAGAAGGGGCCGGTGTCCGCAAACGGGCGTGGTATCGCGCAGGCCAAGCGTGTCCCGCAGCAACAGCATCGCGGTTAAAAATATTGAGGGCATCATCATCATCATATTATATTTTACGATTAGCCAGTTTGGACCCGATGGACTTTCGCTGCATCAGCACGTCCCGCAGCAAGAGCATCGCTGTTAAAAATATTGAGGGCATCATCATCATCATATTATATTTGAGGATTAGAAAGTTTGGACCCCATCGACATTCGGCGCATCAGCAGTCTTCACTGAAAATAAATCCACCTCATCGCTTTCGACCGAAACAGTAGGCTGGGGTCTCCTACAACAGCGGATGACTGTACCTGTCATTTGATGTTTGGAATCACTCACATCATGCCGTTACATGTTGCCAAGAAATCCTGAAACGTGTCTGGGTGTGTAGTTTCGCGCACAAAACTTCTGAGCACGTACAATGAAACCGGTCTTAACACCCGTATATTCAGGATCCCATTGGGCCAATACAAAACACCTGGCCACATAACCCGTTATACGCAATTATGCGTATATGAATGTGGTGAATCTATCACAGAGCGGGAAGGCTCTACGGACAGGTGACCGTAGGAGAGCCTTTTTCTTCTATAACGTCGGAGCCATGACTCGAGTCGCGAAGTAAAATTTACTTATCATGAAAGCCTCCGGGCTGTTGAAGTGTGGGGCGACCCTCACGGGGCACACTATCCTGCTGGCTAAAGTGCCGCGCTTGCGCGGCCAGGAGAACTGCGCCAACCAAGTGCCACAGCAGTTCTAGCTCCGATTGGAACAACGCCTTATCGCAATGATTAGGACATATGAAGGCGTTTTGAGCATCAATCCCACTACCAGAGAGGTTGGCAAAGAAGCATGACAGGACAATGTGTAGTATCAAACAATTGCGTCTAACGCTAAGAATATAGCTTGGGAAATGAGAAGTTTACGGCATCATCCAATCGAAAAGAACCAATAAAACTCAAAAGTTAAAGTATGTGTACACACCCATACCGAATCTTCGAGCAACGGTTCTTTCACTTTTTTGTAGGACATATATCACAGGTTTCCATCGTTAACCATTTTCTAGGCCACTGTACTGTGCTTCTGTTCCTTCAAGGTCTTAAGAACAACTTTAGAGTCTTATTTTCTTTTCTTTCTTCGTTACCAGCTTTTGTATTTTGGCCCAAATTATTTCAACCGGCTTGTTTATTCTCGATTGCCGTCACGTTCAGGTTTCGCAAGTGTAGCACTTTACTGCCTCTTTTACGCCTCGAAATCATAGTTTGTGGGAATTTTGTAAGCACACACATTGGCTCCTCCAAGCTCCCCAGACATGGCCAATCCCCAAAGTAGGTACGATCCACTAAGAAAGTACAAACCACAACCAACACGAAATTCGGCCTCCCCCTCTCAACTTGCAGAAACACACTAATATTCCGGAGCTATTACTGTACCCTTTAAACTACTATTCCCGTATTCAGAAATACTACAGTGGTAGCTTATCATACGGGTGCATTCAGGAACCAGGGATGAAATCCCATCGGAAAATTCTACTTTTTGTTTACCGTAAAAACCCGCGTATAATACGAGGTTTTTTTCCAAATTTGACTATGTAAAATTTGTGCCTCGTATTATATGTGAATCCCAAAGTTTTCAGCCAAAAATTTGCACTTTCGGTTTCAGCGGAGGGTGCGCCATCTTGCGATGGCGTTAGCTGGCTGCTGCTTTTCTCAGCCGGCGCCATTTTGATTGTTTTGGCACAGCGAAGAATCTCGGAACGTTCACCGCAAGTCTATCACGATGTCGGGTGCACGAAAACAGTATTCGGCTACAATTAAAAGAAAAGTTATTTTATGTGCCGAGACTATCAGGAATTGCGCCGCAGGATGGCAGTTCAGCGTCACCGAAGGCAACATTCGTGGGTGGAGAAAGCAACTGGGGCCTGACTGGATAAAGTCTGTGTGTTGTCGGCGGCCTGGAGTACTGTTGGGGATTCCCGTCAGTGCTCGTGTTGGACGCCTTTCGTTGCCACCTGGCCGATTCCGTGAATAAGTTGTTGCGAGAACCCCGCACCGAACTCATTGTCATGCCAGGAGGAATGACATCCCTGCTGCAACCGCTAGACGTTTGCATCAACAAGCCTTTCAAAGACAGCATCAGGTCCTGCTACCAAGAGTGGATGAGGTCAGGAGACCCATAAGTGACAGCTACCGAATGGCTGACGCGGGTTTCTCCAGCGGTGCGTTGTGGCTGGATCTCGGATGCGTGGGCCAGCACCCCAGAGGAGCTCGTCAGTCGCTCTTTTAAGAAATGCGGCATCTCGAACGCCCTTGATGGCACTGAGGACCACTTTCTGAGGGAAGACATTTCCGACAAGGCGACTTCAGGAGACAGCGGCAGCGAACCTGACGATGACTGCACGCACGTCGGGAGACAGTGCAAGGGAAAACTGACAATGACTGAACGGTAACTGCAGTGCAAATAAATGTTTTCTGTGCTCTTTACCTCGCATTATATGCGGATGAAATTTTTTTTTTCTGATTTTGCTGTTCCCGAATTACACCTCGTATTATACGCGGGTTCGTTTTATACGCGGGTTTTTTACGGTACTTAATCTTCACCGACGCATTCCGTTTCTAGACCGGGCACAGCAACAGCACGAAGAAGAACAACGGCAACTTTTCGTAGAATAGGGCACTTAAGCTTTAGCATGTCTACGTTGATGCGTCATCCCACCCCTGTGAGAGTTAATGCCCTACTAAAACATCTCAAATCCATTCCCCTGCTGCGAGTGGTGAGCAGTGCTTCTTTGCTTTAAAGTAATATAATTCACAATCGCCTCCTCAACTGGATGGAATCCTGACCCCACCAGTGCAGTTGGGTTAGTTGACTGGAGTAGCTTTATCATGCAATTTCAATGCGATCAAATAAATATCCGGAAATCCAGCATTGTTATCTGTATACGCCAACCGCGGGTTGTGATGTTCTTGTGGAAGCAATGCAACATACTAATGATTCTCGTGTGAATGTGTGTTCTTGGCTTTAGCAATTATGGTGAACACTGGACGCTAGGTAAGGAATTGCAGACGCAGACAGACAATGGTTTCTTTACGCCAAGGAAAGCTTAGATCATCATCGTTGCATCATTGGTGCCCCGATGTCATCATCATCTTCGGTGCCAGTCATCGACTCGGCGTCCCTCGCTAGATCTGCCTCGTCCTCTTCACATCGCCGTCTTGTAAATAGAAGCACCACCGCATTACCGGGGAACATCTTGGGCCTAGGTCTCTCCTTTTATCTTACAAACTGTATTTATAACCCATTGGGGAATAATTGCCATAGCGCACCCACACAACTCATTCGTACTCATTGGAAAGTACCTTGTAGCTATTTTGATGTTTTTAAGAAAAGGGAAGCCCTCGAAGGAATTGAAATGTTGCTTGTTTCTGACTCTGGTTTGACCGAATTATAAACGGGTTTAGGATGCGACACTAAGAGCGCGTTATTTACCATTACGTGGTATTCAATCGTGATATTGCCTCCTATTTATACCAGTATTCCAGTACATACTGTGACATCAATTCTCTAACCCAATCAGGTCAAGTGTTGGATAAAAGGCTTTGCGTTAGCACTCTGTGACCATGATTGACCATCTTTTCGCGCATGTTTTAATTTCGCCGTTCGCTAAGCTATTAGCGCGAACAGTACAAGAATGGCTTCAAAAGGATCCAGCGTTAATGCATTTAGTGTGATGGTTTGCGTGTTTACTAAAACTTCTATTTGTCACTATTGCTACACGCATGTTTTCTTTGGCAGTCGCATTCATCTAAAATACAGGTGGCGGCATGTGATCGGGCTGGCAAATCACGATTTCTTGTGTGTTATGCTTCATGCGCGAACTAAAAAAAGCGGAAACAAGGTTTGAGGTTTTTACAATCTGGCAGTTTATAATCAGGCTAACCAACGCCTGCAGTAATGACGTTAAGGATGCCCATCAGTTTCGTGACGGACAACTTCCCAATTTTCGAGTTCTTAAGAAAAACCAATAGGGTCGGTTTAATTTTTTTTTAGTTTTGTGCCTTAAAAAAATTTAGTACAGTCAAACATCTTATAGCGAGGTGTGTGGGAACGTGATAATTGTTCGCAATACACATCACTTTATTATATTCGTCCTACACCTCACCGACCCCCTATAAAGCAGATAAGCACACTGTAAAGAACAATGTGAGTTCAAGTCACATTTTTACTTCAACAGGCAAAGATGTTTTCTGCATAGTGGCATGAGATACTGAATGTGCAACCAACGCCGACCTATAGGTCAGTGTACTCACTGGTGAGTACACTCATTTGTACTCAAACTCATCAGCGAGTACGATGATGAGTGAGTGCACACCCAGATTAAAATAGTGAGTACAATGACGAGTTAGTACAAGAGTAAGTCCCCTACACGTGAGTACAGTACTCATGAGTATAAGTACTCGTGAGTATACAGTACTCACCACTACATAGTCCTCATGAGTCCTCATGAATACTCTCATGATTACTGTATTTGCGAGTGCTTGCACCCGAGAGTAAATGCTCTCGTGAGTACCGTAGTGCAGACAAGTTCTATTAAGAACTCTTGTCTGGGCGCGCGTGTACGAGTAACAAACATTTAGCGGTGCCGCTGTGCAGCTTCACTCTCAAGGACGGTAAAATCAGAGAACGGAAACTGCGCCTCCCCCCTTTCCCTGTATCAGTTTGGCGCTGTTAGCGTTTTTCTGTGGTCGCTCGCTAAGGGGACGCGGTGAAAAGGGTAAACGAGGGGTGAGGTCCCGGCGGTAAGCGCGGCCGCACTTGCTCTGTTTCTACGGCACGTGTTGATTGGCGCAGTTAATTTTGTTTACAAATACGCGGCCTGGAAACGCGTAGCTCCTTCGTTCCGCTTGCTCCGTTCAAGTTGTACTAGGGGAGGCGGTGGGGCCTGCTAACAATGCATGCACTACGTGCACCGAAGTCGCTCTTTTCCGGTCTTCAGCAGTTTTCGTAGATGCATGTCACGCTGCGTAGTCGTTTCGTGAACCGAACCGTTCATTTCAACAGTCGCAGTTAATTTACGTGATTCGCGTCAAGTCGAATGCATGGTTTCTGTCACCGAAATTGTCCGCACCATGGCGCTGTGCGCACTCAAGCGATAATTTGGCTGATGTACGCGCGCCCATATGGTTTTAATAGGTCCAGTTTTGAAAGTTATTGCTCAGGTGCGGTAGGATTATGGTCTCGTGCAGTCCCATTTACAAGTGAGCACATTGAGGGTGAGATGTTTGAGTGGCGCCCGCTCGCTCCGATATGACCTTATGGACTCGCGCCCCAGTTGTTTGCTGCACTTCCGCCGCTGCTACACTCGCGTCTTGTCGTCCGCTTAAGAGGGGCAGCGGTGCATGTGCTTGAAATCGCCCGTTTTTATGGTTCAGGGCATTAAAAGCGTATTTTAAGTAATTCACTTCTTTTGTTAGCTTCTGAATAATTTCAAGCCTCCAACCAATTTCAAGCTGCATCCCGCACAAGTTTGCCACGCACTAGGAAAGAGAGACCAACTTTTTTCAGAGCATCGGTCAGATGATCGTGTCTAACACGTCCTTTCTAGCTTATTTCTGAGGTACAGTGCTCAGAGCCTCGCGATTAGTATTCAAAATGTGTAGTCTTCCCTAAAATATTTTTGAGATGCTCTTATCAAGACTCAACAGTCTAATGCTACGCACCAAGTAGCGGTCCCTACACGTGCATCGCACAACAGGAAATAAAACGACTGGCCTCTATTTCTTTCGTAGCGTATCAGATGAATGTTTTGTATGTGACCAACGCATTAAGTTTTCTGCGGCGTCACAAACGTCTTATTAGGATATTTGGGGGTGTTTGGGAGGCTCACAAAGTTTGTGTGGGTATTTTCTTCAGGCTGTGAAGCACACAGCACCTTCTTCAGAAACTGGCTTTGTTGTGGCTGCTTGCAGGAAGGTGCATATCCGCGCTTGCGTTGTTCATTCACATCTAAATGCAATAAGAAGGTTTATGGTACGCCACCGCGAAACGGTGCATACAACGTTGGCCAGAGTACTCGAAGGCGGCTTTTGTGCACCTAATTTCTATGGTAACGAACGTTATCGTGACGAACTGCATGTCAAACTGAACAGTTATGACATGATTGCGACGTTGAAGGCGTGATATGATCGGTAACGAACGCAATAAATAGAATACGTGCCGGTTTTTAGTGTAACAAAAATCGAAACCGATTAATATGTCCTTTATTATTTTCAAATCCTTTCTTCATAAAGAACAAATCCTAGCCGACTCCGAATGAAGTTTCATAAATTGAAAAATTTACTCTTGTCCTGGAATGAGGTGCCCGCCCAATAACAAGCTCGGTTTTACTGTTGCGTTCGCTCCTCCTGCGCCTCCTCATCCTCTTGAATGCAGTTTTTCTATTCCGAATATATGAATATTGGGAAGATATGGCTGTGCGAAATGTACAGAGATATAGCTCTAAGTAGGAACAAACAGTCTTACTGTATTTTTACCGTACAACCCGCCGTGGTGGCCCAGTGGCTAAGCCGTTGCGCTGCTGAGCACGAGGTCGCGGGTTCGATTCCCGGCCGCGGCGGCCGCTTTTCTGATGGAGGCGAAAAGCAAAAACGCCCGTGCGTACGAGATTTCGGCGCACGTTAAAGATCCCCAGGTGGTCAATATAATCCGGAGCCCTCCACTACGGCGCGCCTCATCGCCTGCGTTGCGTCGGCGCGTTACCCCACAATCAATCAATCAATTTTTACCGTACACGTGACTCGTTTCGCTGAAAAGCCTCCATACTGGTTAGAAGCCTGGTATAAAACCAGCAGGCGCCTATACGCACAGTAGGTTATTTGAAACTAAACCAAAGTTTTTAGCGCCCCGTAGTGCATGTCGGCATACTTACATGCCATGACAACGTAAACTACGTACAGCGGTGTGATCACAATACATTCGAGCGCTCGGCATGGTTGCGAAAGCTGATTTACCACATACGATTACCGGGAATCGTAATGCCTTCTGTCAAAGCCGACAACCCCGAAGGGCTGCAATTTAATTTTGCCCTAGCATTTTCGTTGTTGTCGTTTATGAGACTCTGGCTGTTCCGTTTGTAGAAAGATTGCCGAATATAGAAGCCGACGCCTACCACCGACTGTTCCCGCTCCCTACAGGACAGGCTTCGCAAGAATGGGACGACACCGGCAATATTTCATCCACAGCGGTATCAAAAACAACTTTAAATCACGCCTTGAACTAGTGTATGCGATTTGAAGTCTTTTATGATGATAAAAAGTTGTGCATCCGCGAAATCTGGTATTTACAAGCATCAAAAGTCAACCGAACGCAAAGAAACAGCAGTGGGAGCGAGTCCGAGTGAAGCAAACGGCAAATCCGAGAATACCGATTGATTGTATGGTTTAACGCGCCGACACCATGCAGGCGATGAGGCGCGTCGTAGTGGAAGGCTCCTGATTAATTTTGACCACCTGGGGATCTTTAACGTGCGCCGTAATCTCGTACACAAGGGCGTTTTTGCTTTTCACCTCCATCAGAAAAGCAGCAGCCGCGGCCGGGAACCGAACCCGTCACCTTGTGCTCAGCAGCGCAACGCCTTAGCCACTGAGCCACCGCGGCGGGAAAATCCGAGAATCCCCAAGCCGACGTCACCGAGGGGCACTTCGCAGCGCTGCCCGTGACCGCGCTAACCACCGGTAGCCCCACCGTGAAGGCGCGGTGGTGGATTTTTCCCCTGCAATTGAAATACAATGTCTAGGAACACCGAAGCACGTTTATGGGTTGTTAATCGAACATCATAATGCCCAGTTGAACATTTGCGACGCCTTGTTTCACCTGGCATAATTTGTCGAAGACCTCTGGCATCTTGCCGCTGGAGGAGGATTTCGCTTTCGAATGGCTTTGCTTTCGAATGGCAACCCGATGCGCCGCTTCTCGTTTATGCACCATGTAATGTGGAAGCTGACGAGGACGGTGAATTTCGGTTGTTGTTCTTCCCCTACCTTCATCTGCGGGTTACTGGCGTGGCGACCACCCCTCGCTAGCAACTACTGCCGAGCTTAAGCTAGCACTGTGGATGGCCTCGTGAAGGGGCCATTTTTATATGATGAACGCCAACGCAAGACGTCGGGTTTTTCGCTTAAGCTCGCGTCTTGGAACGTCTCGTAAAACATTTTGCTTTCTCATAATGACGTCACTGCACTTTTTGATCGATCGCTGTCAGCTTCATCAGCACTTCTCGAGACAAGAGCTGCAGATTTCCACTGTGCAACCAACGCACCAAAATGGCAATACAGTGACGTCAATGCAAGTTATCAGGCCTCCGAAAAACGCGACTCTAAACTGTTTTGGAGTACACAAAGCACAGCAGAGCAGTTGAACAGTGCTGTAGCACCTGCCAAGCACCGGCAGCAACTGGGTGCACTGCGACCCTCGACTGCGAGCAATACCCGCTCCACGCCACCACCCCCCCACCCAAACCACACACACACACACACACAACAGCACACACACACACACACACACACACACACAGACACCACACCACACACACACACACCACACACACACACACACACACACACCACGCACCGCACGCACGCACGCAGCACGCACACACACACACACACACACACACACACGCACGCACGCACGCACGCACGCAGCACACACGCACACACACACACTGTTGGAACTTGGCCATCCCAGCTCAGTCACCGCTGTTGCGACGTTGCCCTTCTCAGTCCGGTATCGACGTGGCGCAAACCAGAGCGGCGGTGATTTGAAGCCCCATTTATATACAATATATACAATGGTAGCCAGAGCGTTACGTGGCTCGCACAAAGGTGGTAGCCCTTCTAAACTCCATGCCTCCGATGAGGTACCTCCACCCCACCGCTGCTGCCGGGCAGGTTTTATACACCCGTGGTTCCGTTCCAGCCACGTGCAGTTCGAATCCCTACAATCAGCATTATCACTCGCCGCAGTTTGCACCCGGCGAATGCAGGCAAAGCGATTGCGGCAGCCGAGCCCGCACGACAGGGAAAGGGAAGCGACTCAGCATTGCCGTTTCCAGGCGGGACTCGCTGCGTGTCTGCCGGGGGCCGTTCTTCTTGGTCCAGCCGTCACGATAGGAAAGGGAGAGCAGACTCGGCAGCGCCTTTCCCGCCAAGTGGCGGCATGTCTGCCGCAGGCGGTTTGACCTAGGCGCGAATAAACCCCGCCGTGGGCACGTCGCCAGGGGCAACGAATTTGTGTCAGGTGCTCTGGAACAACACACACGCGCATTTAAAAATGCGTGATTAAAATCCGACACCTCTGGGTTTTTCCAGGCCTCTAAACGAACTAAACATAACAATTAAACATAACGACGTGTAGCACCCCCTGTCCTCTCCCTTTCTCGCGGCGGGAAATCTCTGTTGGACTTCTCGTGCGCTAGACGGTTTTCGTCTTTGCGCCTATTTCTTATTTTGCGGGGCCGGCGGCAGCGGCAAAGGGTTCGGTTGCGCAATGTTCTCAGCAAGCGGAACAGTGGTTGCAGTGTCCCTTTGCAACAAATTTTAAAGACAATTAGCACTTTCTCTGACTACTGAGCGCGACAAAGTTGGTCTGGTCTGTCTTCCCGTCCTGTCTGTCTGTCTATCTGTTCTTTCTGTGTTTATCATAAAGATAATTTATTGTTGCAACTTATATCGCGCCGCGCTGTATCATGGGAGCTTCGTGCCCCGTATGGTTTTCTTGCAGTACTTGCAGTGGTAGGTCACATGGCAAAACTCCTTGCAAGTGCCGATGTAATCATAGTGGTCCTTCAAACTCTCTCACGTACCGAAACCTTGCGCTATCACTAGGTCTTCCTCTGAGTGCGTGCCGCAGAAAGCCATAGCTGGGCTTCCAAACACTCGTCAGAGCAGCACCTTTAGGCTGACCTCCACGGTCCCTATACTCATACTGCTCATGCCTGGAATTTTGGGGCTTTTATACCAGGGTCACCGCTCTTTCCTTTTTTGTTCCAACTCCTCCTCCGGAAATAGGTTCTTTCTCCTCCTCCCGCGCAAAATAACACCAAATAGAACACAAGACCACGTTAATCGTACAATGATTACTTATCATTTTTCGGCTTCAATAATGTCATTGAATCGCAGTGGTCATATTCTGCAGCGTATAAGTGGAGTAATTTTGAAGTAGCAAAACGTCTGTTCACCAATCAGTCACTCAGAAGGACTACTTGCCTAGCAGGTGTTGCTTAGAGCTACCGAGGATGACGCAACATTCCATGATGCAACATTGCGTCAGCTGTACCACTTCGCATGATGAAACATTGCGTTAACCGTAACTGAGGCTATTGGTTGGATGTAGCCGAGACGGCTCGGCTGAACAGCGGGTCCTACTACATTTATTTCCTACAGTGAGCATCCAGGCTTGGTTCGACCTCGCAAGACAGCTGAAAACTTACTCTTACTAAGAAAGAAAGTTTCTACACGATATTGAAATCAAATGCAAACATTCACAATCGGAGAAAGAAACACACACTGACGAAAGTTCAGCGACACGATGTGCCTCGAGGGCGCCAAAATATTTGGCAACTTTGGTACCCTGTTCAAGGCTACCGTTGTTTAAATTACCATTGGTGGACTTTATTTGCACTGCACCAAACGGTAACGGTGATAGTTGTAACGATTATAATGATGATATCTGTGTAACGATGATATTTACCACCTCGCATAATTGGAAGGTGGAACAGATTTATAGAATATACTGGGAGGCGCCGTGCGACCATAGCACAGGAGCGAATACATGTGTCCCCCTCCAACATCTTCCCCCATACCCACCACTTTCCCACCTCCATACTGTCAGGTTACGTTTATCGGGCCAGTAGCCCCGCCCACGTTGTCAGTGAGTTGCTGTTGCCACCCCTTATCAGACATCATGAACTTATAGCAGATGACACTTGAATCTACGGCACCACAAACTCTTTCAATTCATCTGCTCTCCCACGTGCTATCCGGTTGTGGAACGATCTGCCTGATAATATCGTATCGCTTACTAACCCAGAAACATTCCGCCATCAGCTGCTGCACAAGCATTTTTACATGTGAAACCACCAAACAGGAACGCTGGCATTCCTTTCTGTTAGCACATGATGTTTCCTTTTTCTTTCTATTTTTTTTTGGCGGTTGCGGGCTACTACACTAGATGTTATATTGCTTGTTCTTATTGTCTTCCACTCTTGCCTAGCTGTTATCATGTTCTTTTTTTCTCGTTTCACTGACGTGTTGCTGTATTATATATCTAGTTTTTGTATAACTTCTCTTGTTATTTTTGTTTATCTGCTGTTTTTGCCCCCCTTACCCGATGCCCCCGGGCCTGTAAGGTATTTTGAATAAATAAATAAATAAATAAATAAATAAAAAGCACAGTTTTGGTATTTAAAGCGCCGACGCAACGCAGGAGATGAGGCGCGCCGTAGTAGAGGGCTCTGGATTAATTTTGACCACCTGGGCATCTTTAACATGCGCCGAAATCTCGAGCACAAGGGCGTTTTTGCTTTTCGCCTCCATCAGAAAAGCGGCCGCCGCGGCCGGGAATCGAACACGCGGACTCAAAAGCACAGTTACGGCTGCTAATGGCCTGGGGCCCCGTTTCATTTGGCGGGCTGGTGCGTGCATGCGATTGCACTCCCCACGTGCGCTGGGACTAAATTTACGTAGATACAGGTGTACTGTGCACACACCGAGGGCAGCAGTACGAGCTGAGAGTGTGGGAGAGCACTCGACATCGCACAGGCCATTGAAAATGCATTTATTTAATTATTCTTAGAATGTTATCAAAGGAAGTGGTGTTTCGTGCGGCAAAAACGCCTCCAAGGACTGAAAGCATCTCTGCTTGCCTAACTCAATACTTCGTGGACCTTATCGATGGTCCTGACAATTATGCTTCTGAGCATGAGATATGAATAATTCGCGAAAATTGGGCCGCACCTATTCCTCCAAAGCACCATTTCTCGCATCAAACACCTCGTCCTGCTTGGCATGCGGACTTCCCTGGCTAGCAAAGCGCAGTCTTTTTGCAACCTGGTTACTGTGAAGACTACGGCAGACGTCCGTTTTGAGCGGATAATCTTATTTGTAGTTACCTAGATATTAGTAGCCCATACACAAGGAAGCACGTACATTAACGCGCTCATTTTTATTTTACTTCCACGGATTTCAAAAAAGGCGCTTCGTCATAACCAATCTACTCTGAAAGAGCATCGGAGTGACCAGGCTTGTATGACCTCCAAATTTGCTTTTATCTTGGAAATGCTGCCCATCGCTACCCAAACTACTCGAGATACGTATCCATGTAGTGAGGCGCATAAGCTTTAGGTTAAAATTATGTTTTGTACGGTATCCAACTTTCGTGTGGCCCTGTGTGCCGGCACCGCACACACCAGGACATTCGTTTTCTAATGTCTCAGGCTACCGTATTCTGCACGCTTCGAAGACGCGTGGAGCATCGGGAGTTCTTATTTTCAGGCCTGAAATATACACGGAACCATAGCCATACAAGCGTGGCTTAAACCCGCGCGCGTTCAGGCGCTACCAGCCTCGACAGTGCATTACCTATATGGACAGCGGAGAGCACAATGATTAAAACGTGGCCGCGCTTTCGAGCTATTACGGTAACCGTAAGTTGTGAAAGTAAAAAGATCGCAGAGCAAGGCGTCAGAAGGGACATTTTTTTCCCGTTCTTCGCTGCGCTGCCTCGCTGGGGCGCCGGCACCGGGAGCGCGAGTGTGAAAGCAAAAAGCAAGCGTAGGGTAACCGACGACCCAAGGCGCTGAAAAATCCGCTTTTTTGCTTGTTTTGCTGGCCTGGGGTAACCCACGCAATCGACCAGTGAGAGGCATTCCATTGCCTGTTGCCCTCAGCTTCTTTCCTAGCACCGTGATGGCATCGGCCTGGCACCGATGCTGCAGATAACGAGAGAAGCGGCGCCATCCTGACGCATTTCAAGGCGCCCCGTTAGGAATGCGGCAAGAAGAGGTAAACATCAGGGAGGGAGAACTTGTCATGGTTGCGCCGTGAAATTCGAAACATCGCGCTGCGTAGCGCTAGGTAGCTTGCAGCGTCGCCCCTTCCTCTTTCGCAATAAAACGACCCAAGAATGATAGAAACAGCGGCCCGATAAGAAACGCGCTCACATAATCAACGTAAAACCATAGCTGAGCTGATACACACATTGCATTTAAGCACATTGCAATTGCAATCAGCGCGTGTGGGGTAGCAAGCTTAGTTGTTACTGATATTAAATTGCGGAGTCGCATATCATTAAATAATTGGGGTTTCATGGGGGTGGGGGGCTTGAAAAACAACTGGGAAACAGCGGAGGCCGCAGCGGCCGTTCTGCCTGAACCGCATTTCCGGCGCAGTGGAATGGACGAGCGAATAGAAGTGAAGCCGACGTGATCTGTACATTTGATTTAGATAGATACGGCCTCCCTTTGTCGGCCCATTTCGCAATACCTCTATCTTGCTTCCTTGTACCTCAAGTGGTCCGTTTATGATGAAGGAAGAGGAGTTGTCTCCTCCGATTTAATGACCTGGCGTCAATCAATTACCCTCTATATAGAGCTCCAGGGCTGCCAACTTGGTTTCTGACCATTCCGCCAAATGTAGCGCTATTTTGTTTATTTTTATGCGCACATTTAGTGATGCCAAGAGCAATTAAGACGGGCGTCAAGTCATGTTAGTCGTAGTAAAAAAACTGCACTACTCGCTCGCTGTCACACTACTCGTGAACGTCAACAACAAAATCAGGCGTCGTGAAATCACCGTATCACTCGCTCGCTGTTCCGACCGTTTCGCGGCGCGGTCACGAGCGTCGTGATACGCAAACAGAAGGAAAGCAGTGCCCCTTTGACAAGAACGATTTATTTCTGCAGTGTCAGCCTAACACTTTAAAAATAGAGAATAGAAGTTTGCCGCTTCTTCCGCCTGCTCGTAAGCACCACTCGCTTCTCAATAACCTCAAAGGCCGCATTGCTTTTAGCGTCACTTTGGGGTGCGACGAATCTGCGAAGGCGGTCCATTGCCGCGATGGCTTCTCCAAAGCTTGTAGTGTCTGGCAAGTCCCCAGACACTACAAGCTTTGGAGTCTTATCATCGGCGTAGTGGCATTGCGACGACCGTCTGCAATATTGTCGGGTTCAATCCCCAATAGTCCCGTCGTCATGTATTCTCCGGTTCGTCCCCCTCATCGACGGGGAGCGACAGGGCTTTGAGCGCAAGGACATGGGTGCGACTGACTCTGCTGCTGGACACAATCCGCTTTCCGCGGCTTCACGGCAACCCAAGCGCCCGCCGGCAAGGCAAGTCACGAAAAGCGAGAATGTTGCAATAAGGGATGGGCAAGGCGTGAAGCATTGCTCTTTTGACGGCAACCTTTAACTGCGAGCCGCGAATCGTGGGGCACCATTGTTGTGGTTGCGAGATGCCGCTATTCCGCGAGCGCTCGACGCCGCATTACGGACCAGGCCCAGGCGTCATCCCGTCGCTTCAACCACGGATGGTCCTAAGGGCTTCGACTTTAGGAAGATTGCACCACCGGAGGCAGCTGGATCCTGACCTGTGATAGGATAAGTGCCTTCTCATTGTGGGTGTGTGGACGTCAATTTCAGTGCCACGGATTTCCGGGATTGGTGAGTTCTTTAAAGAAGCGCGAGAAAGGCTGAAAGGGCGCGGACCCAACTCGGGATTTTAATCTCGCACACGCAGGAGCGCAAGGACCCTGTGCACTCAGTTAAACGCTATGTAAGCATCTGTACATAGTTTCTTTCTTCGCCATACTCGGCTCCGATGTCTTCCCCAACTCCGGACCAATGGACGCCATTACCGGTCACGCTACCAGATCCGCAAAAGGAGCAACTAGCGCAGGTGATGGTATGGGTGGTGTAGAAAGCACTGAGCACTAGAAGCAAGGTAGGAGCACCAGACGACACGCCGAGACCGATCTTAACGCTACCGAAGTGCCACCGCCTGGTCGGCGGCAGCACCGGCCCGCGCCGCGGTACTGGAAGGCCGCGCTGGTTGCCAATTGACCTAATCTAAAAACACTGCACGGCACCATTACAACAGTCCTGCGGCGCTAACATTGCTCTGTTGTAAGCACAGTGATGATGGTGATAGCCCCTTCGACGAATGGCCGTCTACTCCGCCTCCCCAACTCTCTTGCGCCTTCTTGTAGCCAGTTCAGTAACAAAGCCTGGCCAAGACTCATCAAAAGCAAAAATGGTGGGGTCCAAGCGGCTTCAGAGTATTTGGTTGCGACGCATCATACGGGAACGGGCGCACAGTAGCGACGTACTTCGGGGCTCTCAAAACATTATATCCTCTGGGAGCTATGCCGGGACCGATAAAAAACCATGTAACAGCCTGGAAAACGCAACAATGAGGAACGTAAAGGCGGGGTTCTTCCGTCCATTGTTGCGTAATCCCTACACAGTAATTGAATGCCTAAGACGCTGCAACTCCAATACTCGCGTGTTTTTCTCAAAGGCATATGTACGTTAGCAAAGCAATTCGTTGTTGAAACGCTATGGAACTGACGAACCAAGCAGCGTCACTAGGTTCATTGAATGAATTTCTCACGGCACTAGACATTGCGCTCCCCTGCCCCGATAACAATATTCATGATCAATTTTCTGGAAATGAAGTTCTCTGTCGCTGACTGAAATCCAGGACACCGACAGGCATCAGCAAGCGACCACCTGTAGCTGGAATGGCGCGAAGCTAGTAGCAAGAGTGGGGCAAATATGACTCCTGTTGATAGGTTTGCCGTCCAGTTCGCAATTACGGCAGGGAAGAATAAAAAAGACAAGTTTTTTTTTCTTTCCAGGCACCATGCACACGCAATGGAGGTTTATTATCAACCATCGCCGCTCGTGTCTATGGGACATGGTCTTGTATGCAGGCATGTTTCACTAGTATTCCCGACGAAGGGCTAGTGGCGCGCTATACAGCATGGTTGTGTGGGCGTAGTTTCTGCAGTAAAGCTCTATATGGCTGGAAGACCCCACAAGTTTTGCTACGTGGGAAAACATGCACAGTGTCACAATCAAAAAAGTATGCAAATGCCCTTGGTTGCATATCATGAATCACCATGATTTCGCAGCTGCCAGTACGCCCATCCATAATGCCGCGCCCATAAATCATGCCGCTCGCCATGATTTATGGACCTCAGGTTGTCAATCGGTGCATGATGCCGTCTTGGGGGGAGGAGAGAGGGGATACCCTTGTGTGTAGCTAGGACGCATAAGTAGATGCACTGCTACAAGTTGGTTTTTACGATGGCATCATGTGTACAAGCGTGGACTCGAAAGCTCCTGGCCAAGTGGTATAGGTAACGTAGAGAACGTGCACGCGTACACTTTAGCAAGACCAGCAACAGGCGAAAAGCTGACAGAGACGTTTTCAGTGGGGTTTATGGCCCGAGTTTCCCCGAATTCCTCGCCGCGACAGGGCCCATCGACCAGGCCGGGCGTGACATAGTTTTTTGGGGGGCCGCTTCCGGGCCATTGGCCTTGAGGTGCAGGAGCAGAAGGGTTTGCGATTAATGGTGTTTTGCGTGCAGTCTGTCGCTATTCATGACCTGGTATTCGAGAAATAGGTTGCCATTTCAGGAGCTATCTTTAAGGGTACATTGTTCTATTTCGTTCGTCCTGTTTTAGGCTCTTTGACCTAATGAACGGCGCTATCCGTCACTTTGTTTCTTGCGCCATGCGTGCTTTTCAGGACACTTCTCGTGGGTAAACGTACAGATAAAGGAAGAATTGCAGTCGCATGAGGCATTCATTCATTTTCTTTTTATATTTATTCAAAAGTTTGCGCATTACAACTATGCAACAAGATGTTAGGCCAACTGCCGAAGCATGTTCAGGTCCAGATAAAAATAGACAGCAGGGAAAACTTGAACTGAATTACAAGTCGGTGAAACAAGTACAATCCTTAGTGTACGCAGAATTGGCAAATGCATGATGCAAAGGCACTCATAAGGCGCGAGTGGAGAAAATAAAAACAAATATGAATTTATAACAGCGAAAACAAAATATAAACTTTTGCACGTTTGAGTCTTACACTCGAGATTGAGTGTTGAATAAAAAAAAGTAGCTTTACAGTCCTCTTTTCTTCAAATAAATATATTTAGCTTTATGTAGGCACAGATACACAGCTGCATGTACAGACCTAAGAGACACAAGAACCGAAATACACAGCAACAAAAACCGATGCATTTCTGCAGGAATAGCCGCTTAACAGATTGGAACCATACAAATGAAAGTAAACATAAAACGTTTCCAAAAATATATTTTCATACACAAACCTGGTGCCTGTCCTACGATGCATTTTCGCTATTTATATTGTTTTTTCCTTCGGTCTAGCTTTGAACGATTAATCTTTTAATAGAAAAAATGAAATTGTAAGCCATCTTTATTTCAAGAGGTACAGTGTTACAGATTTTGGCACCAAAATTTTCGATTATTTGTTCGCCATGGGAATTACGAGTTAACGGCAAGTCAACGTTTACATTATTGGCATGTTTAGTATTTCTGTTTGGAATAATAAATAAATTTATAATATATAAATTATTAAATGCTCAGCTTCACGTGCATCCAACGGATACTGCATTTCGTCAAACGAAACGACGTTTTCAAGGCGTGTTATTGGAGTTAATTGCTCCCCAATAAAGCAACTTTACATAATTATGCTCACAAGCCACATTCCTCCCTCCGCCGGTATAAAGAATGAAAGCAATAAGGGAACGGGCCCCATGACGCGAACGCCATTTATTTCTGTCGATTCGTTCGAGACCGGGAAAGTACTAGTATTGCCAAAAAAAAACACGGGTATATTTTAGGGTCAGTAAACAAATCAACGTTATCAAGGAGTCTGTAGCCAACTCCCAATACAGGTTATTTTTCACTGCAAACTGAAGCAGGTGTGAGTAGAAACGTGACGAAGGCGGTGGTAACCTTCACGAAATGCCTCAAGATATAACACGAGTTGAGATATTAGTTTTCTGCTGTTGCTTGGCCGGTGCTTCTTTCACCTTTAGGTTGAAGAGGGTTTATTTGTAAATGGTGAACATGTGGACTTTCCCCAAATGGAGACCTGGGTGTAATCAAGGAGACGGTACTGGCGACCCCGCTGAACGTGGGCTCCCCCATTCACGCTGTGACCAACCATGCAAGGATTCTCAAGGGTAAGGATAGAAACTTCGAAGAATGGCCGGCAGAGCCCCGGGCAAGCTCTGGCCGATGGACTCCCTTTATCTATATCAAGCATTTAGCTCAACTACCTAACTGACCAGGGGGGTAAAGTAAGTGATTTCAATATCGAAAGGGATTTCATCCTAGACTGGGGCCGCACCAAATTACTAGTTAATCAAGAGGCTAACTGTTTTCATACGTTTCTTGTCGTTCATTCCGAAGGAGACACCCCAATAGCAAAAACGTCGGTCGTATTTTGCCCAAGTGCATCGTGTCTTTTTTTTTGCTTCAGGCTACGATATTCAAAGCTTGCGTCTGTGCATCGACTTGTAGAAGTGAAAATAGAAAATCTAAGGGAGAACCTACTGAGACCGACAACGTTGGCTGATTTGTCTGTCAATGTGACGCCACACCGGACCCTCAATTCATTATAAGGATTGCGAGAATTCATCTAGGAAAAAAGCTCCGGTCTGAGACAGAGGTGTAACATATCCAGGTGCCTCAATATCAAGAATCATTTCTTGACAAAGGAATTGTAATCTCGAAAGGGAATGAGGAAATTTCGACAATGCACGCACTCCTAACATTTGATCGTACGGCACCACCAGAAAAGGTCCAGGTGGGATTCGCAGGCTCGCAATGTACGACCGTAAGCCCCACCTACTCGGGCGATGCTTTAGGTGCCAATATTCTGTCCATAAACTCCAATTATGCAGAGGAAAGTTACTTGTACAACGTGCACATGTGCCCCGTCTGATCAGTAGTCAGAAGACTGTCAAGACACCACTGCAAAATGACCAAACTGCAATGATCCACACCCTTGCTCATTTGCAAACATCTCCAAAATTTAAAGCATGAAATATTCCCATGAAAGTAACTAAAAATTAGCAGTGGCTTGGCTCGGCTATGCCAGGATATACGCAGCGTGAGCTAAAATTCAGCTGCTTATTCTTAGGTTTCCTGGTTGTCTAGGATTAGCTGATTATCATGATCACTGCTGCTGAAAAGATGTCCAATCCAATCTAATTTAATCCAACCCAATCTAATTGCAGTGGTGGTGGCTCCGGCGCGCCAGTTGTGCGCCGTGAGATATCACTGCTTCTCGCGCATGCGCAGCCCGGCTCTCCAGGAGCGACGCGAAAGTGCTCAACCTCTGCCAGTATAGCTCACGCTACAGAAATATCACTGTCCTCGACGCGCAACAAACGCGGAGGCTGCTCCCGGCCACATCTTACGCAGACGCCACCCGTGGAAAACTGAGCCGCCGTTTTCTCAGCAGAGCGGCATAGTGTGGGCTCCTTGATGCCGAGTCCCCGTCTCATTCTTTTCTAGTTCGGCCCCCAGGTCCTGCTTCCGTTACAGCCGTAGAGGCTCAGGGGGTTCCGACATTTACTGAACTGCCTTTGACAGTACAGAATCGTGACGCATCGCCGATTGTAGCGACTCCGCTGAAGGTGGCGATGGCGACTGGCTTTGGGATTGGTTCCGCACCACTTCAAGACCATAGTCTTTCTTGGGCTACTTAAACCTTGATTTTTTAGCCTGTCTGTCTGTCTGTCTGTCTGTCTGTCTGTCTGTCTGTCTGTCTGTCTGTCTGTCTGTCTGTGACTCGATTCAGCCGCCCGGCCAAAATGAAAGTAAGTCTGCGCACTAGTCTTATATACTCACAGCCAAATCTAAACATCTAAGTCCCGTTTATGGGATCATACTTGCCAGCATTGTTAAACAGGAAGAAGATATGCAAATAAGACAAAAAATTGATACACAAATATATTTGCAATGTTTCTTTACAAAAATCATTGATAGTTGCTTTTTGTGAAATTGAATACGACATTCACTGATGAAAAAAATTACACATCGCCTGCCGTCGCCCGCGCCACTATAGCTTCTGGCGGTATTTTAAGAAATCGAGCGGCAACAGTTACGAAAGGTTCCACCATTTAGGTTCTACGTTCTGCTTGGAACGCACGTGTACTAGGGCACCGCGGTTCTATAAACGTTGAAGCAGGGCGCATTCATTCCCCCTGTCTCCGCCGTACGGCAGCGCTGGCATCGAGGCAACCAGTTTGGAGCAGTGGAACGCGGTAAATTTAAATTGACTTGAGCAAACCTTTACCGTGTTTACCTTGGCACGATGGCGACGCGAGAGAAACAACATGGGAGCTGAGCGGGAAAGTGAAGGGAGGCATTTACTTGGCGAATGTCGACAAACACTATCATCTTTTGTCGACATTTCCAATGAAAGGGGCAGATACGTGGCCAATTTTTTTGACCAGCTCCCCTATCCCCCAGCAAGTCTGAGAGTGGAGAGGTGGAGGGGAGGTTCCGAGAAGGAGATGGGGAAGAAGAGGGTGAAAAACGGCGCGACAGGGAGCTGAGAGTGGAGAGGGGAAATCTTAAAGCGGTTTAAACTTTTATCCTCAGTGCCAATGAATGCTTATATCGAGGAAAATTGTGCGGCTGCTTTGTATATATTATTCGCATATATGAGTTGCTAGGGAAATTAAGCTACACAACGCACGGCGCCTTGAGCGTAAAAGACAATTCGCAATAAAACCTCGTATAAATTGCTTCGATAATCCTATCGCAAATATAACTTAACAACGTGAGGATTCGAGCTAGTTGGTACTCCATAGTGAAAATTTAAAGCGCAAAAAATTTAGACACAAGACGAATGAACCAGGACAAGCGCTTGTCCCTGTGTCATTCGTCTTGTGCCTAAAATTTTTTGCGCTTTAAATTTTCACTGTGGAGTACCAACTAGCTCCTATAAAGGTTTGCCCTAGTTTTCTTGCACACAAGCGTGTTTTCGACAAGGCGCTCTTTGAAGTTAAGCCTATTCTCAATACTAGGAAAACCTTCGAGTTGCTTCTTTTAAAAGAAAACGACCTTCCAGCGGCAACCTTATTCTCCATAGTTCCAGGAAATTCCAGTATAGGCTCAGAAACCATGAAACAAAAAGATGGAACTGTTTCTTACTCACGCTCGTTAGGTGAGCTGAAGATCTGCACTGATGCAGGCGGCTTCGTATATGTTGTTGCTGCTTGGAATGTGTATTGCAGTAAGCGGCTTCTCAACCTGTAGTCGACCACTTACATTAGTGTAATTTGCAATGCGCTCGGTAAGCCGTGGTGGCAGGGAAGAGTACTCAGGGCGGATTTTGGGTTTCACGAAAATTTGTAGCAGAGAATCTGCAATCAGGTCCCTAAAATCACGGCAATGCTTGTTCTTAACGCTCTAAATTAATATATTCGGCATTTCATAGTGAAACCTCGTGTTGCCTGGCGACCGCCGGGTTTGAGAAAGAGTATCCACAAAACCTATGAATTTTAGCTTTGTCTGAACAGAGAATTTGTTTATTATGCCAAGTATGCTTATGAGCGTGTGTACAGAAAAGAACCATTTTTTTTATCAAATAAGTATACAATGTCCTGTTTACGTTTCGCAAGTGTCACGCAGATGCCATATTTTCCGACGAATGTTTCTTAGGACACAGAGTTTAGAATTGCCTCAGCTGTTTTTACGTGTTTTCGCCAATCGACTGTCAGTGCTTCATTGTTCTTCACTTTTATCATCTTGAGATAAAAGTAATGACATACAGAGTATCGCAATTGTGCGACACAAGGGGCGGCTAAGGCATTTCAAATACTTCGGGTTTCCTATTCCGACATGAAGACATTTTCTAGGGAGCACATGGAATCGGTGCTGGTGCGCGTAACCCAATCTGCGGTACTGGCTTCCACTCTTATGGTGAGAGGAGGATTCCTCAATGTTAAGCTATTCGCTTTATATTTATTATGCCACAAGCGTTTGAGGGCAGTGTTTTTAAAAGGCATGCTGCGAAATCTCTTTATGTTTTTTTCTCTGCCTGCAAACCGAAGAAAGCGGGATTATTCCAGTAACTTCGCTTTGGCAAGAGAAACGCGCGTGTTTAAAACTGGGGAAACGCTTCCGACAAACTTCCTTGTCTTTCCCAGTGAGCTGTCATTAAGATGTACCCCCTTTGCTTTCCATTGCTTTCATTGGCCGATTGCTGGTAATTCAAAATATGAGCAATGATGCAATTAAAAGAAGTACAAATGATTCTCTAATTGGAATCTGCGGCAGCGATTACCCGGCGGGACTGGCGACATCTAAATATCGATACTTAGTGGTGCTTCCGCCTAAATGTCCATAGTGCAACGAAATATGGCGGGACATTTTAATCGCGTGCGAATAATTCCTGTTTTGTGCTGTAGAGCTTCTTAACATTGAATCACAACGTCCAGATGGCATCTATATTCTTATGCCATTGACTAAAATAAAAGTGATATTTAACAATTCTTTGTCCTAACTCCTGCACATTTCAGAGTGTATGCCAATGACTAAAATAAAAGTGATATTCAACAATTTTTTGTCTTAACTCCTACACATTTCCGAGTCTGTTCGTCAATTTCACCCTTGTGATCCCTCATTATAACGAAATCGCTTTACTCGAAATATCGCTTTATTCGAAATTTCTTCTGGTCCCAAGCAAAACGCATGCATTTCAGGCTGCATTACTCGAAGCGCATGAAGAGCTGGACCCGCTTAGAGCGAAGCGGCGAGAGGAGGCGTCGCCGAGCGGCGGCGACCCAGCCGCGAGTCAGGCGGTCAACATGGCGGGTAACAAACTGGTGTTTCCCCGGCAATTTTTTCGAGCCTGTCATGCTCGATTCGCACCGTCCGACTTTAGGCAAATGGTCGAAATGCATGGTAGGATGTTGAATTTTGTTTTTTGACATTGGTCAATGGCGTGGACGCGACGGTGCGCGAACCTCGACACTCGAAGCGTAGAATAAGCAGTGTCGTCGACAGCGGGGCGCCAAAAAACGTGTTTTGCAAACATCACGGCTGGACATCTCGGAAAAAAAATTTCCCAGTGATCATGCAAAGCCCCTTTTGCAAAACCGGTCAGATTTTATGATTGCGCTGTGTACCCACAGTGACCGTTAATCATTGTTTTTTGAGCTCATCATAAACAACATCGCACTCGATCCACGGAATTTGCGGCGCTCTCCAGCGCGAAACTCTCGTAGCGTTCCCTGTCCCCCGCACCAACCCATCTTCCTCCCCCCCCCCTATAAAAGTGGCCTACAGATGCTTAATCTAAGTAAACAAGAGAGAATGATACCATCCTCCTGCGTGTGAATGTGTCAATATCCTCAGGAAGAGGAAGAGAACAAACGAGAGGGCACATAATGTGGGTGGTTGAACTGTCACTCGCTGAGAAAATGGAAATAACGCAAAGAAAAAAAATCCAGTTCCACACCTCTGAAATCTGCTCAAACGGCGGAGGCCGCGGAGCTGACTTCGGCGCGCTGGCGGCCAACTCTCACTGCGGCGCAGGTCGCTCACAAAAGCCACTCGCCGCGGTATTTATGCACAAGAACCTGACCTACAGAGGTCTGGTAGTTTATCGGTGCGTATAGCTGGGGTGTTAGTGCGCCTCGTGCAACTGCGCAAGAGCGGCTGTCGCATTGTTTTGGGAGCACATCTAAACTAACGATGACGGTCTGAAGGTGCTGTGCCTAGTGGGCGCGTACGGCCGAAGGAATACGTCCCCTCACCCTGCTGTATGGCAAGTTTCGTTTCACTAAACCAGTGATATTACCCGGCTTTGGCACGCTGGCGGCAACCCCCGTGGAGGTGGTGGTCGCACACAACGGCACTCTCTGCGATATAGTACGTACTGGATTGTAACCCATGGAGGTTGTGCAGTTTCTCGGTACATGCACAAGGGGCCCCAATGCATGAGCCGAGCTTGCGCACTGTACGGCCATCGGAGTGGCGGCGCCATCTGTCGGCCCAGCTGGGCACTTTCGCATGGTTTGACAGGCATCATCAACAGATATGGCGAGCCTCAAAAGACCTCCGAGTTGGAAAAGCCGCACTGCGAATCAAGACATAGCCAGTCCATGCAGGAAAAATCACTACGATCTGACACCACTGAAACCCTTATGACGCATAGATGGCACGTCGACATACGTACCTCTCGTGACGCATGGTGTCGTTGCCAAATGCAACATAGCTATGTCCGACCCACTGGTACGCATATCAGAACTCGAACTTGTAATGAAAGGTAACACACCTCAATCTGCCACATTAAAGCAAGTAAATGTGTATTGAATTTTTTGCAAAGACGTGAACAGTAGTTTTGAAAGAATTTTATTTAACAAGAAGTAACAGTGCTGAGTTTGTACCATGAATGTGCACCGTTGGCGATTAAGGGGTACGACTGGTAGGAGCATTTCGATCCCGTTAGCCTTCACTGCCAGGCTACGGGGTAGATCGCTGAGATCGTACTACTGCAGCAATATCTGACTGTACAGACCTGCCGATACCACTACGTCACTGCCCTTCACATGTCATTCTAATTTGTCCTAGGGCCCGGCCCTGTCTTGCTTTCGTTTTCTTTACAGGCTGTACATTCCGACGCTTTACTTGACAAAGAATACATCTTTTCGCTTCTGGGAAGAATAGAAATTTATTGTCGAGTGTGGCAAACGCTTGTGGGCGTAATGTTTGCGGCGCAGGAAAAAAGGTTTCGGCGTACGTGCAAGAACGTCTTGCCGGAATTCTCGGTGGTTACGGTTACGGTTACGGTTACGGTTACGGTGGTTACGGTTAATAATGGAGATGAGTCAGGTAACCAGATTTAAGCGAGGGTTCAAGACTTAGCATTCCAGGGGTGCAGCGGCGTTCTCACACCTACGTCAGCGCGACGAAGGTTTGTCAGCGCGGTTGGCGTGATCAACATAGACGCGGAGACACAGCTGATTGTATGGCGGACTCGTGTAGTGTGTGTGCACCAGCCATGGTGTCTGAGTGGCTAATGCGTTGCACTGCTCAGTTCAAGGACGCGGGTTCAAGGACATAGAGGCGAAAAGGGGGAGCACCCGAGTTAGGGGAATTCCAAATTCGTCAGAGATGCGCATGTGGAGAAAATAGAGCCGGAGCCCTCCACACGGGCCTTCCAGCACAGATCGACTTGGGGCGTTAAACAGAGCCATCTATCGATGTGCGGAAGCCGTGTGGCTCTCAAGACCTTGATGAGCGTTAGGTCTCGTTTCGGCACGTGCGTGAAAGAACGTATGCCAACATTTAGAACTACAACGGACCTCTAACTTGTGGTGGATATTGATTTTCAGCTCTTCTTCGGAATCGTTACTTTTCCCCTGCGGAAATGCGAAAATACGTTGTTATGAAATTCCCGCGAAAATGTAAATTTACACCTCAGAGTTCATAGGAAATTCAAAGGAAGCGTGTTTGGTGCGTCATATTTTATAAAAATCTGTCTTTTACTTTCCAGTTCGTGTGCGCTCAAGAAAGTCTCTCTACGAGTGAGTATTCCAGTCATGTTTCAATCACTTGCTGCTTAAAAGCAGCTAACATCTTGTGTCAGTAGCGACCCACAAAAGCTATAAAGTACGTACGTGTCAGGCATAACTACCGTACTTGTATATGTGACATTGCTCTTGTTGCCATTAAATTCGCACGCCCCCAAAATTTCTGTCCCAAGCTGATACGCCCTATCCACGGCCGCTCGAAGGCAACATCGAGCGGCCGTGCCTTATCACTTGGGTACGAATCATACATAGAATATATTAGACTAAACACTGCACCTTCACTGTTATTGGCTAACCCTCGCGGTTTTTATTTGCGGTGAAGCCGCTTTCCTGAGCAGCCACTCTCCGCTCCTTATCACTTCCGCTCACGCCACTTTCACAAATTTCAGGAGCGAAGCACCTTAGGTGTGAGGGCTGTCGGCGTTTCCAGTTGTCGTCTGCTGTGGTCATGATACAAAACAACCGGTACACTCGTTTTCCCACGCCTCTAGCCAGAATGTAACACGTACTAAACGAAAAGTGTATATTGGATAAAACCGTTGAAAATACACTAACATTATATAAAGATTTGTGGACCGCTCCCTGTCTTCTTTAGTAACGGGCAAGCACAAGCAAAAGCTATTTGTATGCGGGCTTTAATTTGTGTTACAATTAATTAGCCAGCCGCTCTAGACACAGGTCTGATCTGGTCGGGTGGTCGGTCTCAGCAAGGAAAGACATACTTACCTGGTGCCGGGGCTTCGTTGATCACCGATGATGACTATGGTGTTCCGTGATCTTCACTTCCTTTTCCTCTGTGGCACATTACGTAAATCCTGTGCTCTGTCGACCCGTGTAGTAGCTAACTACAGCGGGTCCTAGCTGTAACCTGTGTTTAATAAATTCTCTTATGTGACTTTGGTGTATGAGTCCTCGTGCCTCGGACACTATTGTAAAGGACCTTCGGTGCGGTGGACTATTGTTTTTTGTGAACTTGCCGTGATCTTCCACTTCCTTTTCCTCTGTGGCACATTACGTAAATCCTGTGCTCTGTCGACCCGTGTAGTAGCTAACTACAGCGGGTCCTAGCTGTAACCTGTGTTTAATAAATTCTCTTTATGTGTGACCCCCAGGGTGATGCGCGGGCATTGCACTGCGCACTGCGTTGACCCCTGCAATTAACCCAAACTAGAGCAGATAGGGAATGTAAATTGCCTAAATCCGTTCTTCAAGGAAAGAGAACGCGCCACCGCCTGTGCATGCCCGCGATTCTCCCTCCTTATGGCGCTTCTACGGTGCCCAATCAGCGCGCGCCTTGGGGCAAGAGAGGGAGGGGGGAGGGGTAAAAGACAATGTGTTGGCCTTTAAAGACGGGGGGATGGGAAGAAAGCCTGCAGCCGTTCCACCCAACATGGCCGATTTCACGTAAAAGCCGGGTTAACTTCCGAAGTGTTTTATCGCCAGAGGAGGGCCGAGCTCCAGTGTAAGGAGTTCCCTGTACCTAATTTAACGGTAGCTGCCCGGCGCCTCCACGGCAGAAAAATGTGCACACGTGACTTCCACAGCCACGGTGGACGCTCAACTCGCTAACCGCCAGTGGCAGGACATCCCTCCAGACTCTTGCATCCCCGGCAATTTGGCAACGCTGCATGACGGCCAGGGGCCCCGCCAAGTATACAAGGGTCAGGGGCCGCTTGCAAAGGTAACGGCATCGTTCCAGGCGTGAGTTCCTCTTTCAAGTTTCCGCACACGACCGGGGACGTCTGTACCCATTAAACTTGTTAATGCCGGCGGTACGTGAATTTGAACCAGGTGCCTCCCGAATACGAGGTGAGTGCTGTACTTTTGAGCCATCGCCGCGGTCAAAAGGTATGCCCCTTTCCACTGGGGCATCTTCCTGACGAATTCTGCTAACTTCTCAGGAACGGGATCCCATCTTCAGAGTGTGCTTGTACCAATTGTACTGGTTGGCGTCGAGCGGTAGCAAGGTGCCTTCCACTTTATTGTAACCCATGACACGGTCCTACGTGGAGTTACGGTTTCAAGGATTCCCCTCATGGTGGGCGCCTCTACCCATTTTCACTCAGTTGGGTGAACAGCAGCTGAAGTCCAGGAAGCCTCCCACATCTTGCACAGAGGTAGAGGGTATAGAAGCCCATTACCCCTGCCGAGACTGATACAATTGTCGCCTGACCCTGTTTGAAAGGCTGCTTGTGGTCACCCTTCAAGTGTTTATTCCCACGTCGAGATAATTATGGTACAGGGACACTTGTACCGGTTAAGTAAACCGGTGGGTATCCGCCGACACACGATTCAAAACTGATAACTCCCGCTTACGAGACAAGCGTTTTACCACTGGAGCATCGCCCTTGGTCAAACATTCCTGCATTATGCAGCTGTCACATTCCTTAGGAACGACTTCCATTACAAGCCGGGTGAACTTCCCAAGCATTGTAGTCCCACAAAAGACCGAGCGCTATACTGGAAAGTTGCTTCTACCGATTTTACCAGTATGCCCGGCGCAACTGAGCCACACGAATGCCCATGGTGACTTTCACAGCCACGGTGGCCGCTCAACTGGGTAACCTCCTATGCCAGGAATTGCCGCCAAACACTTTAAATCCTGGCAATGCGGCCATGCGGCGTAAGGGCCGGGGGCTCGCTGGGTGGAAAAGCATCAGCGGTCCCTCGCAAGGGCAAAGGCAGCGTTCCAGGTGAAACTTCGCACTCGACCAGGGACGCCTGCACCCTTTAAAAACCGGTGCGTGCCCGTTGGTACGCAGATTCGAACTCGGTACATTCCGCTTACGAGGCCAGTCAACCATGACTTCGGTTAATACGAAAAGACATTGCTCAAAGATGAACTGGTTTGCTCGATGTTTCGTGTGTCCAGTGTTACTGTCGTTGTAGAAAAAGTGGCAGCATCTTCCTTAGGTGCTTCGTCCGCATTGTCTTGTCGTTCGCGGAAAGACAAAGCGGGGGTCAGGTGGGCGGCCGGAGAGCACTACGGCCCGTAATGCGCCGAGAAGTAGATGCATCGGTCCGAAACCGAGTGCTACAGTGCAAGCTCCCCGAAGACTTCAAAGGATTCCAAAGAACAGGTTGACCTCAAAAAATACCACTGTAGGGCGCAGCCTCCTCCAGATCTTGGAATATCATTCCTCGTGCAGGAGCTGGAAGGCGATTTGCTTCTCATGGTGCGCATTGACTGCCACCAGCAGTGCGACCATTTCGTCCTGCTCTTCCAAGATCAAGGCAGCGACTTCGGATGCGCCATCATCTATCCTCAAGCAAATTGCCAGGACCCATCACCGCCATCAAGGCCGTTGTTTACTTCGTGACCACCTTCTTGGTCACAGTTCTTTCACTGGTGGAACTGGTAAGCTATGCGGTTTCTGCGGTTGGTAGCCAGCGGCCTGATCGCCCGACTCGTGGCCGTCGTAAGTTCAAATCACGGCCACCCACCTGGCCGACGGCAAGGGCAACTTCTGTCGCTCCATATGCCAAGCCGCGAACGACCCCACCTTGTGAAAGATGACTCAGATGACTCGCTCAGCGGCAGGGCTGAGGCACGCGACGTGGGCCTTCTCTCCGCATTGCTGCCAGGGGAACGCTTCCATCGGCGCAGGCCTTCCCTCGGCGTACATCGAAGGACTACAGTAGATAGTGCACCCAGTATTAAAAGGCGTATTTCAGCGGGTTTAAATATTTAATGTTATTTTTTAATGCTAAGCAAGAGGAGAGTCTCTCAACTGTGATTGTTACTTTTCTCAGCTCCCAGAACTCACCCTGCTTGATATGATCGCAGCCAATGACACTTAGCACTTGTCTAACACCTTTTAATACTCTACATATCCACGTCTACGCGAGCAGCATGAAGTGATGTTAGGACATGCGTAATTCCGTACCGCGCGCGCAGTAAATGTCAAAATATTCAAATTATGAAAAATCTTGCAAGAGAGACTTCCAATTTTCGAATACACTCATACACTGCATGCTTCACACCTCCATGGGTTTTATGTTAGTGGTAGTGCTCTCCAACAGTGAAAGGCTTTCTGGGGTGGTGCACTGGATACATGATTATAACATATACAAAAGAAAATATATATGAAGAGAAATAGATGAAAGATCGGTAGCAATAAGAGTGTAGACATTTGCAAACGAGGAAATTGATCAAAGTACGCATAATATTTTCTGAATAACAAGAGCTGGGAAACAGTCTGTAGAGCATGTACCAATGAACACATAATGAACACATAAGCTAGAAGTTCCTTTTGGAGCAGAACCACAATAGAGGGAAAATTGCAGGTACGTCATCTCCCAAAAATGTACATTCAAAATGTCAAATTTGTCAATGAGCCTGCGAAAAGAAGGATGTCTTTACAAAAAAAATGCCGGTAGAAGATAAAACACACTGGTTAATGCGTATTGTCATCTGCTGGCCGTTTCCAGGCTTCGTGTTCTGTCAACGTGAAAGCAGCCATACGACTGTAGTAGTCTGCTCGGCACTCGCAGGTGAACAGAGCGTACAAGTTACGGGCAGTCAAACTTGCAATGAATACAGTTAAAAATAAAAAGTGAGAAAGTCTGGAGCTTCTAATATATGACTCATCAACATTCAGAAGCGTGAGAAACCGAACTTGCCCGTAACAACTTACTCTTGAAGAACAAAAATATATGGTTCCTGTGAAGCACTTCTGACACCTGTGTAGTCGAAGGAACAATGAACGGCTTAGAGAATTCCAAATTGCGCTGGCAAAGTCGAGCTTCGGTAAAATTAGGACGCAGTTACAGTGAGATAAAGCATGATTTATCAGTGAATTCACTGGTAGCTTGCGAAATGATAAAGTGGTAAGCCTGGCTTCGCTATAGGAACAATATCTTTCTTGAGCCAGGATTTTGGAATTAGCCTCGAGCGCCACACCTCTTGGCTAGATTCGAGGAGCAGGCCAATGGCGGGATCGTCAAGGTTGTGTCAACCTAATACGTAACTCTATCCGGGCCGGCAGATGAGCGAAGTCTCGCCTTGTCAATCGCAGCCAGGAACTCTGCGATGGTGTGAGCCGATTGTATTTCATGGACGGCGTCACCAGAAGGAGCGGTACCGATGTGGCGTGGGAGAGAAAATGGGCATGGTCTGTTAGCAGAAAAGGTGTCAAATGCAGGGTACAAGGCGCGGACGACCTCGTTGGGGAATTTGCCAGGGTACTTGCCCGATGCTAGGCACGAACTGGCTGCTGCATCCGGATTGCCGCAACGTGATTCCATTGCCCGAAAACTGCGCCTAGATGTTGTGGTTGACAAAGAATCGAGCGACTAACACGAGCTAAGCCATCTTTGCCGTGATAGAATTTTCGTAAGTCGTCTGGCAGCCCCGGAAAGGCGTTGGAAATGTATTCCAGGCGGTGAACACGGGGGATCTCGTGAGGCAGCTATTTGAGCCTGTTTGCACTGTGCCCACAGCTGCAAGAGGCGGAGGTCAGCCTTCGGCCCACACCGGCGACGCCACGCGCGTCCATTAGCACGAGCAGTAATGCATTTCGTCAGACATTTCTTATGCGTTATACTATGGTCATCCGTATGACACAGACTGCATTGAAACTTGACCTGTGGCAATGAGGACGCCGAAGTATCTGGTGGTTGATATTCAGAGGTGGCCGTTAATTTTGATGCAGAGAAGGGGTACAAAGTTCTTACGTGTCCTTCATGAAAACATCGGTAACAATGCACCACTTCGGCTTTAAATAGGTACGGCCGAAGTACGCAGCCATTGTACAAAGATCATTTCGGTGCCTCTAGCGGACCACGACAGTAACGAGGCACGTTCGCCCATAGCCCATTTAGCGGCCAATAAGAGCTTGGTGAGTGACACAATGGATGGTTGCATGGAGGACTTCGGGGTTATCTCCGGGGTCTACCCCAGGAATGACACATCGCCGGATGTCACCTCCCGACAGCAGGTACCCTTGTACAGGAAGCTGCTTTTCAGTCGCGAGAGGAATAGCATGTAGGGAGCATAGCCGATGGTCAGCCGCTAGATTCGACACCAACACCGATATAGTGTTGCTGTGGTGGCGGTAGCCGTATCCGGCAAATAAAGAGGTTTCTATGTAGCTGTCAAGCGTCTGTCGTAGTAGTTTAGATGGAAGAGACAGGATGTTGAAGCACCCTCGAGGTTTGATGGCGACCTCATACGTAGAGGAGGTGGCCGTCTCTGTGAAGACCCTTGGAGCGGCGGTTGTTTCTGTGATGAACAGTGGCTTGAGTTGCGCCGCAATACTTAAAATAGTTCGCTGGAAAACATTCTAAAGAGCGGGGTATTGTGATTAGGTGCCTGGCAAGGGACACCATCTACTGAAAGAATGGTGAAAAAAGGGCCCACCTCCCCGCGATGGGGACACGAGTAAATGCGTCGCATAGGGCGTGGGTGTATTGCGCTAACGTTTAGTGTTTGGGGAGTTGGTGGTAGTGAATGCGTTGTATCAGCAGCTTCTTGACGTAGTTTGAATGAGTCAAGGATATAAGGCGCGTTCGTAGCCTTTCATTCTGTGTCGGTTTTGTGGCGCAGTGGGAAGAGCACCATGTAACTCGCGTTCCGCCCACAGGTAGTGAATGCGTTGTATCAGCAGCTTCTTGACGTATTTTGAATGAGTCGAGGATAGAAGGCGCGTTCGTAGCCTTCCATTCTGTGTCGGCTTTGTGGCGCAATGGGTAGAGCACCATGTACCTTGCGTTCCGCCCGCAGGGTCGTGGGATCGAAACCGGGCGCCGGTAAGTATTTTTTTATATAGTGAAGGGGGAGGGGTGCGGACCTGTTGTTGAGAGCGAGGAGGGTAGCGTGATGCGGGAGAGGAGGAGTGGGGGAGAGGGCGCACCTGCAACAGCTGTTGCGGACGCCGAGGCACGCCAACGCCGACAACGCCGGGTGACATCGTGAGTTGAAGAAATGCTCTGCATTTAAAATCGTTGTGCGAAAAATCCTCGCCAAGGAAGTCAGAAGAAGAAGATAAAGGTATGCTTGGAAGGCAATATGACTGCCCAGCCGGAAAGTCATTTGTTTCTGTAGCCTCTTGTATGACGGCCAGAACCACGGTATCCTGCAGCTGTTGTAGAATTCCCAGACACCCCGTCCCTACCATCTGCCAGAGGAGCCTCTACAAAGCGTAGGAGCGGGGCCTCTCCCTCCCACCGCCGTTCGTCTCTACTGCTGACCTCACAAGGCCACTGCCTCCATCGTGCCGCCAACGCCCTACCTTCAGGTGCTCACCATCATCACCCATCTATTTGCTTCGTAAGACAACACCAACTTTCATTTACAAGATTTACAGTGGCTGTTCGAAGTCATCACCTCTCCTGCTACCCGGGACGTTCCACCGTCGTGTATGTCCGTGTTATACTGCGTTTCCACGCATACGTCTATAGCTACGTGAACACCTACCAATCTCCGTGTTTTTGTCTTTAACCTTAGTTCCTATTACCTCGCCTTGCGTCTTCCGTAACGTTCCATCACCAATTCTTCGCGGTTAAGTGGTAACTAGTCAAAACGTAAACGTAAACCAAAAGCACAAGTTATTCCTGGCGGGAACTGCCACCGCCAAAAGTAACGTTATGCGGGGCGATGCCTGGCATAATAAAGGCCGGTCTGAAGTAGGCATTTAGAATGTTAGGATCGTAAACCCGTAATTGAGCACGCGCGTGGGTGGAAATCTAAGTTCTTGATCTTTTTGTGCCGTGAGAAGCCGATCAGTTCTATACGTCTTTTTTTCTTCTGTATTTCAAGCAGAGGTGACCGGGAAGCGCCACACGTTACGGCTTCATCCAAAACCAGTCACTGGTCTGGCTCATAAGGGTTTGTATGCTACAGAGCTGGACATACGGAAACAGGGGTAGTTAGGAACAGTTCTTGAATTCTGTACCACTTGGTCCTGATGTTCGGATACGTGAGTGGGAACGAGCGGTTGAGCGCCTGTCCACAGTCTGTTCACCACTCAGAAAGCTAACGTATCTTGGCCAAGGCTGGGACCGTGGCCATGCGGAGCTAATCTCGCGCAGCATATGTACACTTGGCTGGGCATGAGTTGTTTTCGCTTCAAGAAGTTGTTTTCGCCTCCTCCTCATTTGTTTATGGACCTGCTGTGCTTGGCGGCTCCTGGGCTTTGTAGAATCCTTGATCAAAGAGTGGCTCTTTTCTTTCTTGAGCTTGTATTTGCGTTTCCGCATTTTCGAGCCCGCAACGGAAACATGGTGCTTTCCGGAATACTCGCTTGTGGAAGCATCATGTTCTGTTTCATCAGAAAAAAACGACGTAGCCGTATGTGTGCCAGCTGCACCTGTGGCTGCTGACCTTTTCACCTTAATCGCAGACGGTAACAAGACATCACCATGCAGCGATACACTGTCATGAAGTGTACATTCGACATTTTTCGGCAATATTTTGCTTGGGAACTCGACTTTCGGTGTTTCTGTTCCTAAATGACTCTTATTCGGCAGTATTCTTACGTACTCTTGGAGATCATCTTGAAAGCATCCATGAGGTGCATTCTCGGCAGTTTCTGACCTTGGAAGACAAAGCTCACTGTCCACTTCACCAATGCCCTCCAACTTGTCGTGCCCTTCTATCAAGTACGTCGCCGAAAAGACATCAGCCACCTTCTTCTTAACCAGCTCTCTAGAAGCGCTATCTGCCGCTTCAAAATGGCTATCAACTTTTCCAGAAAATATTTTTTGCTTCACATTCTCATTCAAATCTTTGCCTTTTGGCTTCTAAGTCTTCAAAGCGCATGATGAAATCTTCAACCTGTAAACCTTTTCAACTCACTTGAGTATCACTCTTCAAGGCGTTAGAGAGTCCTGGCGCGAACGCCAATGTTTGATGTGAGGTTAAGGAAGATGCAAGGCTTTATAAGATTTATAAGAATTCACTCAACCATAGACGTAGGCGAAGAAAGCACAATACAACACGGATATACACGACGCTGCAACGGCCTGCGTAGCAGGAAAGGTAGTTACTTCGAACAGTCACAGAAAATGTTGGAAATGAAAGTTAGTGTTGTCTTACTTTAGGCTTTAGATCTAGCTCAAAATATTCAACCTGCCACACTTATAAAGGAATTTACTAAGGCGAATGATGTAGCTATAATTGACCACCTTGAAACCCATATGGGATCCTTGTTACACAATGTTGAGACCTCTTGGCAATTCTTTGTTAGAACCATACGTCATTGTGTTGAGAATTTCTTACCGTGTCGAAAAACTTACAAGCATCGTGCAAACCCTTGGATTAGCCGGGAAATAATCCACATGAAGCGCAAAATTAAAAGAATTCACAAGAAGCATGTACCAATGACACCCCAGCTTAACGATCTGAAAGACAAGCTACAAACAAGCTTGGCACAAGCAAGAAACCATTTTTATTGTAATACGCTGACAGAATTTCTTCAGAGTAGCCCTCAAAACGTTTGGCGGTATTTAATCGAGTCTAAGACCGGGATTAGCAAAATGAGGGTAATGATGTAATAATAACGGATGCTCGTACTATTGCCGAACATTTTATAGCATACTTCCTGAGCGTTTTTTCTGAAACCGATGATTATGAACTTGAGCATTCATTTCTTGACTCAGACAATGACCTATTAGTTACGCAAGAAGGCGTATTGCACATGCTATTAAAACTTGATCCCAAAAATTCTGCGGGGCCTGATGGCATTTCTAATTATTTTTTTAACCGCTACACTGAAAACTTCTCGGAATTCCTAACTGGTATTTTTAACGTTTCATTTGCTACGGGGGAAATACCTGCTGATTGGGTTATAGCACGTGCTAAACCAATCCATAAAAAAAGTTGACCCTTTATCGTTTGAGAATTACCACCACATTTCTATTACAAGCAGTTGTTGCAAACTTCTTGAGCACGTTATTGCTAATTACGTCTATGAATTTCTCAGTGAGCACAATGTGCTATCAAAGCATCAGCATGGCTTCATAAGGGGGTGATCTACTGTTACCCAGTTCGTTACAACTATACATGAGTTTTCACGTGTGCTTGATGTTTCTGGGCAAACTGATGTACTGTCTTTAGATCTTTGTAAAGCCTTTGATAAAGTGCCGCACGGGAAGTTGTTATATAAACTACAGCGCTGAGGATTACCTAAAAAAAATTTTCAGTGGATTCAGGCTTATCTTAAAGATAGACGTCAGTATGTAGGGATTAATAATTTTTCATCGACTACTGTTCGTGTGTCTTCTGTAGTCCCACTAGGAAGTGTGTTAGGGCCACTTTTGTTTTTATTCTGACATTACCACTTCCACATTACGTAAGCTATGGTTTCTAGAAAGAAAACTAGCATCTGCACCCTCGCGCACTAAAATTCTAGCCTATAATGCCTGTGTTCGTTCGAAGCTTGAGTACGCTTCCATTATTTGGGATCCGCATACGAAGAAAGATATTATGAATATCGAACGTACTAACAAAAAAGCAGTTAAGTTCATTTTTGGCAAATATCCCAGGCTTGATTCTCCGACCACCCTAATGCAATTAAACGACATTTCTACTTTAGAAGCTCGGAGGAAGTTCAGTCGTCTTTCCTTTCTTTAGAATTGTTTGTGTGTTAATATAAAAATTGATCTACCTGACTGTTTTAAACCGCTATCAGCACGACGTACTCGCCATGGTCATGAACGTGCTCTAACCCCAATTTTTGCCCGATCAAATGCTTTTAAATATAGTTTCTTCCCTAGAACTGTGGAGGAATAGAATCGTTTGCCTTGTGACATCTTTCATTCTAATAGGTTTCTTGGTGACCTGGACCGTCACCTTCTTTCTTAAATTTGATTCTTTTGTATTGTTGTCTGTTGATTTTAACAATTATGTTTCGATGTACCCACTCCGGCTGGCCCAGTACAGTCCTGCAGTATTGTGAAATAAATAAATAAATAATCGTACTGCGAGAGGGGCGGGGCAAGGCCTAGCGGCCGGTGAGTGTGATCTGAAGCAGAGGATGGCCCTGAGGGGACATCCTGTTGCTTGCCACACTGGCTGTGGAGAGGCCAGGGACGTTGTAGCGTTGATAGAAGATTCTGGGGGGATGAACTAGCATATAATTACGAGTTCAGCCGAAAACAATAAGCGTGGAAGAACAGAAACAAACCGCTCCTCCTTCCTCGTCATCTCCCTTTCATCAGTTGGACAGAGCTTCGTTGAGCATCGAGCTGTGAATCTCTCCTGGTTGTATACCAACCTTCCCTCAAGGAATGCCGGTTTCAGAGAACATTGGTTTTTTTAGTTTGATGCGCTTTCGAACAGATATTTTCACCGCTTTTTTTTTAAGTCTTTGCAGAAGAACACCACCGGTATCCATTTTATGAGGGCATAGGGGATGGTTGGAAATGGGGGTGGATCGCATGCGCAAGTAGGCTGCATGACTCCACTGATGGCATGCCCATTTTCTTGTTGGGAGATATAAGGGCTGCGTATCATCGTTCCATGCTAACTAACTGCCGCTACTCGTGGTCGATTGGTGTGGGCTGGTGTGTTAAACAGAGTAAAATCCCTAGTGCCCAAGAGGGAAGGGGCAGCTCCAGGTTTTTCCCTTAAATAGAACTGTGCTCCTTCCAAGTTTCCCTTAGCTAGGTATCGAGGAACTATGCTGAAGATGAAATGGCAAGCAACCGTGTTTTGTTTCTTGCACTGCGTGCATTGAGCAGAGCTTCGCAGGTCATCCTTGTGGACAGAGGGGAAGAAATGGAAGAGAACTGATTTTTTAAGACGGCGTGCGATACAAAACTCATGCTTAACCGTCTGAAAACTTGGTTATGTAATTTTGCATCTTCAGAAACCATTTTCAAGGTTAGTATATCTGTATGTGTCTTCCTTTAAGGTACCTGCCGTCAACGCCTAAAAGCGAAACAAATTTCTCATACGTTTTCCCTGGACTCTGTGTTCACCTTATTTAACCTATGTTTGCGTATTTTGACCGCAGTAGTGTGTTTAAGAAGTTGGCAATCTTCCCAGTGTCCGCAGCGACCGAGTATCTCACTGGCGTCAAAGCGTGGCATTTGAGAAGTAAAGTTCCTCAATTTTATAAAAAAATTCACGTCTTTTTAATAACAAAACAATACAAGGTGCCACTGCACGAACAGAATATAAAAAGCCGAACCTTTAGTTTGTTAACACGGAACAGAAATAAGTATTGCCTTACTGGTATTGGTGGTGGTTGCATTTTAATGGTTCAAGGCAAACTAGGACAAAGAGCGTCAAAAACAGATGGTTAACTAGCATAAATCAAAAGTGAATACTAAAACTGATCAGCAACCGAGGTAAAAATCAATAAAGACAATGTAAAAACAAATAAAGACAATGTAGTTGGCTGGTGTAGAGGGTCAGGTTGTGGTTAAGCATGATCGGATATCAGATACAGAAATTTAACTTCTGATAAATATTTAAAATCACGTTTGACAGAAAACATTGGTTCATCGCCTAAGAAGTGCCATGGGTTGAGTGGGATTTGCCGTTTCTAGATTCCTGGAAAGTGTTTGCGTCGTGCAGTGTGGAGTCCCTTACATGTGATTAGTATGTGAACTACGAATAGGCGCTCTCCACACCTGCGTACAGGGGTCTCGAAGACCCAGTGAGCAAGTGTGAATGTGTTACGTAACTGTGGCCTACCCACAGCCTGGCGAAGGCTACTTACGTGTGTCTGTCTTGTTTGTTATGTATCTACCTCAGTGTGGCTTTATAGCTGTGGCGGAAGCCGCTCGGCACCCCAGCGCAAGCGGCTCCCGTGAGACGGGACTTTTTCTTTCTCGCCGGTCTGCCGCTGGCTTGACGATAGTGCACCTTTGTGGAAGACGTGCATTGGCGACGTAGCCCATGGCTTACTACTGGGGTCATTCCCCCGCTCAATTCAACGGTCACCGTCGGGGGAGTCATAACTTCTACGGCCGACTCCTGGCATTCGTCCTGGCGCCGTTGCCGTCTGCTCGCTTGGGGAGGCATTTGTCCTCTCTCTTTTGAAGGACGGGGTGTTACCCTTCTCTTCCTCGTCGGGGTACGCTCTCCGAGCACGCGTCTTTTCAAAATAAACAGTCTTTTCTTGAAACTGCAAACCAGCTCCACGTCTGCTTTCTCGCCTCCTTCAGCAGCTGACATTACGGGCTGCTATAAAATTGGTGACACAAACAACGCCTCAACGAACACACCGCGATGAGCTACGGCGACAACACTGCTGCCTCCACGCCAGCACTCTTCGCAACAAAACACGAAACTACCAAATTTTTGGCATAAAAATTTAAGACTTTGGTTCAGCTATGTTGAGGCCCGTTTTCAGCACCGGCACATCACCTCGCAGTCGACGAAGTACCTTGACGTCATCGCAGCTCTGCACCCAGAAATCGCCGACGCTGTCGACGACATTTTGGTTTCACCGCCCGCACAAGGGGAATACGACACCCTCAAAAAGGTGGTGCTGGACCACCTAGAGGCACCTTAAGAAAACAGACTTCAGCAGCTCTTATGTCGGGAAGAGCTGGGTGACCAACGACCTTCCCAACTGCTGCACCGGATGCGGCAACTACTCGGTGTGCACGCGCGTCAGGAAGGCCACCTCCTTGTTCTTCGTGAACTTTTTCTGCAACGGCTGCCCCAGTCGGTGCGCGTGGTTCTCGCGGGTTGAATACACTACTGCAACCTTCGCGCACATAGCTGCTGCAAGAACACACGAACAACCAGATCGACTGTCGCGCCTTGAGGAAAAAGGTGAACAACTTACCGAGACCATGCAGCAACTTTTGCGGTCTTGCACTCCTCAACAGGACGAGCAACGACGCAACCGATCCCCTTCAAGAAAACCAAGCTCTTCGCAGGGAAGCCAGTCACGAGATGTACCAGGTACCACCGTCGTTTCGGCACGAGTGCTAGCCGCTGCACGTAACCTTGCTCATTTCCGGGAAACGCCCCGGGAAGTCTTTAACGGCGGCTTACGACATCGTCCCCCCACCCAGCCGCCTGTTCTTCTTAGTCGACCACGTAAGCAACTCTCGCCTGCTAGTCGACACAGGAGCCGAAATCTCTATTGTCCCAGAAACCCCCGAGGATCGCCGACGTAGCAAGAACATATCGTCAATGCAGGCGGTGAACAACACTGCCATCGTTACGTACGGCTGCCGCTCGCTGACAATTGACGTGGGACTCAGGCGCCTGTTTCGCTGGGTCTTCGTGGTGGCCGGCGTTAATTTCGCCATACTCGGAGCAGACTTTCTGAGCCACATCAACCTGGATGTGAGCGTACGTGACCGTTACTTCAAGGATAACAACACATCCCTCAAAGTACGTGGTTTGGAGTCAAACATCTGCCCATCTGGCAACTGCGCCTTCTAGCCAGCACCTCCCTACCACCACGTCCTGGCCGAATTCCCTTCTCTCAGCAAGCCCCAGAACACGTAACAGCCGGTGAAGCATAATGTTGCTCACCACATCGTCACCACCGGGCAGCCAGCCACCGCCCGGCCACGACGGCTGTCCAGCAACAGGCTTCAAGCTGCAAACAGTGAGTTAGAGCATATGCTGCAGCTGGAAATCATTCGCCCTTCGTATAGCAGCCATTCATCGCCGGTGCACATGGTGCCTAAGGATGACGAGGATGACTGGCGCCCGTGCGGTGATTACAGATCCTTGAAAGCATCAACAACGCCGGACCAGTATCCTCTGCCACACAATCACGATTTTAGGGTGCGGCTGGCAGGTAGAAAAATATACAGCAAGATCGACCTCGTAGCGGCATACCACTAAATCAATGTCGAACCGGAGGACATACCAAAAACAGCCATAACAACTCCATTCGGCCGTTTTAAGTTTGTCCGTATGCCCTGCGGCTTGAAAAATGCGGCACAGACATTTCAAAGGTTCATGGATGAAGTCTCCCGGGGTCTTCCTTTCGTATTTGTCGACCTGTTTGACATTTTGGTGGCCAGCAGAACTCTTAGCGAGCACGAACAGAACCTTCGCCACCTCTTTCAGCGGCTGGATGAGCACGGTCTGGTGTTGAAACCTCAAAAGTGCGTGTTTAATGTCGAGGCTCTCAGCTTCGTCGGCCACCACATCACTGCTGAAGGCATTATGCCATTGGAATCGAGGGTGGAATCCGTCAAGAAGTTTCCTGCTTCAATATCTCTCCGCAAGCTGAGAGAGTTCTTTGGGCTCTTAAACTTCCACCGGTGGTTCATTCCGTCTTGTGCTCAAGTACTCCAGCCTTTGATCGACCTGCTGCGCCGAGACGACCAAAAGGCCCCAGAATTTCGTTGGTCTGACGAACTCCCGAACGCTTTCCAGAAAGCTAAGGAGGAACTGGCCACGGCTACCCTTCTCATCCATCCACTGCCTGATGCTCATACACGCCTCATAGTGGACGCCACTTCCACATCGGTCGGAGCAGTGCTGCAGCAACAGGAGGGTGCACAGTGGAAGCCACTGTGTCCTTCGAAACGCTTGAAGCTTCCAGAAGTATCGTACAGCACTTTTCGAAGGGAGATGCTCGCAATTCATTGTTCCATTAGGCATTTCCGCTACTTCCTCGAACGTCGTGAGTTCTACATCTTGACAGACCACAAGCCCCTCACCTACGTATTCAACAACAGTTCCTCCTACTGAGAAAGGGAAATCCGTCAGCTCCCTTCATCTACGAGTTTTCCACAGACATCCGTCAAGTTCCCCTGGTCGAAAACGAAGCAGCCGATACCTTGTCTCGCATCAACGCTTCCGGCACAAAAGTCCTGGACTTCGAGGTGATGGCTGCGGCTAAGAGGGAGGACACTGAGTTGACGATAATGAAAGGTGGGGGATCTGCACTCGTGATTTCGGAGTTGGCACTTCCCTACGTCTAGGGCACGATAACCGGCGGTACCCCCCTGCAGCCCCACGAACTTTCGTCCCATTAAATATTCGCCGAGTGGTATTCAACACTTTCCACTCCATCAGCCACACAAATGTCCGCGACACCGAGCGGCTGATAGCAGAACGCTTCGTTTGACCCGGCGTCAACGCGGACGTGCGACGTTGGGCTCGGTCATGTGAAACGTGTCAGCAAGTGAAGGTGATTCGCCACACCCCGGCTGCACTGCAGGAATTTCGGACTCCTGAGTCACCGTTTGACCACGTTCACCTCGACCTGGTGGGACCCCTGCCGAACTGCCAAGGTTTCAAATACCTGCTCACATGCATCGATAGATACAGCCATTGGTCCGAAGCTATACCAATTGTGAACATATCAGCTGAGACCGTCGCGCAGGCCTTTTTTCGGACATGGGTGTCCTGCTGTTGCTGCCCCGCCCGCATAACAACTCACCGGGGACGGCAGTTCCAGAGCAACCTCTTTTCCGCGCTTTCGACCCTCCTCGGCACGAGGCTGCAGCATACAACCGCCTACGACCCCGCCAGCAACGTAATGGTAGAGCGCTTGCACAGGCAACTGAAAGCTGCACTTACAGCGAAACTCGATTGCCAGCACTGTGTGGAAAAGCTCCCGCTCGTCCTTCTTCGCCTACGCTCAATAGTGAAGGAAGATCTCGGCTTCAGCGCAGCGTAAATGGTGTACGGCTCAACAGTGGGCCTCCCGGGAGAACTCTTCTTCGACCAGACACTTTCGGCCCCAGCAGCCTCCGACCACATCGAGAAGTTGCGCGTATGGCTTGCGCAAATCAGGCTAATAGCACCTTGCATCGCCCGCTGTTTTCACTTTTTCCGACATGGACTCAGCTACACCTGTGTTCGTGCGACACGACGCAACGAAGCCGCCCCTCACTCCGCCGTACGACGGCCCTTTTCAAAGTTTTGGGACGTACTAACAACACCATCACAATAGACGTGCGGGGCAAACGGGAAGTCGTCGCCGTCGACCGCGTCAAGTCTGCTCATATTGAGGTTTCTGTTCATGCAGCGTATCACGTACATTTTCAGTCATAACCAGTGTACCCTCACCTTTCGCCATTCAGACGGTAACAGCTGACTTTCTTTAAAAGCTCGGCAATCTAGGGGGGAGCCTCTGTAGCGTAAGCCGCTCGGCACCACAGCAAAAGCGGCTTCCGCGAGACGGGGCTTTTCCTTTTTCTCCGGTCTGCCGCCGGCTTGACGACAGTGCGCCTTTGTGGAAGACGCGTATTGGCGACGTCACCGATGGCTTACTACTGGGATCATTCCCCCCTCTCTTCAACAGTCGCCGTCAGGGGAGGCACAACGTGTGGTACGGCCGACTCCTGGCATTAGTCCTGGCGCCTTTGCTGTCTGCTCGCTTGGGGGACCTTTTTCCTCTCTCTTTTGAAAGACCCGAAGGTTCCCCTTCTTTTCCTCTTCGGGCGACGCTCTCAGCATGCGCATCTTTTGAAAATAAACAGTCTTGTCTTCGAACTGCAAACCAGGTCCACGTCTGCTTTCTCGCCTCCTTCAGCAGCCGACATTCCGGGCTGCTACATACTGTAGAGTTTGTTGGAGGTTTGTGTGTGCCATGTTTCCTGCCAAGATTTACGTAAAGTTGCTCGTACCAGTGGCTTCCGCTCGAGGTAGAAAACATACGGTACATCTATGCCGCTGCGGAGAGCAACCACATCGGCATTGTGATCAGTAATTTTGTTGCCCAGAATGCCACTTTTACCTGGAACCCAGCAAAGATTTTTTTTAGTTTTAAGTGGTCAGCAGACGCAAGAGCTTTGATTAGATGCTTGAGGACAATGCCCTTTGTTGGGTTCAAGCACTTTAAGGTTGTTACCAGACTTAGTGAGTCTGTAAAGATAATGGAGTGTGCTATACTGGTTTGTCTTACCTTAATATGACCTTACTGCATCCCAAATGTGTTACTAGATGTTCCAGTTATAAATTGTACGAGACTTTCGGCTTCCAAAAAATAGGCACGATTTCCCATCGAGGCATAGTTTTGAATTTAAAGTGCCAAACATTGGCACCTTCAGCCCTCACGTCCCAAGCAAACTCTACGGCAGAGTAAACAGGAGACACAATGAAAGGAGGGACGAAAGCGGCAGGGTTCCATAGGGTTTTAACAAGGTACGTTCAAGCATGCCGAAAGAAGTCATATTACAACAAAATTTTATGAGGAACCTGCGTACATGCATGCGTCTGTGCGTGCGTGTGCGCACGCGCGAGTGTTGGTTTTTTATGTTATTTAAACAACAAGAAAACCTAGTTTTTTTATTCTAATGGTTTTGTTTTGCTACGTCTGTAACAGCAAGCAGGAGTAATAGGTGCTTAACGCAATAAAAAATACAATTTACTCTTTTTTGGATAGGGAAACGATTGTCGCGACGGAATGAGAACAATCTGTGAAGCTAATTCGGTCACACGATGGCAGAAGCCTCTGGTGAAACTGAAATTGTTTAAACCATTTTTTGCGCACAAGATGCCCTGTGATTTGACTGACACATTTTGCGCCAAAATTCTTCACCTTCCATTTATCACTACTTCGGGCACCGGGATATCATATCTTAAATGTACGTATGAATTCGTGAGACAGTCTTCACTGTGTCACAAGATGGCTTTTTTTTGCACAACGAAACGCATTCCCTTTAGTAATCAGTTTGCAGGTTCTTTAAAAGCCGGCTACTTCTTGTGTTTTGCAAGCACAGACAGATCGATTAATTTGGTAAGAAGTCTGACGAACGATTGGAACTTAATTTGTACCTGATGACAGACATTCACAGATTAAGGATGGTGAACTACCAAAAAACCATTTCGCGGTGGCATGATGTAGAAAACCTTACTTAATTTATCTTCATTTCCAGAGACTGTGTTCAATTTGGACGTGGCTTTTGAGGAGTATGCCCGAGAACAAGCAAAAAGTTTCCAAACAACCGTGCTCTGGACAGATTGTTGGTACAACCACTCGGAAATGAGATCACACCGAATCTACAAGCCGTGCGTATAGTTGGAGGGGTGGCCAAAACGAATGTTTCACGGGGTGGCGCATGGTTGCTAGTTCTTCGAAACGTAATTTGTTATTTGTAGACGAAAAATTTCAACGTGCTTCGTGGCATCTTATACACCGCTTTAGAGTTTCCACCCATGCCGCTGTTTTGTACAAAACATTTCCACTCCTGCCTAGCTATTTCAGGGATTGACAAATCAAATGCGAACATGAGACTATAAACCAGAACCCTCAAAATTCAAAAATACTGTGTTGAAGTCCTGTAATGGTACGCTATTCTTATATTTGGAAAGTGACATATCCCAATGCAGCACCTATGCTACGTGGCATTTGTGCTTCGATGATAGGAAATCGCACTTCTCGTGTGTTCTCGGTCATATTTTAGTGACTGAGTTCGTTTCTTCACGACTTAACATGGTTTAGCAAAATGGCATCTGACAGGTGATGACACATAAGGGCTGCAGCGAGGCCATGCAAACCTTTGTCATAAGCGCAGCAACGTTAGTTCCTGCTTTTATAAAAATTAAGGTCATATTTCAGGCCAAGATTGTGAGGATAGCGTTCGAATAATGTTTGTGCGATATGAGGGGTTCCTCGGGGATCTTGCCCGCACTCTGGGCTAGGCCACCACGCTAGGTCCCGGCGTGTCAACCACTCTCTTTGTCTCCTGCGCGCACACGTTCGCGCCGCCCACGCGCCTATGCCGATGCCAGCGCGATCTTGTGGTGCCATCTCTCGGGAGCGCCGACCAACAGCGGAGCGCCGGACCGGTTTCAGCGCACACGCGTCTCTCCGTAAGCGCGCGCCGGCTCGGGATCGCCGGCCGTGGTTCTGTGCGATTCCCACACTCATCCCCCCTACATACTGGACGCCCCTTCAGCTCAAGTGCCGCCACGTTACGCACCACTCGTCACAACGCCTTAATTAAGTGAGAAAAACTGCCACCGAACGCCACTCCTATGCCAGTCCAAACCAATGTTCGCCACACGATGCCGCCATCGCGATGCACGCCTCACAGACCCGCAAACACATTGCACAGGTTCCGAGTCTCTCGCGGTTAGGCAGCACAGCAGGTTGGCAGGCTCGGGGGTAGCCTGCAGCCGCAGCCGACGAACGCCGAGGTCGCGCCATGATGCGACCCCCACTCCCAGCTCGAGGTGGTAACACGAACGGCCGCGCCCAATTCGGCTGCCTGAAGGCTCGCGCCGCTCGCGTAGGCGCCAGATCCCGCCGCCTCCTGGGTTCTGTGGCCGCTTCAACCGCAGGTCATCCCGAACGGTTGGCTGAACGGTCAGGCAGGCCGGAACAGCAACTGCCCGCAGCTCCGCGGGCTGTGCTTGGCCCCGCCGGTTGTTCCACGGGCCATTTTCGCTGTCCGTGGCAGTGGTGAATGGCGTGGCGTGTCTCCGGTGGTATCGGTTTGCAGGTCTCGCTCTCACCGACTGGTGCAAACGATTTCCATACTTGAAGGGGGGAGCAGCGCAACTCCGCAATCTTTTGTGGCTGGCCGGAAACCTTATCGACGACCTCATCAAATAGGGTAACAAAGATGCCCGAGGGTGCTCCCCCTTGCACATTCGCTTGCTCACGGAATCACGAGTCCGGCAACTGTGCTCCAGCAGCCACCCCCGCCTGGAGGCAGCTCACCTGACTATTGCAGGGGGTCGGTACCGAAACACCCGTCCGAGTTATTTCGGCCTGTGCGTTGGTCGGCAGGGCTGCGTCAGCATCAAGCAGGCGGGGCTCCTGAAACTCACTCGCAGCAATACAAGCTGCCGTAGAGCCAGCGCCAACCGCAATACGCCTCGAGATTCGCGATCGCTGCGCCGCCTGCCGCCGCTTCTCCGCGGCGTTTGCGGGATTAGCGCTGCGTGGCTGATATGTGGTCATGCAGTGTTTTGGTTTTCTTTCGCTTCTCTTTGCCTTTCCGCGCTCTAAACAACTTGTTATGGTGACGTCTGTAAGCTAACTGCAGGTTTAGGGCAGTTAAAAAAACAGCTGCGTCTTGGTAGAGCGCTCTAACGCCAACAAGAGCTACCCGGGGAGGCGGTTCTGCGCGCTTCTTGGCCGCTCTTGCGGGCGTCGGCGATGGCAGCAGCATATCACCGCTGTCACCTTCGAACACGTCAGCACAAGTGAATTCTATTCACTGTGCATAAGTGAATTCACTGTAAGAGGTTGGTTCATTTTGCAGCGCAGACAACAAATGCGGCTTTGCTTCGAATATGTACGTCGTAGAAAAATATGTTTCGGGGACGTGATAACCCAATAGCTGACAAAAACTTGTGCCTTTTATGGGAATATAAGCCACGCGAAAATGTTAAGTACAGAAAAGAAAATCTTAAGTCAGATATGTGCCCACTCATGCCTTATAGTAAGAACCAAGGTATATGTTAATGAAACCACGGGAAAATGAATGGTCTGCAGAAAGGAATAAATAGAATAGTCGTACGGGAATAAAAAAAAAAACGAGTGCAGCTTCTGAAATGCTAAAGACGTTTGTTTGAGCAAGGTAGTATTCACCAGACCAACTAGATGCGAAATGCACTGATATTTCGCTAGACATGGGGGGGGGGGGGATTAGGAGGAGGACGCTCAACTATCGTTGTTTACAAATGCGGAGCGAAATCAACGAATGAACGTTTTAGTAATCACACACACAAGCTGCGTGTTCCCTTTTCGTTTGTTTTTCGCCTTGAAAACGGCTGATCACTCGGCGGACTCATTTGTTGAAGAATACAGGGTAGGCGAGTTCACAAGCGATACGAGGTGTCGTTGAAGAAGAGTTGATTGATTGATTGCAGGGTTAACGCGCCGACCGCAAACGGAGACGATAAGGCCCGCCCGTAGTGGACGGCTCCGGATTAATTTGACCACCTCGAGCCCTTAACGCGCGCCGAAATCTCGTACACACGGGCTCGTTGAAGAGTGTAGTATCTGATAAGGGTCTCTGATTTCGGTTTATGCTAGATTCTGCAGTCTCCCTGTGTATGACTCATATGACGGTGTTTCGAAGAAGAGTTTGGTCACGGACGCGGATTACTCTATAAGCCATCTTCGCGCTTCTCGTGGAGGATAAATGTAACAGATCAATCTTTGCGAGCGCTCACCTCGGTACAAGACGACCCCAGCAGCATTAAATTTGTCGTCGCTGTGCTGACTCCGGAGTGTAATTTTGCATATCATCGTACTTCTTTGGTACAATGTTTGTGAAATTATGCCGCATGGCTGTTCATGTTACTGATCAATATCTGATATGTGATATTGGCAGGCGTAACTTGCGTGCTGTCTAGTATAAGTGCTCCGCTAGAATTTCTAAGTGCACAAAGTCGATTCACATCATATATGTATGGCCGCTACATGACCATCGGAGGAAACTGCTTACGAAGACACAGTCACGAAATTTCAAGGCAGCGGAATTGCAATCAGCTGCATGCAAATTTTGGCTTCGGGACGCCGGCCTGTGACACACGCCCGGCGCTCATATAGATCTCACTAAGATCGCCTCATAAACGTTTATACTCTCGTGAACATACCACGCTTGCAAACAGAGTGCCTGCTCCACGATATTCGGTATTTCGAACGCGGACAAACGGTAAATCGCTGTCTTGAACGAGCCCCAAAAGCTACGGCGACAGGTGAGGAGCGGGCCGGGGACTCCCGCGCCTGCTTTCGAAGCGGGCCGCTAGGGGGATTTCAGTGGCGCCCCTACAGGCCGCGCTCGAGGCGTATACCAGATGCTTAAAAGCGCACAACACCGGTATAGGTCACCTGAGAGTCCGTCTCTTCCTAAGACTGGGGAGATCTCTCGCGACCAGCGAGGCCGCTGCCGAGCCGCGCGAAGCTGTTACTGTCTAAACGCAATCTCGAGCGGAGACTTCACGGCATCGAGACGCACGCACTCCGGAAGCGCGGAGACAACGATCCATAGCTCATAGCTCCCGCTCCCCCCCCCCCCCCCCCCCCCCCGCAGCGAAAGGAGACTTATTCTTCAGCGATCCCCCTCGCTCTTTGTCAGGCGTCAAATCGGCAAACACTCGGACTCGAAGCGCAGTAGCGGCGGGCTCATCGTGTGGCTTGCGGACTCCCAAACACCGTCGCTCGTTAGTGTACGCCGCGCCTGCGGGAAACTTCAACCGGCGCTGCCGGCACAACTGCGCGGGGACGGCGCTACAAGGAAGGCGACCCGCCGCCATGTTGGAACAAGGCCTACGCACCTCCCGTCTCGCAAGCGGGCCACGACTGTGGAGCTCGGAGGTATCCTTCGGACGCACCGCCTGGTGTGTGTAGGAAGGTTTACACATTTGCCGTCAGGCTGTACGGGCACCATACGCTGTCTGCCTGCAGCCGACGGGTGGAGGCGTGTCGTCAGAAGATTTCCGGACAAAGCGTAGCGGGCTACGACAGCAGCAACGCATTTCTCGAGAAGCTAGCACCACGAATTCGTCTGAAGACGAGACCCACGTTCGTGCGCCATGTGGGATAAGAGATTCCACGGGGACCTTGCCAGCACTCTGGGGTAGCCCACCACGCTAGCTCCCGGCGTGTCAACCACGCGGGCTGCCATGCCTACTGGCAGCCCAGCGAGGTTCGCCGATACGAGAACGCAGTAGACAGTAGTGCCGAAGCACAGCCGTTTATTTGGGGAATCACAAAGCATGCGAGCACAAGGCTCGACGGCATTCCAAAATCACGCCGTCTGGGTCGTGACCGCGAACGAGAGGCAGGCACTCACTGCGCCCGACAAAGTTCTCACCTGAGATACATGTATCCGCCGACATCGCCGCGCTGTTCCGCCGATCTCACCCTGACCGGGCCTCCGGCGAGACTCTCTCTGTCTCCTGCGCGCACACGTCCGCGCCGCCCGCGCGCCTATGCCGTTAGCCAGCGCCGACCGGTCGTGCCATCTCTCGGGAGCGCCGACCAGCAGCGGAGCGCCGGACCCGTTTCAGCGCGCACGCGTCTTTCCCGAATCGCGCGCCGGCTCGGGATCGCGGGCCGTGGTTCTCCGCGTATCGCACAGGTTTCGGCCAAAACCTAAACACCATTATAAGAAATATCACTTGTTGCAAAACCACAAAATTATGCTCCTAAAGTGGCTAAAGTGGACGTGCCAGTGATGATCATTCGTAGTACATCGATGCCCATCCCGGGACGACGCCAGGAAAGCTGTCGACGCACCCCGCACGCAGACATTGGCTGTAAGATCCAAAGCAAAGAAAGTTTATTGGGGGCACGTAAGGTACAGGGGGGTTGACTGTTTCGTATGCATCGCAGATATTTAGTCTCAGTTAATGTTGCCAATATAATGTGACAGTACGCACATCCAATATGAAATACGTAGATTGGATTTCCATCTCTGAATAAAGTAAAGTCGCCGAAAACGCGAATACATTGAGGCTGCAAATTATAGCGGCATACAATAAGTTTTTGCTCAGGAACAATCGCACACTTTATTATTAGCTCATTGAACTTTTAACCTGAACACGGATTGATTGCCGCTAGTTCGAATGCGTTTTTTTGCACCAATGTGTACCTTTACTGAGTTTTACTGCCATGATTTCTAGAAAGAGATTGTCAGCTGTAGCTGCGACCTAGGGCAGTGCCGAACGGCTAAGTGAGCATCCCAGTTCAATAATGCACAAGAAAGAGCAGAATAACGGTAAGGGATACAGAAGAAACCAGTGTGAATCACTGATAGAGAATGTCATTACGCTGAGATTGTAGGCAACATAGCTGTTATATCTTAATGCATATAACCGAAAAGTTACTGATTCTATTAAATCAACCATTCGCAGGTTCCAAGTGGCACTCAAGCCAGGCCGCTTCGAGCTTGAACCTGCCTCAAGCACAATGCAACCTCCCAGCGTCAGCTACAGACACAAGTTCATGAATAACCAGACCGCTGATGCACAGGCTAGAGTGACCAAATCGAGAGAACTGCAAGAAACCACCACCATGACAACCATCCTCGGTTTCGAATGCAACCTCAGTGGATCCATTAATTCGGACATAATGGAAGCTGTCCAAGTAGGTGGAGGCTTCTCTGCCAACTTCAGGATCCAACAGACTAAAACAACGGTTGAAGTAGTCAAGAAAGGCATCGAAATTGATCTTAACGTCGCCTTACCACCGAAAACAGAAGTGACCGTCGAGTGGCATGTGACTGAAATTAAGAAGGTAAGTTCTAATTCATGCGCTTACGCTTTATTGAAAGCAGAAGCGATTTTCGATGCTTTCAGACATGACATCATCGATGTGTCATGAACCTCACGAAAGAAACTTTCTGTACGCACTTTAGTGTGCTGGCTTTTGTAAATCCGAAAGCATTTCGCTGATGATGCTTAAGCAGGCCCTCCAGAGTCCATTTCAGACACACGCACACTAGCTGAACCATGTTACGAAGGTGGGAGATAGCTGGAAAATTTGTTTTAATACAAACCCTACATCTCCAGAAGAAATCAAAGGTCTCCGTAATCGCCTTGCATCAGTCCTCTTCAACCTAATAAGAGTATTCCCAAAGACCAGGCTTTGCAGGGCTCTTGGGAGATCGTCGCATTAATAAACTACGAGGTGGTAACCAGCGAACAACGTGTACATTTATTTATTTATTATTTATTTATTTATTTATTTATTTATTTATTTATTTATTTATTATAATTCATAGTGAATACCTACAGTGTCTATATGGCATTATTGTAGGGGGGTTCAAAAATGAAAATGAATCATACGATCACACAAAAAACTGGCATCACAGTGAAACAGCAAGTTACAAAAAAACTCAGTTGGTGATGGATTGCTATCACGGGCTAGAAAACAAAGTGTTCAATCGGAGGCTGAAAATTATTTGCTGTGATCAGGTCACTGGGGAGAGCACTCCAGTTTTCTATTTTGTTAGGAAAAAAAAATTGAAAGACATTAATCCGACACCAACATAATCTAATTTTTGTTGTGTTATCTCGTGTTGAATTAGCATGATGAGGCTCCTGTAATTAGATGATTTTATTAATTTCTGAATCTAACGTGCCCCATAAAGTGATCAATGCCTGAAACAAGATGAAGAGTTTTGTCGTCTGAACTGCGTACTCAGAAATTTTTAAAAAATCAGTCCAATCGACGCACTGAAGGTGGTTGGAAAGGAAAGCTTTAAACTATACCCACAACAATGGTCATGCGACGTCACTCGAATTCACACACGTGGCTCTACAAAGAGTCATACCAGAGATTCTGCTAGCCGTTACCTGCAATTTTGGAGGGCCGCGTACCGAACACAGCAGCCTCAGCCACTTTCGGGCTGCAGCGGCGGATGCCGCCGCGGAAGCCTGGCCGTGCGTCGGCTGAAAGAACACGGAGAGGAGCCTCTTTCGAAAGGTGAAACAGCGGAACCTAGTCATCCTGATGTGCTAGCTCGGGGTTACACCATCGCGCGACACAAGCGCACACACCGAAAATATGCGGCATGTGAGCTTGGTCCTTTCAATTTGTACTGATTTAAACTAGTTTAGTGGGTTTGAGGACTGGTGAAAGCTAAGGGAACTTTTACAATCGCTATTTATCAGATTCAGGTGCTCCTTTCACCTCTTGTTATGCCTATTAAAACACAACCGATTTGGCATTTGCCAATTTTGAAAACTGAGTCCCATTCGGGCAAAGCAGTGCGCAAAAGGTAGGGTTTCTCTAGCGGCCAGATGTTGGTATGTGGTCTCTACATTTTGTTTTCCTGCCCTGCAAACCAATCTTTAACGTGTCTTGGCCGCACGACCACTTAATTCCGTCGAGTCCGCGTTACCCATGTGGTGCTGCGTAACAAGTTAATCAAGCCGGGCGAAGAAAGCGCCAAATGGACGCGAACCTGCGTCCAAACAGGCCCAAAAAACGGGCGCTAAAGTTTACGACAAAGCCGTCCCGCCGACGTGCCCGCCGGTGTGAGCAGGCACTTGCGTGCGAATAACGCTGGGTAACCATCCGTCGCACCGTCTACAATGTGCTTCACGTGTGAAAACCGCACTCCCCGTCTCCAGCCACTTTGTGAATTGGTTGTTGCGCACGCCACGAAGGAACCATTGGCTAGTAGAGGTAGAAAGCTAGCTTGAAAAAGATCACTGCCCCTCCACTCTGTGATGAAGAATTACCAGCAAAGCTGGCAGCAGTACACTAAAAGAGTTAATTCGAACATACGGGTAATTCGAACTGACACCCTGGTCCCGGCCCGGCACTGTATATTGCAAAGGGGGAATATTCCAAATAATTCAAGCGCATATATATATATATATATATATATATATATATATATATATATATATATATATATATATATATATATATATATATATATTTTAGGGTATATATATTTAAGGGTGTCCATCAAGAAAACCTCAGAAAGCAAATTGGAGAATGTGGTGGGTCATTCAACCAGATAAGGAATTTCCGAAGACAGAAAGAAAGTTGAGCAAAAAGGCCCGCTCAGTGGGATCCGAACCCATGACCTCCCGAATACGCGTCTGGTGCGATGACCACTACGCTATCGGCGGGCTATTTCCCCTCCACTTTCTGCGGTATTTAGGTTAAGGGGTTTTGTTTCCTACGCTTTGGGATGGTAGCCATCACCACTCGGACTACTTGGGGTGAAAGGGACCTTCTTTTTAACCCCCTGGCCGTGACTCGAGTGTCTACGACATGTCGGGAGTGCTCGACCAGCGTTGAACCCTCTTAGGTTCCCTATGGCCCCAAGACTACCAGAAAAGAGGCCCTCGCTATCCATGTAGCGAATCAGAATAGGAAATCAGGGGCTCGTTGAAAATAAGGCAGAAAACCTCGGAAAGCACAGCGGAGATTGTGGTGGGTCATTGAAACCGGTAAAGAAGTTGTAAGAAAGAAGGAAAGTGGAGAAAAAATGCCCGCCGGGTGGGATCCGAACCCCCGACCTCCACTGTACGCGTAATGGTAATCGCACCAGACGCGCCTCGACGCTGGAGCATCGCCCGCGTAGTTTCTTCGAGGATCTCTTGTGTCGCTGTGGGTACCATAAACTGTTCCTGGTCTCGCTCATAAGTTACTTTCCAAGTATCAGGGTCCTTACGGGGTAATCGAGTGTGCGTTCCCAGTGAACGACGTAGTTGAGCGGCTCACCTTGTCCCTGGACCTTCGCTGTCGTGGTCGCGAGACTGCGCACGTTGACCGTACCAAGGCTTACCACAAACGGATCGTTTTATTTGGCCCCTAGGTCGCCAGGATAGCTTTTTTGTGCGCGGGGGTAATTGTAGTGTAAAAGATTCGCCCTTTGACAGTACATTGCTCACTGAGAAGGACGCACAATGCCCTGTGTGGGTATGCTACAATATGTGGCCATCGGCAATAATACGTATGCATCGAATGGCGACTGTGAAAACGACGATGATATAGTACCGGTCTCGCTGAGTACGTGCCACGATCTCGGAGACCTCGTTGCACCCTTGGTCATAGCTCCGTCTATTCCTCTCGGCTTATACCAGACCACCATTACCTGAACGGTGCTATATATATATATATATATATATATATATATATATATATATATATATATATATATATATATATATATATATATATATATATACCGAGAGAGAGAGAATAAAGGTTGAGTGTCAAGAAAACATCGGAAAGCAAAGGGGAGGTTGTGGTGGGTCATAGAAAGAGATGAAGAACTTTTGAGTCGAAAAGAAAGTGGTGAAAAAATGCCCGCCGGGTGGGATCCGAACCCACGAACTCCAGAATACCGGTATGGTGCGATAACCACTACGCTACCGGCGGGGCTGTTTCCCCAGCACTTTCTCGGGTATTTATGTTAAGGTATTTTGTGTCCTGCACTTGGGGGTGGTAGCCAGCGCCACTCGGACTACACGGGGTGAAGGGGACCTTCTTTTTAACCCCCGGGCCGTGACTCGAGTGTCTACGACATGTCGAGAGTGGTCGACCAGCGTTGAACCCTCTTAAGCTCCCTTTGGCACCAAGACTGCCAGAACAGAGGCCCTCGCTAATTTTAGATGCGACGCTCAGAGCATCTCTTGTCGGCGGCCCTGTCCTTCCTGCGTGCGTCCGTTGTTGTCCGCAGCCACTCTCTCGCTCTCCTCTCCGATAGCGAACATTCTCTCGCGAGGGGCATTGGATTGGATTCGATTGGCTTGGCTTGGCTTGGCTTGACTTGGATTGCATTGGATTGGATTTGGATTGGATTGGATAAGTGGATTGTGTTGGATTGTGTTTGCGTCATAGCCGCGGCAGACGCACTGGCGCGGCGCGTGCCCAGGTGAGAGCGTGTGTGGCCCAGCGCGCTCTCATTCCGCCGGTGGGCGCGCTGCGTGCGGTGCAGCGCATGTGCAGGACTCTCTCTCTCCGCGGTCTCCTCTCCCTCGGTGCGCTGCGCATATAACCAGTGTGCCGCTCTCCGGCGGCCTTTCGGTCGACGGTTGCTCTCCGCTTGCGCTTGAACCCCCCTCAGCGTCGCATGCACACCAGTGTTCCCGCGAGGGGAGGTGGGCGTAATTTTTCTGTCTTATTTCACGAAGCCCCTCATTTCCCATTTTCTGATTCGCTATATATATATATATATATATATATATATTATATATATATATATATATATATATATATATATATATATATATATAGAGAGAGAGAGAGAGAGAGAGAGAGAGAGAGAGAGAGAGAGATACCGGAAGAAATGCCGGCAGTCTACAACGCCAAAGAAGGCATAGGGGAGTGGTTAGACTTTTTTTACCGTTTTTTACCGTTAAAAAAGTCTAACCACTCCCCTATGCCTTCTTTGGCGTTGTAGACTGCCGGCATTTCTTTCTGTATTTCCTAACGAGCCCCTCATTTCCAAACACTTATATATATATATATATATATATATATATATATATATATATAATATAATATATATATATATATATATATATATATATATATATATATATATATATATATATATATGAGAATTTAGGAGAATCTGCCCAAACCAAGCCGACTTTGACTCAAACTGTCGAGAACTCAAGACCGCCCTCCTGAATAAAAAATACCCGGAAAAAGCAGCCAATTAGACCGTAACGTAATCTGTAAGAAAAAAGCCCCGAACGGGAACCCGCAAAACTAACTTAGTTTTAACCCACTCATCCTCCGCTCCAAGAGTGTCAACCGTGCTAAAAAAGCATCACAATATCCTAATGCAAAGTGACCGCTTAAAAAGCATATTCCCCGAACCACCACGCGTTGTCTACCGGCGTAATAAGAATTTAGGTGACTTTCTTACTAACTCTCGTATCAACCGACCGGCAACTACTGGCTGCATGCCCTGCAATAAACCCCGATGTAAAGTATGCCCACACGTGACCACTACACAGTGCGCCACCAGCACGGCTTCAGACTACTACGTAAATATAAAAGGTAACTGTAACTGTGACTCTGCTAATTTGGTATATCTTCTAGAGTGCACTTTTTGTAGGCAACAATATATCGGCCAAACTGAAACGCCCTTCCGAATACGGTTCAATAATCACCGCTCTCACGCAAAAAGCTGCCCTTATTTGCCCCTGTCAAGACATGTGAACAGTCCCGGGCATGCATTTGAACATCTTAAAGCAACGATTTTAGAATCCGCCTTCAAAACGCACCACGACCGCGAGGTTCGGGAATCTTATCTCATTTATAAGTTTGGGTCAGCCACACTTGGGATTATTGAAAGTTACGAAAAACTAACGTGCTTATCCCTCGATTAAAATTGGCGGCTTCATAATTTTTATAACGATGTTCATTATTCCTACCCTTGAGTTTCCCATCAGAATTCGCAGAAACTCTCCATACAGCAGCTTTATTAGCCTAATGCGGCTCAACAATGCCATTTGTCCTGGGGAACGAGGCCTCGTTCCCACCACCACTTTATGAATGTTTAACTCTTTGTGATCTATTCACGTTTAACCTTTTGTGACCCTACCTATTTCCTGTTCAGTTGCTAGCTTCCGTGAAATGCTCTTTTGTGCCCCCTATCTATTCTCTTCATCCGCGGGGGGCACACCCATCTTCGCTTCCGCCCCAACCAGTCACCCCACCCCCTGAATACCTTACTGTATACTCTTCCCTTTCTTTTGAAACCGCGGTTGTCCAGTTTCCCGCATTGTCTGAACTTTCAGCCCACGCGGCATACGTTGACCCGTCATGGTGCAACCTTGAACGCTGCTTTGTTAACACGACCCCTTTCTCTCTCTCGCTCCCCCCCCCCCATTTTTTTTGTTGTTGTTGTAACATAGGCGTAGCCCGACTGTATGCATACTCTCCTTTTCCGAAACATTTTCCGCTCCTTCTCACAGTTTTCTGCAAACCTATATTGGCCTCGAGGACATACCGTGGCGCCACCTATGAGTGACGTCACTTGTAGGACGCCGAATCGTGTTGTCGTCTGCTACAACACATTTCCCGTGCGTATGCGGAAGCGTGTTTTTTTGTTGTGGCCACCGTCTCGCCCCCTCTTTGTGGATTTGATGCAAATTACCAAAAAAGTTGTCTGTAAACCAAATATTTCGAGCAAGCAATCAGCAACTCGCTCGACACCGCCGCGTTTAGGTACCATCGCGACCCACAGCTACGCAGCCAGCTAACGCCAAGGACGATGCAACTAATGCCGAGAAAAGTACGCTGTAAATTCATTATGAAATACTTGTGTCGGTACATGTGTGTGCAAGGAAACACCTTGTAACAGCGACGGAAACGCGTCGCTGAATTATGATCTCGCCACGCGAACTGCTCTTATTGCCTGGTAAATGAATGACTACGCGAGAACGGTGATCGGATTGCTTCGCCGCACATGCTTAAAAGTATTGTTATGGTCTGTAGTTTGCCTTAATCAGTGCCTATTTCCCCTACGATGTTTTTATAGTCATGCCCGGATTTGATTAACGATTACTGCCGTAGCGTGTACTCTGCACGGCTGATGTTTACTTTCGCGACTTGTCCGCAATGTATGAACGGTATGAACGCGAGTTTTTAACGCCTTCGAGCGGGTCTGACAAGGCTATATTTAGTTTTCGTTAGGTGTTCGGCGTGGTAATTTATAATTGCAGCGTGTTTGTATGTTTAAAGTGAGCCGGCCTTTCTCAAGCATCAATTTCGAAACTCACGACTAGGCGAGCGTGCGTACGAGGCGAAACACGTCGTTAATGATTTCGGGTAATTGGGGAGATTTAGAATGGAGAACCGAGCGTTGGGGGCCCCAAGAAGTTAAAGGAACCCAAACGCAACACGCGCGTGCGCGACGGGAGGGCCTTCTCCAACAGCTCGCAGCCGGCTTCGGATGCACGTAATCGGATGTTGAGAACTTTAGACTTGGCGTCGCAGAATATATTCATCGCCGTTAGAGTTGCGAGTGACAGTCCCTAACAGAACGTTTCACCGCGCTGGTAACTCTGTAAGCGCGGTGATTTCCGTTGAAGCGATCGACGATCAAGATACCTGCACGGCCTCGGCCGATTCTTGCGCGCAAGCATAACCATCCTTCGGCCGCTCGCCTCACCGGCGTGAACGGGCCGGCGCTGCCGGGACCGACCTCCGCGGCCGGTCGGCGTAAATCGCGGCAGATATTTGAGCATCGCTTTGAAAACCACAGCTGATGAACACTACCTATCAGAATTTTTCATCACACTAACATCCACTTTCACCAATCGTAACTTCTTTGTTGTTGTTGCTGCCGCGAGCTGCGTCGGTTCGAGCCGCACCGTCGGCCGTGCGGGCAGGCACGGCGGGAGCGTGTGCTTCTGCGAGCAGTTAACGCTTCACGATTTCCTGCTTTATACATTTCTTGCAAACAAGAGAAATCTAGAAACTTCACTCGGCGATCGCCGTAGTCCACATTGTTGATCGGGGAAACAAGCCGCTGCTTACGCTTCGGTCGCATACGTAAGTACACCACCACGCTCATGGTGTTTGCGGATAATCTACCACAGTTGATACGTTTATAAAGTCCCCATGAGGTCTAACTGCGCTTGACGCACTGAGAATAACTTCAAACGAAGGAAATTAACACGAAAATACTTTTAGAACGCGCTTCCTAAGCGAAGTGTCACGCGCTGCAAGCCAACTACGCAGCAAATAGGAACGGTCATCCTACAAGTGACGTCAAAACGATCGCAGCGCCTGCCTCTCCAGTGGTGGGCCTCGCGGCCAATAAGAAACGTGTTCCAAATGTTTGCGACAGCAAAATCATGTAACTTTACTCTGATGAAGGCAAGTCCCGTTGCCGCTACGTAAGTAAACCTTGTTTGTTATTGTTCTTGCTGTGTATCCGACTCTTTACTTATACTATTTCTGCGCGCTTTGTGAGTTTTTCTTTCTCTCTCTCTCTCTCTCTCTCTCTCTCTATTATATATATATATATATATATATATATATATATATATATATATATATATATATATATATATATATATATATATATATATATACATATGAGGATTGGCAGTCAAGAAAACCTCGGAAAGAAAAGGGGAGGTTGTGGTGGGTCATAGAAACAGATGAAGAATTTTTTGAGTCAGAAGGAAAGTGGGGAAAAATTCCCGCCGGGTGGGATCCGAATCCACGACGTCCAGAATACCGGTCGGGGATTCAATTGGATCTCATTTATCGCGCTGACGGAGCAGTGCGCGGAGCGGCACTCAGCAAATGGACATCAGCGTGACATCACTCCAGGAGAGGAAAAAGAAGTGACGCGACGGCGCTCGTCAAAAACTCGTGACGTCACTTCACGCGCGCGGCCCCACGAGCGGCGAGCGGGCGATACACCCTCTCAAGCGGGCGCCGGTGACGACCGCACAAAGCGGTGAGGTCAGGCAGGGAGTCTGTCATATGCGCCGCACGGGATGAAAGCGCGGGAATTTGAAACAAACGATTTTCAGGCCGTTCAATGTAATTAACTATCGCGCGCTGAAGTATTTGAAGTGCTGTTTCAGCTTTGCCAGACCATCAAGCATCGATAAAAGCAATAAAAGTGTAACATGAAATTTTCGTGTCAGTGCTCCTTTAAGTGAGGCCCCAACGGAGGTGGTAGAGTCTAAGAGAACTCGTCACAAGTGAACCCGTCATTGCCAACTCGTCATAGGCGAACTCTTCAAGTAGGACAGGGGATCCGGACAGTTTATCTAACGCCGTGTTATCGAACGCCGTTTTATCGAAGCGGTTTTATCGAACGCCGTTTTATCGAATGCCGTTTTATCGACGGACGTTTTATCGAAGCCGTTTTATCGAAAGTGTTTTTCCCTGCATTGTTGTGTAACAAAACTTGCAGTACGATTTTCAGTTTTCTCTTCGCTATGTAATTTGCAAATCTTTCCACAGCGAGTCTATGTAACTGGATTTGTGGTCTTTATAGTTGTCTTTTATTGCCCTTCTTTGGTATGCGCGAAATTTGTCTCCACAAATTTTGTTCTGTTCATTGCTCTGGTAATACTATACCATAAGGAATCCCCCTGTATCTCTATTTCACCCTCTGATCCGAAGCATGTCACGGCATTGTGGCGCATGGACTAGGATGCCTCGATATCCTTCGTACTTTTTTGTATACGCCACTTTTGTATCTAATCTAATTTAATTATTTCGCCGCCTATGTTCTACATAATTAAGGCACTTCTTGGGGCTTGTGAGTCCAATGTCAAAAACCTAACTCGAACGCTAGAAAGAGACTCTCCCGATTTCTGCATGCCTAATTCTTAATGGTCACTGAGTTCAGTTACTAAGACGTTACCAAGCCTTGTCCTTCTGCTCTCGATGCCTTGGTCAGAACTGAAAAAAAAAGGTTAGTTACAAATTTAGTCACCATACTACATATTGGTTCGTTTTCATCTCTCCCCCGCCCCTCACCCCCCACGTTGCACCCCAGCATGTATCAGGTTTTTAGCCCGAACTGTTTTACCTATTTATCATATACAAAGAACACCAAGATTTCATTTTCATTTCATTTCTTTTTTATTTATCCGTCTTCTGTACGGGAATAATTTTCTGGTCAATCTAAGCACGCAGTGCTTGTAAAGAGACCAGGCAGTTGGTGAAACAACAACACATTTTCATGAAAAGTAACGCAATAATACTTTGTATATGCAGTGAACACTTCGCAGTGCATAAAACAAAACAACACATAAAACTCACACACGAAAGGAGCGTCTTCTTGCTCCCAAAAATTCATCAAACGAAATTAAATGTTACAGAACTCTTATGAAATGAATATACCAATAGCACACTCACTTACAGGGATACAATTCAATTCGACTTCGAAAGAGTACAGACATAAAGTAACATGAACACAAACAAACTGAACACAAGGCGGTAAACAAATCCCCACATGTCAAGTGGCATTACCTACTCAGTGTTTATTAAACCACCACACCATTTTGCAATTGCTTTGTTCAGTTTCCATTTCGTGTTTATCGTGCATAGTTCATCAGTTAATTCATTGAATATTTCCGGAACATAGTAGTTCCGTACTCTTTTTCCATAGTTAGTGTACACTCGTGGTTTTACATACCTTTCGGTTTTTCGCAGTGCCTCACTCTTTCTTACCGCAACTCGAAACTCTTTTGTGAAATAGTGATTCTTCAACACTACACATTTAAACAGTCCTTTCATTGGTAGTATACTCAGGGCTTGGTACTTTTCCTTTGTACCAACGCTATCTAACGCTGTACCGTAGGTTATGCTTTTGAATATTTTTCGAATGACTCGATTAATTTCTTGTTTTTGTTTTCCGAGCAAGTACCGTATAATGTGATCCCATACGAGAGCAAAGATTCAGCTAGCGCCTTATACACTGTAAGCTTAACTTTGAACGGAGCTCTACCTCGGAGGTGATACATCATTGCAGCAATTGACCTTAATTTGTTACATATATGTTCAACGTGGCTTTGCCATGTTAGACACTGATCAAAATACATACCTAAATACTTTACAGTTGTTTCAAGTGATAAAGGCGGGCAATGGCAGGGGTTACATTCCGAAGAATGCAATAAAATCCTGCTACTTAATGTTAAAACTTCATGTGGATTCCTGAAGCAGATAAGCTTTGTTTTCTGCTTATTTACAAAAATACAATTTTCCTGAAACCAATCACATAGTGTCAGAATATCGCTTTGTAGACATTCAAACCCTTTATCAACGTTGAGAACATCTATAGTAATTGCAGTGTCGTCCGCATACTGAAAAATGTTTGAATTTATTGGTAGAAGGCCGAGGTCTGTAACATAAATGTTGAAGAGCAATGGCCCTAATGTACTGCCCTGAGGTACTCCATATTTTAGTGGCTCGAAACTGCTATACGTTTCTCCTAGTCTAACGCACTGAAATCTCTCAGTGAAGTAGCTTGAAAAGAATTTTCAAAAAGGCCGCCTAAAGCCTAGATATTGCAACTTCTTTAGCATAATATTGTGGTCTATATTATAGAAAGCCTTTGTTAAATCTAACATTAAAGCCAGAACTACTCGGTTGTTTTCTATCGAACTATTAATGCAATCGGATAACTGTTCTAACAAGGAAGTTGTATTTTTGTTTGGTGTAAAGCCGAATTGAGCATTGTTATTTAGTGAAAACCGGTCGCAGAAGGAAAGTAGCACAGATGCTACATACTTTTCCATTATGTGTGTAAGCGCTGAGAGAATGGAAATTGGTCTATAATATCCGCAGTAACTCTTTTTCCCGTGTTTGTAGATTGGCCTAACAACAGAGATCTTCATTTCTTTCGGTATATCTCCAGTGTGGAATATTGCATTTACTATTTTTAATAGTACCTCTTTAAGCACCGTAAAGTTACTGCACAAGTCTCGATTACGGATCCTGTTGAAACCCAGTGGCTTCCATCCCCTCAAGCCCTTGATAATATTCCACAATTCGACCTCGCCTATATCTGGAAGTAAAGCCGTGTTCGCGAATGTGCGTTTAGGCTTGTATTCAGTTGGCTTGTCGCAATTTCCTTGTCTTAGGTTTTCCGCCGCATGCAAGAACGGGTTATTGAACATATCACACATTACTTTCTCGTCTACCATGGGGAAGTTCTTTTTTACCGTGTCTTCAACGCATGCGTGTTTAGATCTGCTCATTACGTCATTCACCAAGTTCCAGGTGTTCTTTACATCATTTTTATCTAACGAGAACTGTTGCGATAAGTACCTTCTTTTCGCAAGCCGCAATTTTGCCGTCACAAAGTTTCTTAGTGAACAGTATTCTGCTCTTTTGTAGCATCCTGAGGTTCTTTCTTGCTTTTCTGCCAGGCCTTGTCCTTCAAGTAGCACAATCCTATTATATCTGGCGTGATCCGCTTGTTGTCAGGATCCGTCTGTTGTCAGGATCCGTGTGATCCGTTTGCTGCCTTATCTTCACCATTTTAGTGGAGTCATCATATATTCTACTGAGTGTTTTAATAAATCTACTGTACATAGTTAAGTGATCGAGTGGTAAACGTGCACTCCAGTTTGTATTTCTATTTTTGCGTCAACTCTTGCATTATCGATAACCGGTCTTGTAAACAGTGTTTTTTCTTTGTTAATTAGTTTTTCTGACATGACTGCTAA
>CM023452.1:112000689-112099664 GCA_013339765.2 Haemaphysalis longicornis | reverse complement strand
TTATCTCCAGTGTGGAATATTGCATTTACTATTTTTAATAGTACCTCTTTAAGCACCGTAAAGTTACTGCGCAAGTCTCGATTACGGATCCTGTTGAAACCCAGTGGCTTTCCAGCCCTTTCATATTCCAAATTCGGACCTCGCCTATATCTGGAAGTAAAGCCGTTCGACGAATGTGCGTTTAGGCTTGTATTCAGTTGGCTTGTCGCAATTTCCTTGTCTTAGGTTTTCCGCCGCATGCAAGAACGGGTTATTTGAACATATCACACATTACTTTTCTCGTCTACCATGGGGAAGTTCTTTTTAAATACCGTTTCTCTTCAACGCATGCGTGTTTAGATCTGCTCATTACGTCATTCATCCACCAGTTCCAGGTGTTCTTTACATCATTTTTAATCTAACGAGAACTGTTGTCGATAAGTACCTTCTTTTCGCAGCCGCAATTTTGCCGTCACAAAGTTTTTCTTAGTGAACAGTATTCTGCTCTTTTTGTAGCATCCTGAGGTTCTTTCTTGCTTTTCTGCCAGGCCTTGTCCTTCAAGTAGCACAATCCTATTATTATCTGGCGTGATCCGCTTGTTGTCAGGATCCGTCTTTTGTCAGGATCGTGTGATCCGTTTGCTTGCCTTATCTTCACCATTTTAGTGGAGTCATCATATCTATTCTACTGAGTGTTTTAATAAATCTACTGTACATAGTTAAGTGATCGAGTGGTAAACGTGCACTCCAGTTTGTATTTTTAATTTTTGCGTCAACTCTTGCATTATCGATAACCGGTCTTGTAAACAAGTGTTTTTTATTTGTTAATTAGTTTTTCTGACATGACTGCTAACACGACAAAATAATGGTCAGCTAATTTGGATTAATGACTCCTGATGTGTACCGCTGGTTATGTAGGCGAAGGATAATATGGTCAATGCATGATTTACAAATTTTTGAGCCCAAGCGTTCCTCTCTTGTATACCCTTTTATTACGTTATATAATCCATGTTCGGCTAACAAATTCAGGCAATCACTTACTCTTCTTTAAAAATCTTGCATGATATCAACGTTTATGTCCCCAACTAAAATCAGGTGTTTCTCATTCATATACTTGTTCAGTAAAGCCTGCAGTTCCTCAATGTATTTGTGTGGATTCAAGTTAGGGGGCCGGTAAATAACGCACAGAATGTATGTGGTGTCGATTTTACTGATCGACAAGGTATCCTGCTCGGCATTATCAAATTTGACATCAGTATTGTATGATAACCAGCAATCTTTCACGAACACCAAAACACCGCCACCCTTCCGATTTTCACGGCATACGGCATATTGTGTATAACCCCTGAGGCAATACAAGCTCAATCTTTCCCCCGTGATGTTTATTTCGGATAACGCGATGACATCCACATCAGACATTGTTCGCAAATACGGACACAGTAGGTCCCAGTTTTTCTGCAGGCTACGAATATTCACATGTAGCAATATTAGCTCTCCATGCAGCGTTTGTTCCTTTAGTGTTTCAAGGACGTGCTTGTCCCATTCACTGAAGGATTCAAACGACCCCATTAGGTTAGTTTTGCAAGGTCGGCCGCTCCATTGATACCGATTATCTTAGAACCCTCTTCCTTTCTGACCAGCACATTGCCGTTTTTTGTCCATGCAAATTTGTACCCGATCTCTCTTGCCTGCTTTCGAGTTCGCCAGAACAAATGTCCTTGGGCTTTGGTGAGATTGTCGTTCAGGAATATTTCTTCAGCCCGAAGAGCTTTCTTTTTAGTTATCCAGAGGTCTTTGGTTGCTTGGTCCGTGAATCTGACTATAACTGGAGCAACTTTGTCTTGGCGCGATTTCAACGTATGCACTGCTTCTACAGAATGCCGTTCCGGCGCCTCAATTTCCATTTTACCGCTCAGGTTCACCAAGACCTGGAAAAGGTCTTCCTTTGGTGATTCGGCTATGCCATGAATCTCAAGGTTTTTTCGACGAGAGAACTGCTCAGCACTTTCTATGCTGTCTTATGCAAGCAATTTCAGCATCCTTTTCTGTCAGCTGCTTCTCAAGTTCCTCGATTTTTAGCTTGAGTTGAGCGATTTCAGTTTCCTGTGAGCCGATTTTGGCAAGAAGTTCGTTATACTTCGTTGACAGCACTTCCATGAAGGTTTCTATCGATTGCGTTGTTATGTTTTGCTTGTCAACTTTCTTATCAACGCTATCCAGCTTGCACAAAACCATGGCTAGTTTCCGATCCACGTTTGCCTCTTGTAGAGCCGTAGCACCTTGGTGCGGCGGTTCTTTGTCGCCTTCGCGGTTTTCCCTGCTTATGTTGCTGCTGTCTGAATCCGAAGATTCATTTTCTTCATCTGCGCATGATCTACATTTCCAAGTGTCGATTTCACCTTGTTTCATACCCTTGAATCTGTTTTTCTGGATGCCTGTACACTTTCCCAAGTGGTAGCAATGTTCCCAGCGAGAACAGGGCAAGAACTGTTCGTTACCAAGGTTCTTTTGGCTTGCAAAACAGTCTCGTTTCGCCATAATCCCCGAACAGGCACTACAACACTACAATATTGCAATATTGTAACACCGCAGTCCAGTGGAGCATAAGTTTCAGGCAAGGAAAGTGTGCCTCATTCAGGCACAAGTTTCTTACCTATAACAAAGAAAACACGGTCAGAGCGTCGTCGTTGCTCCACCGGACTGCGGGGTGTTCCTCTTCCGAGCGTCCTTTTGTAGCCCGTCGAACCCGTGGCTTGTGACGTCAGATCCACCAACTTTCACGACTTTATCGTCCAGTTGTCATCGCCATTCACTTGGCCTTGATCCCCGCGTAGATAGCTGCTGCAGGCCTAGCACTTTGCTGCGTCCAGGGTCATCGGGCGTTGTGGCGGTTCGTCGGGCAGGAACTATAACAAAGAAAACACGGTCAGAGCGTCGTAGTTGCTCCACCGGACTGCTCCACCGAGATAAAAGTAGTAAACACCAAAAATAGAGAAATTGTGGTTGTCTGCTCAATACAGCGCCGTCGACCGATTACCATGAAATAAAAATGCGAAATTGAAAAAAAAATTGGGAACGAGCAAACAAAATCTGATATGGCATGTGCGATTAGCTGAACAAAGCACGCACAAAAAATGCGCTGTCTGGTCTGGCGTGTTCCTCCAAGGCCACCAAGTAAACTCAAGGTTGGTGAATTGTAGCAGCGGCGTGAGAGTGTTGATGCATAAGTAAAGAATTGTACTAAATCCTGTATTTTTTGTTTGTTTGAGCATGATTAACGAAAGACGTAGATTGTGATGGGATGGGAAATTGTCCAGTTGTCCTAGGTTACGAGTTTCCCTAGTGCGAGATGACGTACGACGACATGTCATACTTGACGAGTTCACCTATGGCGAGTTGGCTGTGATAGGTTCACTTGTGATGAGCTCTGCTAGACTACACCACCTCTGTTGGGGCCTCACTTTCACTGTCGAATCCCCCCTCCCTGTTCATTCATATAGCCCTAGACTTTTTCAAGTTCTGGGCGCAATATTTCTCCTGATGCAAACAATGTGACCACATGGTCCGAGCAGGGGTCACCAGCAAACCACGTGACTGGAAAAATTGGGGGAGGACAAGACTATGGATCACGTAACGATGAACCATGGCGCAACGGATATACTTAACAACACTAGTCTAAATACACCGATCTAAGGAATACTGCGCACGAGGTTAGAATTGCTTCTATAGTGGCAGATTTTGTAATGTAAACAAGGGGGACATACATGCTTGAGTGAAATTAATGAAGACGCAAAAATTAAAAAAAATGCTAATAAAAGAAACGTAGTCGAAAACACGTGAAAGGCGCGTCAACAATATAGGCAGGTTTGTGAATGTAATGCGCGGCAGAGACAATGTAGAATTAAGCTATCTGCAAAATAGGTTAGTGCGATAGCCTGTTAAACAAAATATACTCCGCAAATTACAATGAAAGCAATTACAACGAAAACCGCAAAACCACACTTTGGATAAAACGAACGTAGGGGGTTTGATAAAACGGCATTCGATAAACTGTCTGGGAACCGTAGCACAGGTCGTCATAACATCTGTTGATCATGCTCAAATAAAAAAAATGCAGGGTTTCGTATAATTTTCTACTTATGCGTCGGCACTCCTACGTCCCTCCTTCGATTCACCAACCTGACGTTTCCTTGTTGGCCTTGGAGGAACACGCTGGACCAAACAGGGCAATTTGTTGGCTTTTGTGGGCTTCGCTCAGGTAATCGCACGGGTCATATTAAATTTTGTTTGCTAGTTGTCATTTTTTGTCAATTGTACTTTTTTTATTTCCAGGTAATCGGGTGACGGCGCTCTGTTGAGTAGACCTTCACGATTTTTCTTTTTTTGGTTTTTAGTATTGTGATCTTAATGTTTTTTTGTGCCTTATGATGAAAATGTAAAAGAGAATGGGCTAGACACCCCAGACATGCTGGGGTGCAACGAAGCGGGGAGAGATAAAAACGAACCAATATGTAGTATGGTGACCAATTTTGTAACTAACTTTTTTCTCCTTAGTTCTAAGCAAGGCATCGAGAACAGTAGGACAAGGCTTGGTAACCTCTTAGCAACTTAACTCAGGGCCTATTAAGAATTAGGGTGGCAGAAATCGGGAAAGACTTTTGCTGGCGTTCCAGTTAGGTTTTGACATTGGACTCACAAGCGCCAAGAAGTGCCTTACTGACGTAGAACATACGCGGCGAAATAATTAGATTGTGTGTCGACACGAAAGCGGTGTATACAAGAAAGTACGATATCGAGGCATTCTAGTCTATACGCCACAGTGCTGTGATATGCTTTGGATCAGAGGGTGAAATAGAGATACAAGGGGATTCGTTATGGCAGTACCATTAGCGCAATGAACAGAAAAAAATTTCTGGAGACAAATTTCGCTCATCACAAAAACAAAAAGAGCTCACTGGAAATAAAAGCCAACTAGTACAAAGACTACAAATTCTGTTAAATAGGTTCGCTTCGGAGACAAGATTTGCAAATTACGTAGCGAGGGGAAAAGTAAAAAGCGTACTGCAAATTTTGTTACAAGAAAAGGCCGGAAGAAAACACTTTCGATAAAATGGCTTCGATAAAACGTCCGTCGATAAAACGGCGTTCGATATAACGGCGTTCCATAAAACGGCTTCGATAAAAGGGCGTTCGATAAAACGGCGTTCGATAAACTGTCCGGATCCCAACACCAAGTGAAAATTCTCTCTTAAACCGACTCATTAGAAAGGTAACATCGGCGTATCCTTCGGATATGATGATAGTGGTGCGCTGTATGCCGGAGTACAGCAGCATTTGTGGAAATAAAATTTCTGAACAATATGCTGCGGCGGCGGCGGCTCTTCGCGCTGGCGCGAATGAGCCTCTGGTGCCGTATTTAGACATAAAACCTGCTATTCGGCATAGACTCCGAGGACGGTGGTAGCAGAAATGGAACAAACAATCACATAACAAACTACATATAATACAACTATGCAGAGGTGAATACCTCACTTATAATCAAGGTAGGTTCATAGAAGCCTCTATTTGCAGGTCGCAAATAGGCCCCACTCACGCCACCCACGCCTATCTTTTGAATGGCACATTCCACCAGCTTGTGACAAGTGTGTGGAACGGCTTTCTGTGCTCCACGTATTAATTGAGTGTACATGCTGTAATGCAATGCCGCGAGAAAACGACACTTCCCTAAAATCTACACATACAACATTCCCCTTCACCCTTCACTTTTCCAAGGAGATGAACCAATGTTCACTTACAAATGTTTTCTCACGTATCTCGCGGACATCAACTCCTTGAAACTCGCATCCTAACGGGCGTTACTTGGGACCCTCTCATCCTTAAGGGAGGTCCTGATGACTCTTTTGTATGCACAGGGAGCCAGCTAGCGCATCACCCTCTGAGTCTGCAGGCGATGTCACGTGTCAACCACAATCCTCTTTTATCCATCATTATTAGCGTCTTCATGTTTTAATCAACGGGCCATCTACACCCATATATATATGTTGAGGCAATGCCGTAGTCATCTCGTACATATTTTATGCCCGAATCTGACATTGAAAGACCACCTAATAGAGTATCGGCGCTCTGTGGTTGCAACGGTGAATTGTTAAATAGCAGGGGCTTCCTTCTAAATAATTAAAAGTCGAGTAAAGTCCCACGCCGCTAAGCAACACCTGGACATCCGAAACGCACGTAGAAACGAGAGAGTGGCTGATGCGAGCGTGACTGCGGTGTTGGGCAGTTTTCCCCAGAAGTACAGCACGCGCACGGAGACCCCTATAGCGGCGCAACAGTAACCATCACTCGCATCGCCAAACTCAAAGAAGCACCCAGCCGTGTTAAGGTGCACATTTGGGCTTTGAAATTCATAACTAAACAAGTGCTTAGTGGTCCTCACTCTTGTCCTTACTAGATGCGTCGCGGAAGCGAGTTGCAATTCCTTTTTCCAGAACGGAACGGCTGTTTGGATTATGCAGTGTGAAAATGCCCTTTTTCAAGCCATGTTTCAATATTTGCTTCCCCCGGCCACTGTGTACGCAATGAATTAGGCATAAATAAAAATTACAGCGACACCATCTGATATGTATAATGGCGATCGTCGTCATCGTCCTAACAATCCGATGGGATTGCATCGAATTTGAAGTCTACAGTACCTCAACACTCTTAGGCAAAAATGACTAGAGGTTCGTCGTCTGGGGGACTAACGGTCTTTGCATAATCAATACTCCCTTTGGGGACTAAATGTGAGGGGACGAACGGTTAGTCCGCCACCCGGTTGGTCCGTTATGTACTCCCCGAGGAACGAACTGCTAAGTGGCAGAGAAAAAGCACGGGCACCAGCAGGGATCGAACAACCGACGCCCGGTACTATACATAAGAAACCCAAACGGGCTACTAAACGAAAACCACTAGGCCACGTCGCCGGTCGGAAGCTGCGCTAAACAATTTATTTACTCATTCCGGATACCTTAGAGGCCCTTGTAAGGGCATAGCGTACGAGGGAGCACATAATTTGTAAAGGGGAACCAACGACAGAGAAACAATAAATGCCACAAGGCAAAAACATCAATAAAAATAAACACAGCAAGGAGTCAAAACGCAGAAAATACAATGTTTGAAGAAGGAAAAACACAATATAAGAAGATGAACTCAAGTTACCAAAAATGGTAGTATAGCTACTGCAAGTGGTTGTGTATACAATCAAAAGTAGATGAATGCATAAAAGACAGCCAACATGAGCACTTCGGAGATAATGAATATCGCCAAAATCAAGAAACATATGAAATAAAATGTACACAAAAATTGAAGTTCAGTGAAAAAATTACGGTGCGTAATGATCAGATACATGGCGTCGAAACGTTTGGTGGCCTGAATCAGATGCGATAACATCGGGGAGATGATTACAAAGGCGTATAGCACGTGGAACGGCAGATGAATTAAAGGCATGCGTGGTACCATAAATGCGTGAGAAGCTGAACTGGTTGTACAGTCTACGTGACATGGTAAATGGGTGTCGAAGATTAAACTCGGACGATCTCGAGGAGTAAATCTATAAATGAAATAGTCATAAAAGTGATATGCAGCGACGTGTGTGTAAAGGTTGAAGGGAGCATTAATGTTTAATCAGGTGTGATTCTAGCTTATCGGTCGTAATTAGATGATATGAAACGAGCAGCTCGATTCTGAATCGCCTCAATATTGCCAATTAGATAGTTTCGATGTTGAGACAATATAGAAGAAGCAAATTCTAGCTGTGGAAGGAGGAATGTTATAAAAGCAAATTTACGAACACTTGACGGGGAAGAGCGTCAGTAGCGTCCTAGATAACCAAGTTATCGAGGTATTTAAGTGTGGATATTGAAGTGTACAGCGTGCATTCCTGTGCACAACGCGATAGATTCATTGCAAGTGGTGTCCGAATTTCTTTATAACAAAGCTAGGACATTTTTTATAACAAATGTAGTCGCTTCTCAAAATCACACCGAAAATGATTCGCGAATGGATACGCAAACAATGCCTTTTGAAAAACCGCTCAAAAAAGAAAACAATTCACCGCCGGGAATTGAACCCGCAACATTGACCGAGTGGGTGCGACAGATCACTGCGCCATCCTTCGTGTCATACGTCGGTGTTTACCAGCTGGTTTACAGAATGCCTTGCTGGTAAGCTGAAATTCATTAAATAGCGCTTGCGCAGCAAGGTTCCTCGAAGCCCCCAACAATAGCTTATCGACCATCAACTCCCCTGCTTCCCGAAGCGCTCGCAAAAATACGTGTGGCCGGGCTGCGACTGCGATTTCGCACAGCGGGGATAGTGCTTGCCGTACATTGGTTTTACGTTTTACGTTAAAAACTTGAACGAGATTGATCCCTTAGTACTCAAAGTACCCAGTAACTCTTCTTCTGCACGAAACTGGCCTTATATTTTCTACAGGCGAGCTGATCACGCACGCATATGCTCTTTGCTGCTCCAGTGTAGCGGCGTCTCCGAAGAGCACGAACGAAGTGTCGAAAGCAAAATACGGATCGCATTAGCGCTAGTGTTGCGTTGTATGGGGTTTATGGACCTACGGAATTCATAACACTCGAGAAACAACGAAATAGAGCCGCATTCATTACGGCAACGAATGTGTCGGGGCGCAGTTTCGCTTCTCGGTCGATATCGACGACACGGTCGGGCGACCCGGTTTTGTTGGCGTCTTCGGTCGCGAGGCCAGTCACACCACGCGGAATTTCCATTGGCCTATTGTCGGCAACTCAGCAGTTGGCCGATGGTCCATCGACTGTCGGCGTCGCCGTCGCGTAGTCGTCGCCGTGTGTCAGCCTAGTGTTACCGCGCCTTTAGCGTTGTAAACGATGGGACTTGGAAATCTAACCACTTCTTTACAGCAGTTTCAGCATTGTCATAGCTTTCGTGCGCAAGGCCATTATGTACGAAGTATAAAAGATACTTTAAGACACTTACATGTAACGAGCATTATTATTTTGCAGTTGTCATCAGCAACTAATGCGTTTTCTTCACTATTAAACGTATACATATAATTACGCTTGGGATCAACGTTTGCTATTGTCACTAATACTTGTGTTATTGTTCACGCGCTTTAATCTTTCATAGCAAAACCGCGTATCAACATAATTCACCGAGACGCGTTTGTCCATCGCGCTTCGCCCACTCTTGGCCATTACCCGCCGCCGTGCGCTTTTAAGTGCGAATGCATCTTAAGCGACCCATCCCAGTTCCTTCGCTACCCATTCGGCATATCTTCGTGATACTAACCACTTTTGTCCTGATGGCGCCTTCCTTGTAACGTAACTTCTCTGTACACAAATACCTCACCGAGATGGGATTCTGGTTGAATCCTATAGCATACATTGACGAGGCGCCAAGCCCCCATTGTAACTTTCTAGTGTGGAATTAAATAGCTTTTAATTCCACAATCATTATTATCTTAAGCGACCCTGAATGTCCACCTATGCTTCGCATCACCCGTGCATTCGCACTTATATTTTCTTATATAATAAGTAACATCAATATTTTCTCCCGTGCCACCCTGTGAACAACCCACTGACTTGTTTTTTTTAATTTAAAACGCTCCGCAGACGTGTGTGTGAAATGGCAACGATGACGCCGTTACATGGGATGGACGACGCAGCAAAGACACTAACTGCATGCGTTTCGTCTTCCCGTTACTCCGTCTAGATCGGTGGGGACGAACATATAGTCCGCATTTGTGCACACGGCAAACACTCTGCCAGAGATACTACCCTTAAAGATGAACGGTTGCCCTTGAAGTCTAACGCTGTATTTTAGTCCCTGTATGAGTCCTTTTTGCCGGAGATTGAATTAGTTAAGTCGCCTGGGGAAAGTGTTGCTGTGCCCGGCACCTAGTCCGCTTACCCATCCTCTCAGCGAACTTGTTTTTAAGCGAACAACCAAGCCAATTTAAGAAATATTTCTACTCATTGCCGTTCATTGCTGTCCTGTTGCTAAAGCCTGATGTAGTGTTTATTGACAAATAACGTACTGGAAAACTGCAGTCGTTAACTTGCTTCTGATTATTAGAAATTCTCGCTCGACAAGTGCAACATAAGGGGAGGCCTAGCCGCGAGCGCCGGGAGCCCTCCATGGGTAATGTGAACGCTGTGTAATTCACTTGAAGACTGATTTATATCACACTTAGGTATAGGCTGCAGCAACTGGGGAAGACCGCGAACAGAAGGGAGAGTATCAGTGCCCTCAAAGGCGAGACTTCGCGATGGGTTCGGCGCGCACACGCACGCTCCCGTAACGCACCACGCGCACCTCTCCTCCCCCCCCCCCCCTCACACAAATTAGTACGCACAGGTGCACGCGCACACACGCGCACACGCCCGCACATGCGCTCGCGTACGTACTCACATACGCGCACATAAATCGTGCAGCCTGGCGCCTCTCTGTCTGTGGCACGTAAGTGGCCGAGTCCAAACAAAGAAGGCGGGGTTTTTTGACCCTCCATAGCGTGACGGGAAACAACCCAGAGGCTGCTCAAGATGAAAGGGTTTGCCGTCCCAACCTTCGCCTTCGTTTACTTGGTTCGGCCGTCGCTAAAGCGTTTCCTGAATGCCTCCCTCGCAGCGGCTCCTACGCTTGGGACGCTGCGGCTGAGTGCAAAAAAAACGCAACGGAAATTCTAAAATCACACGCAGCATAAAATTATAGATACAAAAAGTAACCCTGATTGCCGGGAAAAAATGTGATTCATTGCGGTGGTTTGACACGCCGATGCTACACAGGCGATGTGGCCCACTATGCATGGTGGAAGGGCCGGCTTATTTTGTCCACCTGGAGATCTTTAACGTTTGCCGAAATCCCCAACACACGGGCGCATGCCGATTCTTGCACAACATTGTGAGGTTGTATGAGTATTGATGCACCTTTTTATGCACCGCAAGCATAGGTAATGCCGTAATATCATTCAAAACCGAGGGAACCCGTTTAATGATGTTTCGTTTGTATGCAGGTTTTTCCTTGGCGCATGCCCATCATAGCGTACGGTTACTGCGCCGTCTGGTTTGCAAAGAGGATTCATGGACATCATCTCAAGTTCGTGCCGCTAGATCTCCTAGCCACAAAATTTTCCCAACTCCAAGTTTTGGGATTCAAGACAGTCAGCTACATTGCGAAAGGTGTCATGGAAAAGGTGGCGACTATGGAGCACAACGTCGTTGTCAGTGAGTTTTGCGACTGGCCCCAGAAGACCTCCTCAGAAGAGGAAGAATATTAAAAGCGACGTCACGTCTGCATCCTCGGCATTATAAATGAACGTATAATTCAACTGAAACTGCGGAGTATGCAGTGTGCTTAGAAAACGTAGTTCTACCCAGAAATGTCTGCAACAAGCGATCAGGACTGAAACGCCCTGTTTTTATAGAACATCCCAAAATTAAAGTAGCGCGCACTATATGGCACGCAACACCGATTGCTAGTTTGGCTTTATTCCTCATCTTGGTTACATGGACGCCAGTGCAAATAAAGAACACTACTGTGACGTTTTATGTGTGGGTGTGTATCTATCGACATCGAAACTGTAGTCGTCCTGTTGTTAAACACGTTGGACGGCTTCTTTTTGTGTATTAATGGAGACATTTGTGCATAACACTCGTATTTCTGCTCTTTGCCACCTACATTGCATAATAGTGTGTTGTTTCGACTAACACGGCTAACTAACGCTCAACATTACTTTCAGCTAGTACCTTGACTTTGAATGCGCTACTGCCGTTCTTCTCAAAAACAGCCAGCCCATGAAAGGAGACTCTCGCAGCGTCACTACCAAACAAAACTGAAATTTAGAGGAGAGTTCGGGTGTCGACCATTTTAGACCAAACTAAATAACATCAAGATACACTTGAGGCAGCTGTTTCTTCCCGACAGCACAAGGTGCCTGAGTGACTTAGAATAGGAAAACACACTAATATGACCAATAAATATAAATAGGCATTGAATAAATTGACTTGTAGATTTTTTAAAGCAAGTTCTGTAGATGAACAGTGTGATAGGTTTGGCCCGTTTAAGACGAAACAAAACCACACCGAGATACACCTGAGTCAGTATATTTCTTTCGGACCATTACAGGGTAGATAAAGAATGAATACGAAAGCGCCATAATTTGACGTTTATATTGTCACGACGAAAGAGACGAAAAAAGGGGACACCTACCCAAGCCGCCATGTTTGCCCACTTTGAAGATGATATAGCACATGGAAGTGACATAGCCGTGCTCGCGCCAAGATGGCTGACGCCCATTAAATCTCGCGTCATCAATCATGGTTCTACTCATCGTTATTTCCGCCAGGCTAACAATATATAGGTGGGCATTTATAAATTTGAACTGCGCATTACTATTTTATCAACTAAAACCTCAACGAGTACCGGAAGCAATTTGCATGCGACTAATTTATGTGTATGCGCCTAATTAAACACGTCCAAATGAATGCGTACACGTGCTATCAACACGAATATGTGTTTACAATTCTGCATCACGGAAATATAATTTCATAATTCTTTTTGAAAACAACAATGTACCAGTTTATTGGCTATGTACTGGTGTAGATTTCCGCGTAGTTACGTTGTTGTCGCGTTTAGTTTTTTGGGCAGCTGGGAAATTTTCCGCGGAGCACCGTCGTGTAAATTTTTACCACACTTTGAGCTCTCTTAGCCTCTTACGTGACTTCTTACATTAAGTTCTCCAAGCAGGAAAACAGATGACAGAAATCAGATGCAGTACCACAATAATACCTTCCAGGACAGTAATCACGGTCACTAAATTGTTAGTGCATTCAAAAAAGTAGTTTTCTACATTAAAACAAATCTAGCAGAACGAGAAGCATATCTTTACAAACATGGTTATCCAGCGTTATTGAATCGCTCCTGCTTTGCAACAGTGTATCCTACTGTACATGAGTAGAGTAAGGACAACTAGGCACACGGCAACAATTTTAACGACACATCTGCATCACTTGCATACCAAAACGCATTCGAAATATGGAAAAGAAGTATGTGACTAACCGACTGACCGAACCACCGATCGACCGACAGACTGACTGATGCGCGCACGTGTGTGTGTACCACACCAGACAGTAAATGTTTATTGAAAAGAAGAAGAGGAAGGCCTGAGAAATTGATCTTGGGCCTGCTACTTCCCTCTGGGGGGAGGGTACTGGGGACAGAAAGAGAAAGGAATGAATATAAAAGGTATTGGAAATGACAATGAAAGTGACAAATGAACTATGTACAAGCAGTAAATGTAGGTGTGCATATGTGCATGGGTGCGTGTCCCATCGCTGTGCTTGTGCGCGGGCGTGAAAGTAGTTGGGTTGGCGCGTGCATTTCTTAATGCACGCTTGGTTCGGCGCATATGTGAGCCCATGTCTCCCATGCCCCTTCCTGGTTAAGTCCTAACATAGCTCTACGTGACGATGTAAGCATGATTGTTTACAGCCAGTCAATCATCCTTAAGAATTATGCACAGGACGAGTTTCTTAAAGTTACCGTTCTCTGTTTCATTCATCCTGAGTGCTTGATGATGCGCCGGAACAGCTGCGCACAATCACGCCTCGCAGATTAACGGCTGCAGGCAAAGATGCACAAACGTGCATTGAAGCAGCGCCCAGTCGTCCCCCTACACCTTCATTTGTCGAATTCAATCTGCAGCCAACGGAGAGGACTAATTGGGGGAATTTGAACTGTTCAAATATTAAATGGATACCGGGGTAAATAAAAAGCTCTGGCGCACGAGCGATTGCAGAATTCGATGGAGGTGCCGAGTTCAGACGTGCTTTCACCTTTGTGCGAGCCATGCAACGACCGAGTTACCCTTGCACATATTGTATATAAACGCTCCTTTGACTCACCGTCACCTCGACATCTTCATCTTTCAGCTTCGCAAACACACGTAGCGGGCTAAGCACGGCCACTTTGCAAGTGTGTCTGGAAGCTGCGGGATCGACCGGTGACAGCTACCCCGGAAGGTGAGCGCGCAATGTCTACCTTGGGTTCACTATACATCTCTAGCGCAGGTCATCGTAGTGTAGACGAAGGATGTGCTAAGAACTGTGGAAAGCTTTGATTGCTTCGAATTTAGAGTGTTTGAAAACCAAAACTACTGGCGAGGGTGTACACAAAGCACTTTGGGGAATTACTTGCGCGAACCTTATTAGTAGGTCGAGAGTATAGGAACACCAAGAGAATTCTAATAGGACAATGCGCAGGAAGCTTGTGTAAACGATTGAGGACCGTTAAAGTAAAGCACGATGTGGAAATTTGTAATGAGCTAGGCCTTTCCTTAGGTCGTGCGAGACGGACGTACGCGATCCCAGAGATTAAGCTGAAGGAGAACGTAACGGCTGAGGAAATTAATGATGCGTTGGTTGAAATGGACTACGGTAATACCGCGAGGAGACCGAAATAAAAAAGAAACTCCGTGGCACGAAGAGGTCGACAAAACTGGAACAGAGGGTGCAAGCCGAAAGGCAGGAACGTCTTGATTTGAAGATCCTAGAACGTCGGTAGTACTTACCGGAGTCGAGCGTAGCTGCTCCAATGGTTCAGACGAACGGTTCGAAAATTCGGGACCAACTGCCGCAGTTCGTTACTGGCGAGTACAGGACGAAGTATCTCGTCAAGAATCTCAGCAAACCGACAATCAGCGGACTCTTAGCACAAGAGCAGTTGGCTCTGCTTCCTGGCGACGCATAGGATGTGATAACGTCCATGTCCATAGAGCCGTCTTAGAGGCATAATGATGCAAAGAGACTTGGTTCGAGAAAGTATAGATTGTTACCCGAGACTTCCCGGCAATGGTTCCGGTACGCAAAATAGGGAAATGAGTCGCACTTAGACATCGCATTCCGTCTGAAGGGTGGCCTTATTGAGTAACTTAATGGGAAAGAAGTTTATGGCGACCAAGGCAAAGTGGGAGAGGGCGCAGCATTGCACCGCTGAGACGAAGATATCGTCAGACTGTGCCTGCAGGATATGCTCCTAGAAGTAAAGCAAACAAAGAAGCAGTATTACTAGAGGCGTACTACACCCGCCAAAAGTTACATACCAAGGCGGTGCGCGTTGAAAAAGTGTACATCCGATAGGAAGAAACCTGATTGAAAGGAAACAGACAGGCGCCGCAATTTTTCAAAGACCCACCTTCTACGAAAGAAACTGCATGTGGTTGAAGGGATGGATAAGCCGTAAAGATCAAACAGCGAAGCCCAGCGGCATGTGGTGCCGCAAATGCATTCGAGTGGCTGAAGCCGGTAATATGCTACAAATGCAAATGTAAGGGCTACGGGACCACAGATAAACGTGTATAAATCGCAAGTAGCAAACAGAAAGCATGCAGAAAACACCCTCTTCAGTTTAGGAAACGATCCGCTTGAAAACGTTAAAAATATATAACCACCTCGGACCCATGGTAACTGCTGACCCCCAACCACGAGACAGAAATCAGGCACAGAATCGCATGGAGTGGGGAGCACTCGACAAGCACTCATAAGTAAAATAAAAGTAAGGTCTTTCTCTCAAAAGAAATGTCTACAACCGGTGCATCCTGCTGGTGATAGCATACGGAGCTGAAAATGGGCACCTTAATAGGCAATAAAAAGCCAACTTAGGTCGGCTCAACAGGCCATGGAACGAATAATGTTCAGAGTATCACTCAGGAACAGGAAACGAGCGACCTGGATAAGAGAAACACTACAGTAGAAGATATCATAATTAAAACAAAGAAAAAAATGAATTTGGGCTCCCATGCAGTGGGCGAACCGTCAACCGGTGGCAGTCAGGGTAAGGAGTGAATACCAAGAAATGGGTCCACAACAAGGGAGGCCATTAATAGGATGGAGGGATGAAATAAAATATGTGGGCGTAAACTGTGGACTCGAGCAGCGTACCACAGGACGAATAAAGGTCAATGGGAGAGGCCTTCTTCCTAAAGTGGACCGGACTAGGCTGTAAACAGAAGGTTGCAAAAGCGACGATTCGAGCAACCGAAGACCATGCGTTGGCTTAAGCCCTACATGCAGGAGATAAGTGTGAATGACAAGAAGTGCCGAGCACTTCGAAATTCAGCAGCGGCTAAGGACGTATTCCACCGGTAACTAGTTTCCCCAAACGACCGCAGAGGAGAATGCGCGTAGATAAGCAAGTTCCCGAAAAGCAGAGCGTTTGCTTGCTGATCGCTAGGGTATTCATTGACGGCGCTCTAGGTGACCTTAACTCCGAGGCAGCTTTATCTGCAGCCCTTCCAGAGCATTTATTCTGTCCTCTCTCTCCTTTATATCTGGTACCACGTGCTGAAAGAACAAGAAAAACCATTATTTACCAACTCGGCGGGAGGGACTCACGACAATGAAAGCGCGGAAGCTCTCGCACAAACTTTACCGGCACCAGTGAACCAGGCACGAAAAGACGAACGAGGAACTTAGGCCGAGCGGCAAGCCCACCGACGACTCTCGCGGAAGCTTAGTCGACTGCCGAAGCGGGTTGCGTAAGACGCCGAGCCGGCGCAGCTGAGAGAAGAGAACTTTACGTGTCGCTAGTCTCTGACGGTCGGCACGTGGTTAATCAAGATGGACGGAGTGACGGTAAGTCGAGAAGGAGAAGAACATAGCTCGATAAAATCTTGCTAGACAGCGTGAAACTGAGCGAAATCCGCCACGTGTTTACCGCAGTTACACAGATGCCAAGGGTCGGAAGTACGAGCAGCTTTTCATCGCGGGAAAGTATCTGCGTCAGCTATTGGAACTCGTACACGAAAACGCGTGGGCAGGGAACCTCTGTCTGCTGATGAAGAAAGCTAGACTTCAGTAAGAGTACTACTGGCCTAAATTATAGAAAGCCATTGAAGGCTCTGGCGCTTCGGCGGCACCTGCCAGAGGGTTGGAAGGAGTAGAGATAAGTGGAAAGAACCTAGGAAGATTGTGCCACTCATAACGGAACAATTCCGTCGGCTGGGATCGGCATTGCAGGGCCACTGCCAGAGTCTGAGGACGGCCGTCGGTATATTATAACAGCCCTGTACCTCGCTACTAAGTTTCCGGAGGCGGAGTCACCCAGAGAGCCAATTCTTTTTTTTTCGTTGATATGTTCCTTTCAATCCCGCTGCTATTCAATATCGAGGGGTGGTGCCTCACAAGCTGCCCAACCTCGACGTTTTTAAAACGATGCCAACTCAAGGTGGCTGCACAGCTCAATCTATCACCCGCAATCCAACACTACGCATTCAGTGTCAAAAGGAATATTGAGAGGCCTCTTTGTTGACCGCAAACGCAATTGCGAAGCGTGCGTACCTTCCTCTATGTTTCGCTTTAAGGTCTGCTCCACACGAGAGGCGGGTTTCAGCTTTTCGGGGCTTGTATACTGCCAGAGTTTCAGAACCCCGATGCAAAGGCTTCACGAGTATTGGGGAGGCTACAGCGAAGATCCGAACGTGGTCGAGGATGCTCTCAACGTACTGAGAGGCTTGAAAAAACTAAAGTTCTGGTGGAGAGATAAATCAAGGCTCCAGAAGCCCGTTCGAAGGCGTACAACAAGTCAGCAAATAAGCGTAGAGCGCGAAGTAGGTAGCAATGTGATGGTGCTGCGCTCTTCGATGACATATATGCTATAAGATCATTGGAAGGGCACAGGGAAAGTAGTGGAGCAGCTTTCTGACACTGAACTACGAAGTAATACTGGGTAAACACGCCGAACAAATCTATCGCAGTAGTTCACTGAACCCTACATTCAGCATCACGCTGCCGTGAACATAGCTTTGAATGCTAACGACGTGGGAGGCACAGATATACTGACCTCGCGGTACCTGAAGGAAGGACGTTTTCTGTGACTGATTACGGAGGAGCAATTAGTTTAACCGACTTCAGATAATATCATAGCGACCCCTCTCCACGTCTAAAAATCCGGAATAGTATTACGTCCGGGCTGCTCTCAGTTTTTTTGTCAATCTTTTTCGAGACTGCATATTGATACAGCATCTGCAGAGAGGGTGTGATGAATTTTGGGCATTTCGTCTACATATCAGGGAACATTTGTCATGGCGGTATTTAATAGGAAAAGCGATATTACTTCCTTTTGTGGTCTGTCCCGTAATGATAAAATCATCCTGGATGTTTCAAAGCCCAATAATGACCGTTCTATGTGAGAGAAAATTTTTATATCGCGGTACGTCTTTACTCAGCGACCTAGAGGGCAAAATGTTTGCGCAGATAGCTTTGTGTGTGTCGTAGAATGAACGTTTAAGTGTAGAGCCTCTGTAGGTTCATGTTTGGGGTGACTGACAGCTTAAAAATGTCTCTCCAGCCACAGCAGTCCGCTTTTCCCTCAGACGTCGGGGCGGAACCGAATATCACTTGTGGTATTTGGTCTGTGGTATCAGGAAACCTCGGTAGATGGTCAAAGAGAAATGTGTTCCATGTTATTTCCAATGGACTATGTGAAGAAGATAGAGAGAAAGTTATCCTTCAATGTTTTTCGCTTCGTTTAGAAAGGAGAGGGATTTCGGCTTCTACCTAAGTCGGCGAGACCACCCCTTCTCCCGACACACGTTCATGTAGGTGGTAAGAGCATTTTTTTGATGTACACTGGTCTAATCGGACTATATCTAATGGCCCTGAGCTGTTCAGGGCAGCACTTATCGCCATTAGCTATCCCTTGAGTTGGATATGAATTGCTCGAAGACAATTCATAACTCATTTGACAGCGGGGGAATGTGTACTTTGGAAGTTTTAGTCATGTGGCAAAACACAAACTCCTTTTCACCGTGAAGTATCGCTAGGGCAAGCTACATCGCGATCAATATCACATCTGTAAAGCTGAATTCCCTCAACTCAAAAGCCATCTAAAGTACTAAGCTGGGCGAGTTGGTTACTGAGTAAGGAAATCATCGTACAAGTGAACAATAAAGGATTACTGACACGAAAATTTGAAGTTCCACTTGAGTTGCTCTTATCGAGGCTTAATGGTCTGGCAACCCGAAACACCACTTGAAATGTCTTCAGCACGCTATGCAGTCAAAACCCGGCTGTAATGAACCCGGATAGAACGAATTATGCTATATATCGAACAAAATATTTCAATTATACGGAAATACATGCGGAACATATTCCTTATAACGAAGTTCACATCGCATATATCGAACTCTGTGCCCCTGGAATGGCCGCCGAAATGCATGGTCCTGAAGCGGCGATTGAGATTGGGATTGGCCGCGACCACGGAGCAAGAGCCGCGACTGAGACATTGCGCGTCGCACGGAGCGACGTGACGCCCGACACTTTCCGTAACTGTTTCCGACGCGCGGGACTCACGACGGAAGCGAGTCCGGGCCAAGACAGCAGCATTGCGTGAACTGTGGGAAGAGGTCGCCAATGTCCCCGATGATGTCGGAGTGAGAGCCGTCTGACGCTTATAATTAAGCGCTTTGGAAGTCGATGTGCTCCGCCAATGCTTCTTCGATTTTGGAGGACACGGCCTCGAAACTGGTGCAAACAATGTTTCGTGTAGAGAATGCTATGCTAGTTGAAGCCGCCAAAACGAAAGAGTGAAAAAAAAATCGCCGCTTTTTTCACAAAGTAGGAAATTGGGGCAGAAAGTTAGCTTTATTACTTGAAATAGATGGATTACTTTGGGGTGGTAATGGCTACTTTACTATGTTCGTTTCTGCATGCGGGGATGGTGGAGTTGGGGAAGGGGGAGGGCTCCCGCGAATTGCGAACTCGTAACAATCAGCTCGTTGTAAGCGGGTTCGGCTATATCGAACTATTGGATATATCGAACTAATCGAAGTGCACATTGCAGTTCGCTATAAACGGGTTTGACGGTAATTAATTACATTGAAAGGCCTGAAAATCATTTGTTTCAAATTCCCGCGCTTTCATCCCGAAAGGCGCATATGACAGAATCCAGGCATGACCTCACCGCTTTGTGCGTACGTCAAAACACGGCGGAGGCCGGTGGGGGAATCGTTTCGATCGCGCCGCTGCCGGAGCTGAACGGCAGAGCAGTCTGAAGATACTAGGCCTACCATTGCGGCGGAAATTCAATGACCGGTTTAGATACAAGTCGTGATGGCGACTTCTATAGCCCTTCCGGGGTATATTTTCGCTTCCTTTCCCGTGTGTGGAACTTTATTTTTGCCAACAGTGCCTCTCTGGGCAGCGGTTATGCCTGTAGCTCTGGCTGCATGCACCCGTTTGTGAATGCGCTGGCGCCCGCTCGCAGCTCACCCAAACCTTTTCCCCGAAATCTGCGCGCTAAAATTGTATTTTTTGTTCGAGTGAAATAACTTTTTTGGTTTTACTCACAAATCACACGTAATAGAACACACGCTTTTATTTCCTTGCAGGGATTTTCTCGGCACAATATAGATGAGGAAAACCACCCATGCCACAAGTTAAGGCCGTGAGGAGCGGGAAAACACCTGGCCTGCGTCCAAGCAATGACCTTGTCGTACCCACGTTTGCTGCAGCGTTTCCGGACCGAGCTTTCTGCATGTGTTGTACTGCGGAACGTCATTCCGCTTGTTGGGGCACTCCGAAGCACGGTGACAAAGTCGGTCGCACAGGAAGCACTTTGCAGGCGGCCTCTTCGTCGGTCAGGTCGTTCTTGGCTGGCTCTCGTGCATCATCTGGAGCTTATCATTGGCTTGGTAAGCAATGAGGTACAAGAACGTGGTCCGTATACGCTGATAACGTTGCAAGAGACCTTCACTTCTGCTCCTTTAGGGAAATGCCGAGCTTCGAAATGCAGCAGTGGGTAAACGCCTCTGAGATCAAGTGATCGAAAAGTTTATCCTGAGTCCTCGGATCTTCCGCGATCTTAATCCAATGGTCGAAATAGCCAGATAGCAGAGCGGCCAACTGCTCGCGCTGTCCTGACCTTTTTTTGGTGCCCTTGCGAGGCGATTTAGAGTGCTGTACAAGGGCCTTCTTTACGTTTGCTAGTTCAGTATCTCGTGTGCTAGTGTTTCTGCCAATTACCGTCAATGCCTCTCCGGTAAGAACATGCCCACGCTGGTTGAATTGACAGTATTGTGTTCACAGTTCAACAGAGGATACAATACTGCCAATCCGACAAGAGGTGTAGACATATCCGAGTGCAGCCCTTATTATAGCAATTGTGAGCCTAGATTTCTGAAAGGCGTTCCATTCAGTTTCTCACTCTGCCATTCTTGAGCAAATACAGATACTTCCACGTAGCTCTCGACTGTACAACATGAGTCATTTTCTGACCACACGATTTCATCTCCCATCTTAAAACTCCACCGCCAAAACCTCTGCACTTTTTCTCGAGCATTTCCTGAGGCGATAAGGCCTGTACCCTACGCTTTTCAATCGAACATGTCCCCCCAGCGTCGTCTTCTTCATTCCATTCAAAATCTCTGCTTTGGACTGTACGCCAACGTCGTAACTATGTGGTGTTCTAACGCCAGCCCCGCTGAACTCTTCGACACACTTCACGCTGACATTGATGTTTTTACAATGTCGGATCAAGCGTTGGTCTCACACTATCTTTACAGAAGCCTGAGTACCTTGTAGTCACTGAGGAACGTTTCAGACCTAAGCTAACGGTTAACGTTCTAACGTAGAACTCATGATTGATGCCAACCCGTTTCCACGTAAGGACTCACTGCGGGTCCTCCGTATTGGCCTGCAGGATGATGGTAAGGCCTGACAGCGGCTCAATTGGTGTAATGGTCAAGTTTTGCAACTCATTCCCATCACTGCACGGCTGGCCCGACGTCGCAAAGCTCTTCAAGAACTGAATATTCGGACACGTGAGAACCCTCTATAATGAACATCAGTTCACTGGTCACCTACCGAAGATAATGAGCAACTGGAACATCTGAGAGGTCCGGATGTTTCAAGCGTTGGTCTCACACTATCTTTACAGAAGCCTGAGTACCTTGTAGTCACTGAGGAACGTTTCAGACCTAAAGCTAACTGTTAACGTTCTAACGTAGAACTCATGATTGATGCCAACCCGTTTCCACGTAAGGACTCACTGCGGGTCCTCCGTATTGGCCTGCAGGATGATGGTAAGGCCTGACAGCGGCTCAATTGGTGTAATGGTCAAGTTTTGCAACTCATTCCCATCACTGCACGGCTGGCCCGACGTCGCAAAGCTCTTCAAGAACTGAATATTCGGACACGTGAGAACCCTCTATAATGAACATCAGTTCACTGGTCACCTACCGAAGATAATGAGCAATTGCTGGAACATCTAGAGATGGTCCGGATGTTTAACCGATTGGATGACGGCGAAAGAGACAGGCAAGTGTTTCACACTCCGCACGCATTTGGTTCGAGAACCACGAACGTACGCTGACGAGGTGGGAGTTGTTCATGACAGAGCTTTCGAAAACGTTTACGACTGTGGTACGCAAGGAATGGGTCGAGCAGCTGCTGTAGACACCCATGCAGCATCTTAAAGGAAGCCTGCTCGTGTTCGTTGAGGAGTTGAAGCGACATTTTCGCCGTACTAACCCAGAAATTAGCGAAAAAAACTCAGGATTGTGATGCGAGGGGTTAAGCAAGAGCTCTTTGCAAGCATTGTCTGCACCCCTCCCCCCCGAAGAGTGTGTCTGCTTTCGCGCCTTGAGGCGGCCGCGTTGTAAAGACGCTTAAGATGCGAACGAGGCAGTACGAACACCCAATCAATGCGCTGGATTCGGAGATGATTGGTGCCGGGCTATTAGTCCGACACACTACGCCCGATCATTCATGCAGTGGTGAGGGAGGGGCTTTGAAAACTATTTCCAGCGACGCCAGAAGCTCAAGCCCCCTCCCTGACCGACGTGATCCGCGAAGAAGCTCAACACACTGTGTGGACTTCTACGCCGTCCGAAGCACCCCGCGAGGCACAAGCTATGACCTACTCCTCACTTGCTGGTCAACCGCCCACATTTAGCTCGTCGTCAAGAGCCAACGCCGTACCACCACCCACTGCCGCCCGCCCAACCCCCTTAGTCCAGAACCAGATGCCGAGAAGACGGACGCATGGCGAACCCCGAAAAATCGTCCTCTGTACTATCACTGCCCAGAGGCCGACCGCATTCACCGTCGCTGCCTTAGAAGAGGCTCGGTTTGTGAGGGTTCTCCGTCGACATACCACGCCCGCTAGCTTGCCAGCTTCCAACTGAGACCGAGGAATACCTGTCCAACATCAACCGAGGTTCAGCGCGCTTCAATCGTTGGCCGTCGCCCTACCCGTACCGATCGCCAAGCCGTCGAAGCAATACAAACTTTACGCGTGGCAGATCCCTTAGCCCACGCTGGGGAAACTAAAAGCAGCAACTTCTCAAGGTTGAGTTGCACAACGGCGAAATCACAAAAACCCTCCAAGGACGCGACGACTCGCCGATGAATGAGATTCAAGACAACCCCTCAACCCGACAACACGATCTAACCCTGACGTGACCTCACACACGAAGACAGCAACATGGCGCGACGGCTACCCGACACGACCGGGGAGACGATGACTACGACGCATAATGCCTGACCTTTAACACGCACGACCCGGGATACGACGCCCCGACGCTCCCGGATCTCGAGGAGGGCTGCTTCAGACGTCCAGTTGTCCATCGACGGCTTTGATGTAGCCGCCCTCATAGACAATCGAGCCGACTACTCAGTAATGGGCGACTCATTGGCGCCGAAGATGAAGGAAGTTACGACCAGATGGGACCGTCCACACATACGCACCGCAGGTGGCCATCTTGTAACTCCAAGTGGAATGTGCACATCGGGCATCACCTAAGGTGGTACCACGTACCCTACCGTGTTCGTCATTTCGCCCAACTGGCCTCGCGACGGAATTCTTGGAATGGACTTTTGGAGGGACACCGGTGCAATAATTGATCTGCAGACCACGTCGATAGATTTTTCCTCTAAACACTCCAATGCGACGGAACCGAAACACTGCACTGCTTTAAGGATCGCTGATGATCACGTCACCTTGCCACCCCACGCAAGCTTGATCATCACCGCCTACTGTGAAGATGCTGGATCCGGCGTGGAAGCTATTGTAGAGAGTGACCAAAGTTTGCTTCTCGAACGTGGTGTCTCCATCGCAAGAGGCATTGCGCGCGTCAAGCACAGCCGATCTCAGGTATTGGTCACTAATTTCACCGAGGAGTACCAGCATTTAAACAAGGGCGCTGCAATTGCGTTTCTCGAAGAAAGGCATGCAGCAAGTGATGCGATAGCGGTCGCTGACTTTGAGCGCGCACCCGAATTTTCCTTCAAGCTTCAGCATCCCTTCAATGTGAACCCAGCGCTACCGCAAGAAAAATGCAACAAATTATTGGCATTGCTGCGTCGCTACGGGCAGTTTTTTTGTCGAATTAAAGAAAAAAAAACGTCAGACACATCTAGTGAAGCACCGTAAAATACCCGAAGATGGAGCCCGACCTACCCGAACGCCACCTTACCGCTTTTTGTCACACGAACGGGAAGACATCCGGGCACAAGTCGAAAAAATGCTTAGAGACAACATTATACAGCTATTGAAAAGCCCCTTGGCTGCGCCGGTCGTACTCGGGAAGAAAAAAGACAGTACATTAAGGTTCTGTGTTGACTACCGGTGCCTGAAATAAATCACCAAAAAATTAGCCGTGGGTTAGCTCGGCTATGCCAGGATATACGTAGCCTGAGCTAAGGTTCAGCTGGTTATTCCAGCTTTCCTGGTTGTCTACGGTAGCTTGATTATCATGCTTACTGCTGCTTCAATGACACACACATGGTATGCGTGTTATGTGACACATGTATATTTAAAACCCGGCTCCGGCAAAGCGTCACTAATCACCTCAGAGCTAAACTGGCTCTACAGGCCCACGCCGGTGTTGCTGAGAAGCGCAAGCTATTGGTTCCACAGCCGGCCAGCCCTCGCATGATCATCAAATGGACCGGGCCGCCACAAGCGAAACAAAGGCCGGCGAAGACGCTGGACGCGGGGGCTGTGTCAGAGACGCCGGACAGCGAGCAACGTTCTGTGCGCCGTGTGAGGCCACTGCTTGTTGCGCATGCGCAGACGGCTTTCCAGGAGCCACGCGAAACTCCTCAACCTCGGCCAGTGTAGCTGACGCTACAAAAGGATGTGTGCCCTTTGCCACGAATCGATGACGCCCTCGACCACCTCTGCCACGCGAAGTACTTCTCATAGATGGATCTGAAGACAGGCTACTGCCAAATTGAAGTGGACGAGAGAGTGCGAGAGAAGAACGCATTCATAACCTACGACGGCCCATACGAGTTTGAGGTGATGCCGTTTTAGCTGTGCAGGGCGCCAGCGACATTTCAAAGAGTCATGGACACTGTGATAGCGGGCCTGAAGTGGCACACCTGCCTCCTATACCTAGATGATGCTGTGGTGTTCGCCCAGACTTTCGACGAGCACCTCGTAAGGTTGGAGTCTGGACTCAATGCTATTCATACGTCGGGGTTAACGCTCAAGCCTCAAAAGTGACGATTCGTGTACGAGAAACTCGGTCTTTGGGCCACGTCGTCAACGCCGCTAGAGTCCTTACGAACCCAGCGAAAACTTCAGCCATATAGAACTTCCCGAGACCGAAAGACAAGAAGGGCGTGCGAAAATTTCTGGGTATCGGCGCCTACTACTGGCGCTTCGTCCAAAACTTCGCACGCATAGTAGAGCCACTCACGTGCTTGACGAAAGATAGCACCAATTTAAGCTGGGAAAATGTCCAAGAGGAAGCACTCTGTGAGGTGTAACAATGCTTGCAAAGCCCGCCCGTGCTCGCTCATTTCGACGGAAACACGAAGCGTAAATGCTCACGGACTCCGGTGATATAGGCTTGGGCGCCGTCGTCGTCCAAAAGCAAAGCGCTTGTGACAAAGTATTCGCCTATGCCAGCCGTGGTCTGTCGAAGGAAGAAAAGAACTGCTCAGTCTCTAAGAAAGAGCGCCTCGCTATTATATTGGTCATTTAAAAGTTTCCCCCATGAGTATGGTCGACCATTAAAGGTTGTGAAAGACCACCATGTGCTGTGTTGGCTGACCGATTCAAAGGACCCCTCTGGCTGTCTTATGCGGCGGAGCTTCCGTTTGCAAGAATTCAATGTTATAATCGTGTATAAATCCGACAGGAAACACTGCGACCCCGACTGCCTGTCTCGCGCCCCAGTCGCACAAGACGCCGATGAAGACAGCGGGTTCTTCGGAGTTGTGAAGGAGAGCGACCTGGTGCTGAACCCGACTTAGGCGTGATGATCGACTACCTCTATGGACGCAACGTCCCCGTTCCTGGGGCCTTCAAACACACTTACAGCATTCATCTTCAAGAATTCAGACCTGGTAGAGAAACATTTCAACCCCGGAAAGAGAACGAATTACCTTCTTGCCTATCGCGCAGACTGTTGGACGAAATATCAGAAGTGCTTCAACCCGTCCTCGGGGCCTGTCGACATAGTTCGCACGATTGTAAATCTTCAAGGTGAAGTACTACTGGCCCAACCGTACAACCAATGTTGCCTCGCAGCCGGAGGCAAGAGGCGGAGCAGCCTGTTGCCTAGCTTGGTGGCTTACATTCGTCAGGTACTCCCGCCTGTATATATAGATAAATTTTCCTTCAGAATCCCAGACTTTGGGGTCTTTCGTGTTATTAAATTTGCTCACCAACAACAACATTTGGGGGTGGCCCATTTTTTATTCCGCCGGCCCTCCTCAGCCGCTAATTGTTGAAAACGTAGCAGGTAGGCATGCAGGTCGTCGCACCGCTGGCAAACTGCTCATCCCAAGAAGGAAGAGCTTCTGGGGAATAACAGTGGGTGTTGACGAGGCACCCACACTCTTATCCCCACTGGCATCGCGCGCCTTTATTCAGCCTAATTCTGAGCTCGAGGAGATGTCTTTCCTTTCGTCCGCTTCCCGCTTCACATCATGTAATGCTGCTCGTTCGGCCATCTGCAACTCCCGCTCCTACTCAGCCCATGTGCACTGCTCATGTGCTGACAGGCCTAACTGTGTGCCGGGCGCTCTTATTACTGCGAAGCAGTATAAGTCGAACCTCCCCAGTTTTCTTTCCGGTGAAGCAGGTATACTCGACGCCAGTGCAGCGCTCCTCGCCACTGCCGACAGCGCTTTCACAACTGTATTCCCCTCGCCACCATCAATTCCTGTTTCACAAGCTGCGCAATCGGCTGGTGACGGCGGTAGCACACTTATCAGGGGTTACCAGAGCAACTTGCCTGCTTTGACTGGCGACGCCAGCCCATAATCCTTTTTCAGCAAGAAAGGCTTTCAGCCGAACATCCTACTCCATGTATTTCACGCCTAAGCACGCACCCATCACGGGTTGCTGGTTGATGCGATCACTGGTTGGACGGGGAAGCAGCCGTGCGTGCCTGCACAGCTGCTTCCCCTGCAGCTTGCACAGGTCGCGGTTAGGAGCTCGAATTTTTGAAAGACTTACAGTATGACTTATTTAGACCACGTAGACAAAAAGTGTTACAGCTTAAATCGGTAATACTTCGGGTTATAATAATATGCGATGTCCAATATATTGGACATCAGGACTCAACTTGAATGTTGCATGTAACATACCCTAGTAATACCCACCAATATTTGCGAAGAATGTGGTGGAAAATAAAGTTGCAACAAGACGGGCAGCAATGAAACAGGCAAAATGCATTTTTTTTGCAGCAAGTACAGGAAGTGTTAGCTGTTACGATTACAGAAACTGTTCAAGTTTCAGTTAGCATGCGAGAACCACTACTTGCAAGTGTGCGCTGTCTCAAAACACCGTCTATCTTTTGTAATACAGAAAAAAGGTCGCATCTGATGCAAAAAATTGTCTTCTTTTGGCAACCTTGCAGCCTGCAGCGAGCACCATTAGAATGTCAGCCAACCTTGCAAGTGTTTGCAGGATTTTCCTTGGCATTTTTGGTTGCAGAGATGCTCGCTTGATTGGAGGGCTCCACTCTTCATCTTCGTCGGCTGACTCCTGCTGAGCCTGTGCAATAGTGCGTGACCTACCGCACTGCGGAACTCAAGAAACTTCAGAGTATCTTTAGGTTTTCTCTGCATAGCCTTCATGTCCCTTCTGTACTGAATCCACGAGTTGCTAAGTGCTATGTCAAAGAAATAGAAAATGCACCTGACTGTCCATTTTTTCACGCGTGCTTAAGACGATAATAGCTAATCATTCGATCAGCCATGTCCACGCCACCCATGTAGGCATTGTACGCTTGTACAATGTGAGGCCTTTGTACGTCTATGTACTTTTTTTCTTTGCCGACCACCTGCGGCATGAGTCCAGTGGCTGTTTTCCATGTTGTGACGACAGGAACGTAACTGCTTTGTTGTCGTACCACAGCACTGCCATCTGTTTATCGTCACTACGAACGCACATCTCGACTGCACCACGCCCAACATCCTTGAGCTGTGACTCAGAGGACAACTTGACACCTTTCGGTAGGCGATTATTCATGATAGGGCCTGTGGCTCCATTTCCCTTGTCAACAAGCCTATCTAGCAGAGATGATGACGTGAAATAGCTGTCGAAGAACAGCTTTGTTCCCGGACTGAGGCTCTGAGAAAGCCTCATGACTGCTGATTCGGCTATTCCAGAACAGCCTGGGAACAACAGGGTTTTTTTCCCTTATAAATCTCAAAGTCCAGAACAAGCCCATCTGGAGCTGCCAAGACAAACTCCTTAAGTCCTACTGAATTAGGCTTCCTTGGGACAAATTGTTTCAACTGCGTCTTCCCTGTAAACGGGATCATCTGCTCATCAACGCTGAGACATTCCTCTCGTGGAAGTTTGCGACATCCTTCAAGCAACCTTTCAGCTAATGGCCTGATCCTCCATAGCCGATCATCCTCTTTTTTTTCCAAAATACGCTCGGCAGCACCATCGGTAATCCTTGATCGGTCTCCTGAATAGAACATAAACAAAAATAAAACGAGAGAAACAAGCATATTAAAGGTTAATGCAATGCAGCGCACGCGTACATTCAAGTGTCAAGCCCTGTCAGGACGCGGGGAGCCGAGTCCGGTTGTCCAATAATTTGGCCGCAACGAAGACGCGCTTGGCAAACCAAAAATAACTCAATGTGTAATGCAAAAAACATGCCAAAAGGTGCGCCGACTAATTAAAAATACAAAAATAGCTAAAAAACCGCACAGGTACAAGCAAAACATTTGAAATAACACTTACTTTGACGGGCGGTGCCGTAGAACGCGCCACTGCTGGACGCGGCCATTTTGAACTGGCTTGCCAGGCGCGTCGCTGCACTGGCATTATCTATACTTGACAGAGGGCGCTAGTAGTTGGTCAAAAAACTAAAAAGCAGTTTTCAACTCAAAATAGTGGGCGCTGTGGTGGTAGCAGACGACGAAGCGTTGTCCAATAAATTGGACAATCTCCCATAGCCGGGGCTCAAGACGACTGCCGGAAAATTTAAACGTGCAAGTCTCGTGTTTCAGTGCGACCTCTCAGCTGCCCTCAATGGCCAAGTGGTTTGTGCTTGGGTTGGTGTGTTAAACATACAGTGAGATACCAAGGACGCGGGAGGAAAGCGGACAGCCACATCTTTGTACACTAGAATAAAGCTCTAGTCCTTCCACATTTTACCTCGGCGCGGACAGACGCGTGTCGTTCGCTCGAACGGAGAACAGCGGTAATCGAAGGAGCGTCTGTCGGAACACGAGTACGAATTGATGCGAAAACAAGAAAAAGCGTTGCAGAAAAAGCTATAGCGCACGCGGACCAGGACAAGAAAGGAGAGACACCACGGAGCGCTACTATCAACTCTGAGGATGAAAGTAGCGCTTTGTGTTGTCTCTCCTTTGTTGCCCTTGTCAGAATGCGCTATAAATTTCTTCCCAATGCAACACCAACTGGCTCATAAATCCGTACTCGTGAACAGAAGGCCGCTGCTGCCCCTAGTTTGATGGTCTTTTAAAGCGACAATTTTTGTAGCGCCTTGCACTTCTAAGCACGCGCACATGACTGGTTGCCGCTTTATCAGGCACGAGTAGGGAGTGGAGGGAAGAGGCGGGGCGTGCACACGCAGATATAGGTTTCATGCTCTCACTGATGACATGTTCGTTGTGCTGGCGGGAAGGTTAAACGGGTACGCCCGCCGCACCAATGCGAACCTTCAGGTGTCTTCAGTGGTCAAGCGAATTCTGTTGGTGTGTTACGCAGATGAAAAGATGCCTATGACGCGGGAGGGAAACAGACACCTCCGTGTTTGTACACTAGAATATATATCGAGTCCTTCAAACTTGTATTGGGCTGAGAGCTGTTTCCTCGATCGCAAAAATCAAACAAACATGTACTGTTTCGTTCATTTCGCGTGCTACGTCGAGCTTCGCAGGTCATACTTGTTCACAGAGGGAAAGATCACTAATTTTTTGTCTAAGTGTACGGCTACTGGTGGTGGAGTCTACGACCGCGATGCCCATCTTTTTTCTCGTAAAACACGCTGGCTATTCTCGCAGTCTTGCCAATATTTGTGAACCTTTCAGCCGCATTCGCTTTAGATTCAGAACCTCTATTAAAGGTGGTAGGGTATGCCTCCACGCACGCGGGAATAATTGACGAAAAAGGACGGGAATGGACAAACCCAAACTACAGAATGGACGTTAGTATTGCGCGGGACAACACACAAAACACAAATTTTAAATGAACTAAATGAAGGGAACCCAAGCGTCTATGTGGATCTTGATGGGAGCCGGTGACCGTTGGAGAAACTCCGCCTCACTTTCTGTTGAGCGTAGGCTTTCTCGCCGCAGCTGTCGCCAGCGGGAGTAGTGAGGACACGGGACCTTGGATGCTGGCCAAGGAGCACTGATGGCAGATGGGCTTCGGGAACGCGAACCCAGGCTTGCGCACACACGGTCAGGTCGCGCGCGGTGAAGAGTAACAGGAACGCCAAACCACTGGAAGGCCTTGTCTCGCCTGGCCCTGCACTTTTAGATGCGACTGCATCTCATTCACTCGCCTTGTCCCTGCATCCGGCGTCGGCGTTGTTGTCGGCGTCCGCCCCTCCCCCCCCATTCTCCTCGCTGCGGTGAGCTGCGCTCCTCCGCCGCTCACCCCCCCCTCTCCTCTCCGATAGCGAACACTCTCTCGCCAGGGGCATTGGATTGGTTTCGAATGGATTAGCTTGGCTTGGCTTGGCTTGGCTTGGATTTGATTTGATTGGATTTGGATTGGTTTGGATTAAAATCGATTGTGTTGGATTATTTTGCGTCATAGCCGCGGCAGGCGCACTGGCGCCGGCGTGTCCCCTCACCGTTATGCGCGCTATAAAACGCGGTGCCTGCGCCGCTCCACTCCATCGTTCCAGCGCCGTTCCTCCGCTGTCCCAACGCTGCAACATCAACCCCCATATGCGTCGCATCTACACAGGGGTTTTTTCCGGTGCATAAAAACTCCCACAGGGTGGGAGTTTTATGCACCGGAACCGCTTATAGTGAAAGCCATTCCATCCGTCACTCTTGCGGCAACTCCACGCCCTAGTCGTCGCTTCCCCACTGACCTGTCGTCTCACCACTCATCTTCGAAATTTGTCTGACTTTGGCCACATCATCACAGTGGTAACTTGTCACCGTCGTGGAAACTTTTCAAATAAAATCCTTCCCTTTGTCGAGGGCGATAGAGCACTCCCTCCATGCTTATATATTTTTGAGGGGCGAAACAGAGTTGTCCTTCCGGGGATTTCCTTAAATTTCAATCTAAACTACTATTTAAAAATTGCAGACAACTGATCCAGTTTAAAATTTGCGGCCACGATGAGAGTTATATATGAATTTGCGTTTTCCGCTTTCCCTTTCAAATTCGTCATGTCAACCATGCGATCGATTAATCGATTTCGTTTTCCGTGGTTTCTACAGTTGCTATCAAAAAATAGACATGGACTGTGAAAGGGCACGACACAACTACGCACTTGTGTAATGTCCTTTTTCAGACCCTGTCCTTTTTTGCGCTCAACTGTACAAATGCTGTCCACAAGCTCTTCAGACTAGTACTCAACCCGCCTAAGAATTTGTCCGCTTTTTATTATGGTTTTAGCAAATAAAATCAGCTTGAAAGTCAGTGCAGACAAGACTTCATGTCCGATTTGAGCTTTTGAACAACTGCTGTGGCATGGCTTGGACTTTATCATTGGCAATGCGTCGTTTCTCAGCGTTGCTAAAGGAACACTATACGGAGTCCTAAACATTGCCCACTACATTACCGTACAGCAGTAGAGAATGCGAAGTCCATGTTGTTGTTTTACTCGGCCGATTCACAGACATTTTAAACGAGAAGATGGCGTTCGAACGTGTGCTGCCTCTGTCAACCCCATTCTGCTGACGCCAGCAACGTCACCACACTATAAAAAGTACAGGTCAGAATTTACAATACTTGCTTCATTTTTAACCTGTACAAACGGTACCTTAACAAGAAAAGTTAAACTATCTACGAAGTAGGAGAAAAGTCGATATTCGAAAGCTCTAATAGCACCACACACTGTCGAACGTCATTATCACAAAGTAGCATCAGGAAAGTAAGTCAGTTTGTTGTTCTTTGCGATGCTCGTTGTAGCAGTAAAGGTAACAATCGGTTCTAACCAATCGGCAATCTCGGGCAGGGGAAATCCTATATAAAAAACGCTTTCTTCTGGGCTTCGAACCGACTATAACCAGGGTAGTGCTTACCTGTCTACTTGAAGCATTTCAAACAATATGGCGCGGAACAAGAGAATTTGAAATTGAAACAGAACAAAGTTCCCTTGACCAAACAGACAGGTGTTCTCATTTCTTTGAAGAATGATGTGAACTTTGTCTGGCTTTCTCAGTGCTGAGAAGGGTTACGTTTTCCTTATATGCTCACGCGAAAGAGTCCCTCTTACTTTTCCTTTTCCTAATTTATTCTAGCATTCGAGTTTTGGGACCGGGGCGAAGAAAATATTTGTTCGTCACAGCCGATATTATCAGCAGCTCTTGCGATTTTGGTTTCGTTATGAAATGAATAAATAACACTGAAACGAATTGTGAGCAACCAAAGTACGTATCTAGGTCGATATAGAAGATAATTTGCTATATCAGGGTTTGGTATAACGAGGTTTACCTGTGAAAATAAAACCAAGTTGGTGCAACAGCCGCGAAGGCCTTGTGCTCCCTTTTACTCCAGTACGAAGTTAAAAACAGTTCACGAACCTACATTTCTGCTTTACATGAAATACATGGATTATAAGCTTTACATGACAATCCGTTACATGGATTATACTGCTAGATGCTGCGATATATAACACATAGACAAACTCATTTTAGGGTTCCTTAAATATCTACGTGCATCCTCGCAAAACGAACATCGTACGCGGAAACTCGAAGCCATGGTCCAATACGGTTAAGTTGATTGAGATGTTACGGCGGCAGACGCTTTGGCAGGCTCTGAATTCAATCTTGATACCTCTTGAATGTGGTCAGCAGTCGGCGGTAGAACTACGGTTCAATCATAAACGTATGGCTTACAGCTTAATGCATGGCTATCAGCACTCCGCCTTAAAATCGGTGGCGCCAGTTATTCCGATCATCCCACAATTGGCGCCAAGATGCCAGGAACCAGGAGTCTAGACTTGAGGAACCTGTTTGTGGAATTCGGTGCTTTTATTCAATCCAGGTGATGTTTGGAGTCTACATGTATTTTAATGTCGTGGTTTCACGAGATATCTTGCCTAAAGGAAGCGTTATTGAGTAAGGTTCATTGTTCTGAGTGATAAGAAATGAACCTAGTTTTAGCTTTTCCTGCTTACTGGAGGCGCATCTAGGTATCTCTTCCACATTGCTCTTTTTCAAACTTGTCAGCCCTCTGACAATTCAAAGCCCTGTCAGGATTTACTGATGTTCTCCTTTATCCCGCTTAGGAATACCGAAAAACCGTTATAGGCCAACGATGACGGAGTTGTCTTGAAGGGAATATAAGTTTATTAGGGCGAACTTGTGCTCCCCAAACAATTCAAAGAATACAGAGCCTTGCGAAACAGCAGTCGATAGTGTGACGTGCACAGGCGAGTGTCGGGGAAACAAATACCGCGGCGTCTACTGTTCGCGAATCTCCCTGCGCGAATCTTTCTCGAACCGTCGAATTACATCCAGAACACTGTAGAAAAAAAGATTATTCCAGGCTGGTGAGGTTACTTCGAAACACTCTCCCTATCGAAGGAGATAACACGTGCGGCAAAAAAAGAATGGAACACGTCCTTCACTTGACCCACGGGTAACACAGATAAGACAGACCGGCTCAGCCGGTATATATAGCCAGAAACAAAACATAAAGAAACCCAATGCAGTCAGTGTTCGCCACAATATCTAGCATATACGCGATCATAGCTATTTTTGAGGTCATCCCTGAAATTGAAGCTACACCGTTGGTACTAACTAAGAGGGGCCAACAAAGGGCGGTTTTACATTATTATAACAGTTTCACTTTCACCTGCGGCGAAAAAGACCACAAAAATCTGAAGAGAACCGAAGGCGGTTTCACAGTTCACCCGAGTACCCTTAGGCACACGTTCCCTACGGTGTACTAAAAAGGTATTCCAAAAAATAGCGCTCGGTAACAAAGACAAAAGTGTTAACAACTTCACTGTGATATCGCCATGACGCCTTTTTGTTCACTGTTACCTTACATATAAGTAGAAAAGGTACACGGACTCCTATGCGCTGCTTAAGTACATATAGTATACGTGGGTGATCAGTTCCTTTCTAGAAAAAGAACGAGGCACAAGTTTACAAAGAATAAGCATTAGCTAAACACCCCAGGCCTTTGAGGAAGAAACAAGTTATCTCTGAGCATCGGTTTTTATTGAGAACTTCACACAAAAGAACTAGAACTGTATGCAAAGCGTGAACTTTTGATCGCGCACAGTGAAGCGCTTCAAAGAATCGAAAAATACCCTTCAGGTGAGAAAGACATTGCTTTATTGCGCATGTGCAAACACAGAATTGCCACCAGCAACCAGAGTTTCAGTTCTTATTCGCCCCTCAAACCTAATTAAAAGGTATTAGAATATCGTCACCAATTTAACGTCCACCATCACGCAGGCACAGAATGTTTTTGCTACAATAATTTTACTTGTGGGTATTCCAGTAGCTAGAGCAGGTATGCGAAATATCAGACCCTGCTTAGGTGATACCCTTTTTCATTCTCTTAGAGGAACAAAATCGCGCATGCCGTTTCCTTATGGGTAATTACTGCTGCTAGGCCAGCATAAAAGATATATAAACAGACTCACGGACCGATTTTTCAGTCGTAAACGCTGCCAGGTTTCATTTATTCTCGCAAAATTATTGCTTTCACGTGTATTTAAAATTCTCCTGTTCCTTTCGCTGCATAAAGACAATATCGGGGACACCATAGGGTCAAATTAACGTCCTATCTTGCAACCCAATCCTTCCACTAATTTTTGCAACAAAAATGCGAACCACAAAAACCGCCCTTCTGCCTACACAATGCATTCTTTCCTGGACCTAACATGCTTAGACATTCATTAACAAAAAGTTGCAACTTTGTCGCAAAACTTGCTACTGCCTACCGAACCATTTATCTCTCTACAACCTTTTGTCATGAAAACACCGAAATGAATAAATAGTTATCGCACAAAGTTTCCGGTTTTTGATACAAATATCAAAGACAAAAATAAGGCAACGGGTATGGGGAATCTCCTGATTTGTAGACAAACGAATTTCCAGAAGTTACAATCCACCGCTATTTGGTTATGTTTCTACGGGTTAGTTCAAAATGCTCTCTCTTAAATGCTAGTACAAAATGCAGGCATTTGAATGAAAATTGCGGTGACATTTGTTACGCCAAATGCACCATGAATGAAAAATAAAGAGATAGAGATGCAGTCCGTTGAAGTTTTTTTTTTCTCCTCGGCGTTCTGGGAGCTTTGCCTTCGGGAGAGATGCAATTAAATTCGTTCCACTCAACGGGAAAGGTGTCGGAAGTACAGAGCAGGAATTCGCCGTAATGGCCTGTGGTGCCGTAAAGCACTCATTGCTACCACGTAATGCTCTTAGCCTCTCGGTCTCACTCCTCTCGTGATGAATTGAACGGAGATTTGTTCAGTACAGCTCAAATTTTTCGCCTTCACAGAGCTCGCACGCGTCCTTACCTCGAAGAACACAAACGGTAGTTTCGTCCTTTTGCGGCTCTCTTTCATCTGGCACGTGCTGGCGCCTTACTGCGCAGTATGAAACGCATCGTTCTTCGCGGACACTTTTTTCGCCTACTATATTAAAAACCAACCCAAGGAGCACTCAACGAGTGGTTAATTACGTATGTTTTGCTTGAAATGCACCTGCAGTTTTTGCGTTAAACAACGTAAACATGTATAAGAAGCGCCGGTGGTATCAACCGCTTCTTGTTCGGACCCTTTGCTTGGGTCCGTTACGCCGTATCGCCCTGGGGCTTTACTTAGGTCCTTTATCTCGTGGCGTCACCTCATTCCGACAGTGGCTTCACATTATCACAGTAAACAAGCTAGGATGACAAGGCGGGCCCCTAAAATGCTGTTCACTTAAAACCACAATCAACAACATCATGTCTTTTAGCGTTTGAAGCACGCAGCCCCTAAAGCAAACGAGAGTTAAACAAATATATATTTAGGTACCTATTATATGCCCTGTTTCATAAACTTCGCTAAAGGTACCCTGTGTAGCACCCCTTACAATCCACTCTGAAGCTAGATACAATCGAAGCTAGTTACCAGTTTTAAAAGCACCCTGACGATTTTTTGAAATTCATGGTACGTGTTTCCGCAACATATAAATACCTCTCTAATATATTCCTGAATGTAGAGAACCTGCAGTAACAGTGTAGCGTATCCCGCATCACAGAAAATACCACTTTATGTCCACGCAGAAAAATAAAACATGTTTAGAAATTTTTAAACGTAGCGCAGTCGACACTGAGGATGTGGGCAAACGAGAATATTTAAAATGTTACAGTCGGGGTTTCATGGATTTATTTTTCAAGCATACCTCCTTTTCAGGATGTGCGTAACCCTGATTAGCCATTGGAGTCACATATATACGATGTTAAATTATATTCTACGCGGAGGCCGATTTTAAAAGACTATTTTCGTACTGATTGGTCACCTTGTTTTTGTGTCATCAGAACAGCCATGCCATCAATCATTATATCTCAGAAAAAAATTACAGTTCTCAATAACTTTCACAAACCTTGTTTTCCAGAATAAATTTATTTATGTTGAAAAGGATCACCTCTTGGGCTATTACATGGAACCTTGGCACCCTCGCTGCCCGTTTCGAGGCATTTTAAGTTAGCTACTTTCCTTGCGTATAATACAGACTTACAAGAACCTCAACCTGTAGTACAGTTTCTTATGAAGCTCGACGTAGTAAGCTCTTGATTCATTTCAACTAAACTGAATAGCTGTGCTTTTTTGTGGCAACTACGTAGGCGAATTCTTAGGAATTACTGTGCTAACTTTTTTTGCGTCCTTTTTTTAAACTAGTTTCAACATTGTGCGTAATGCAATATTAGAGCAGTGAGTGTTTCCTGCTGCCGCCAAGTTCACACTATGCAGTAGATTGTAAGATCATCGAAACGTTTTCTGATTCCTTGAAGGAGATTCGGGAAATCTAAAATAAACCACAGAAGAAACCCAAGCGCACTGTAGTTTACCATCCGCTGTGACAAAATCCAAAGCGAAATTGGTTTTCCAGCTACATAACACTTCCGTGTACCTTATGGTTTCACTACCTTTAGTCACCAGCAATGAAACACTTTCCTTCATTTCTATTCTCACTGATTATCATTGCCTAAACTGTGATAAAACACCAACCAAACAATTTTATCAGCGCGTGTAACTTGCCTGGCCACTGCAACTTCGCGCAACAAGGTGCTGTTTCTGTGAAAAGAAGTCAATGAAGGGTGTCGGCTGAATACACTCATACTCGGTAATTCTATAGAGCGTGATTCAATGCGGTTCCCTATTCGAAGCAGTTCGATAGCGAACCGCATTGACGACCTGCCTACAACCAACTTCAGTATCACGGTTGTTACGAACGATGTAAACAGTTCATCGAAAACGCCTTAAAAAATAAAGTATGTGGCACTCACAAACAGTAGTAACGTACTCCACAATAAATTTATTGCAGGCAGAGCTACGTATTTACAGTAGGCAGTGATTTTCGCCTGAACACGTCGTTTAGCACCACCAATGAGGACCGTATTTTCGGCACGCGACATCATTTCAACACAGTCGAGTACACTTCCCTGTATTTTAGAGCAGTATTGACGCAGCACATCGGTATCAGAAAGGGCTTTTTGCAAAGTTCGGCGAGGAGCGCGGAATTGTCAAAGCAGCACAAAAGTTATGGCCGTTTTTTTTTTCTCTTTAATAAAGAGTGATTGGATCGAAGCTGCTCGCATGTACATGAACACCTGGCATACAGCTTCCCATTGTGGTGCTGCAAAGCAAGGCTGTCAAATGGCGCACATTGAAGACAGAAGCGCAGGCTAGGCACAGCCTAGGCGGAAGCGTGTCGGTGGGCGTTTGGTGAGCAACCGCGCACACTCTGAGTTCTTTATATCCAGAATTTAGTTCATCCTAAAAATTGCTTTGGCTTACGTTTGGGTAACCTAGTTTTATAGCGAAAGCGTCACAGCCGCTGTACGAGCTAACACAGCTGGATGTTCGTCTTGCTCCATCGCACACTACTCTGCGCCGTACACGGCCTCCTGGCCTTCCTTCTAGGCGCGTGCTTGTCGCTGTGGCCGCGGCCTCCTCGCTATTCTCAGCCAGGTGGCGACACAGGTCCCGCGCGCGTCTCCGTCCATCCTCGAATACATAGCTTTTTTTTCCTCCATCCTCGAATATCTCTCCCCTGCTGTCTATCGCTCCCGCCATCGGGCCACTACCGCGTGCTGGACGCTTGGGGAAGGCGGTATGGTTTGTTCTTATTGCTGCGGTGGCGGCTTGTCGCCCTCCTCCGCCAAGTGCGACATCGGTCCCGAGCACGTTTCCGTTCCGTTTTTGCGTATCTCTCCCGCCATCGGGCCGCTGCTCCCGTGCCGCGGGCTTGCGGAAGGGGGTGGGATTTGACCTCTAGCGCTCAAGGTGAAAAGGGGTCATTCCGCGAAGACTGGCCGAGATAACGTTGTGTAGCTTTCGCTACAAAATGCATTTTACAGGCATAATGGCATAAGAATTTCAAGTATTCGCTTTAAAGCTCTATTTGGTCAACCCGAGTCCGTTATATTCGGGTTTTAAAAATAGCAGGAAATCTTTAAAGTAAAAGCACTTTCCCCCTTGCAACTCGAAAGATAAAAACAACGAAATTACTGTCACCATTGTGGCTGCGACCAGAGCCAATTTTCTAAACCACATTCTGTCACCAGCATTGCGGAAAAATGGAGCAAGGATGCGAAAGTCGCGGTATTTCGAGACGCCACATCTTGCCAACATATTCATATCTTTTCTGTCCGGACAGTGCGCTGACCACACGCGAGGGCGTACACCGCTTGCAGGTCAGGATTCAACGTTCAGGCGCTGCCGCAGGTGACTGCAGTGGACTTGATGTTTTGGTGGCAATAAATACATTGAATGAACACGGAAACGTACTCAACGCCATAAAAACAAGAACGTTAACGGAAGGAAAGGCCGCTTTTATGGGCTACAATGTCTCCCTAATAGAGCTCCTGCACTGCTCAGCGGGTGCTGCGCAACTAACTTCTGGGTAGTACTTCCGGATAGCACAAAGCTGCGGAGGATCCCACAGGATCCCGTATTGACAGAGGCAATATGCGCCCGATACACCCGATTGTTCTGCGACATAGTAACCAGCCCTTCCTCGACGCGTCCGATCTCTGCCGGCAATCAACTTTGCAATAGGGAAAGAAGCTATACAGCTCTAAATATGTTTACAGTGCCACCGAACGTACTTAGAAGGTGACAGCGCTCTGTAACTTGAAGGTTCATCGATCGATGGTCGTAATAAGTGGAATTTGAAGTGAAAGCTTCTTGTTTAAACTAATAGACTTGGTCACAATGATTTTAAAAAACAGCTGCCAATAAAAAAATGGCAGCGTATATACTCGTTTTGTTGCAAATATCGACGAAAAACAGTACTCGACTGGCGCCCCTGCCAAGTAAATGCATCCCTTCTGTTTTCCGGTCACATCTCAAGCTGTTCCTCTCCCGTCTCGTTCCTATCAAGGTAACACACTAGAGGTTTGCTCAAGTCAATTTAAATTTACCGCGTTCCACTGTTACAAGTCGGGTGCCTCGATGCCAGCGTTTCCGTGCGGCGGAAACGCACCTGAATCGATGCAGCCTACTACAACGTTTACAGAACCACGTTGCACTACTCCACGAGCGTTTGAAGCGGAACGTGGAACCTATACTGGATGCTTTGCTTACTGTTGCTGTTTTATTTTATAAATGCCGCAAGGAGCTATAGAAGCGCGGATAACATCAGGCGACGGTTTTCTCCAGTTCAAGTAGTATTTCATTTTCTATCGCAAAAACCAAGCATGCATGTATTTTTTAAATAAAGGATCACTGCAAATATATTTTATGTAGTGACTTTCTGTCTTAGATTTGCGTAACGACTTGTTCTTGTTCAACAATGTGGGCAAGTATGAACATTGTTACCGGACGTAGACGTTTAGATTTGGCTGGAGGTATTTAAGCTTGCATATAAGCATGTATCCGCACAGCTTTTGTATGGGGTATATAAGCATAGCTTGTGTTTCACACTGCCCGGGTGGATGGATCGAGTCACAGACCGACAGATTGTTCTTGTTGAACAATGCTGACAAGTATGAACATTGCAACTGTACGTGGACCTTTAGATTTGGCTGTGGGTATATAAGATTATTGCATAGCTCGTGTTTCACATTTCCCGGGTAACTAAATCCAGTCTCAGGCAGACAAAGAGACAGACAGACAGACACACAGACCGACCAAAATTTCTGCGTTTACGTAGCCCAAGAAGGACTATCGCCTTTAAAAAAGTGACACAAACGGCGATGATCGTGCGTAAAAGTCAGCGAGTCCGGTGGACCGCAGTCTCGCATGCTGCAGTGCTCCGCGCTATTTCGTACCTGCGCTGTTATAGTTGCACCTCCATTAAACACTGCTGGTTTGCGTTGCCGTTACGAATACGTGGTTTTTGCCTTTTACTGCGTAATTCAGTTACAAAATGCAGCGTGCGTCAGAAGGCGTTAGTGGCCCTAAAATAGTGGCCCTAAACGAAGTGGGCGGACGAACTGAATGGCTGCTCTGTTTCTTGTTTGCTCGTCACGTCAATTAATTAGACTGTTGAAATTATATATTCGCAGTTCACATCCTAATAGGCTGGAATAGGGGTCGGCAACGTTTTGAGGTGTGTGGTCGAGTTTCATGAAGGCGACATGGCGGAGGGCTGGACTGCAAATCGGGTGGGAGAAAAAGGGGCTTACAAGACAAAGAGGAAAATTCAGCAAATTGCCAATAATATTCGATAATATTCTGGCTAACAATTAAGCTGGAGGACAATGCAACTGGAAGCGATAAATTCTGTGTTCTTGTCTCGCCGTCTGACCATACTTGAGGTCAGAACTCACGTGTCCGCGTTCGTATCGTTAAGGAACGGGGGAGGGGTGGGGGATATGGAGACGTGGTGGGGGCTGCAAAGTACAGCCCCGTGGGCCACATTGGGCCTGCGGGCAGTAGGTTCCCCACCCATGCACTATTAAATAACAAACAGGATCAGTGACGGAGGTATGTGGATATTTGTACCGCGCACCGCCCATGCGGCGGTGTCGTGTTCTATGAATATAAAAGTACATATCTCTGCATGCAGCAGTCGCGCGATTTGATGGTTGTTTCGTGTCGTTTAATTGCGCTTAATTTTCTTATTCGGCGCGATTGTTTCGCCTACTCGCTAGTATACATGTATCGTGCCGTTCGTAATGTTGCGGCGTTAAATGTTAAGCAAGCCCAATTTTTGTGGCGAGAATATAAAAATATTCCGCTTGTTTTCAATGCATTTCCAGGTGAAAAGTGTCAGCGGCGCTTCTCGCGTTAGTTGGCAAGTTCCCGCTGAAGCAACCTCTTGCACTTACGTCAGGATACTCGATACCAACGTTCTGTCGTTAGGCTAATTGTGAACTTTCCTTCGTCGACTGTACGGAAGCACAAAGAACGATAACTATCGTAAGGAAGTTAGACCGCATGACCTGTCGATACCGACCCAAGCCGGCACAATCGCAAAAGCTTGCTCAAGGGAAAGCCGATATATCGGCTTGGTACAGCAGATATGATTTTGTTAAGCCTCTGCAAATTCTTTAACGACTGTTTTATTCAGCATATAGTCATTTAAATGCACCACAACGCGATTAAATTAGGTGGAGCGAACTTTCACCCTGGCTTGTAATTTAATACACATGGAGTGCATATAGGGCCATCTACTATATTTTACACAGACACGTCGCATGCATGGGGCGCTGCATGTCGCCAGAACTTCAGCGCAGAAGCCCTATACACCTACTTACCCAAAAATAGCCTTTACTAAACTCTCTGATAAGATAATAAAGTTCTCTTTGCCGAATGCCGAAGGACACTTGTAGTACCAGGACAAGAGCCCTGATGTCGAAACTGATGCGAATATTTAGTACTCTGAGGTACGAACAAAGCTGCCACGTTTTTTTTAATTTTGTTAGGAAGACATTATTGTGCAGTCGTAGGCACAGACTTCTGAAACCTTCCATATACCGAACGGAGCTTCAAGTTAAGCATCTCTGTTCCAGCGCGCTACCCTTACGTGTCGCTGTGTGAAGAAACTGGCGCCGCGATTTCTTGCCCTCCGGTGGGCGCGGTAAAGTTTCTTCGATGACAAAACAACATCAGCAGCGGCAAAAATACCTCCTCTGAGTGATGTGGTAACCCACAAAGGGGTCCAGGAATCACTGGTGAGTGTGGCGCCATCGATCGAAACTAAAACATAACAGCATTCCCATATCCGGCTCTGCCAACCAAGAAGTGGTGGGCTACATAAAAACAGTGAGGCTTTAGCTAATAGCAGGTCTAACCTAACACTATATGCCTCTCGTGCAATGCCAGAAGCTCAGATGGCGACTTACCAACCGTGACGCGGCTGCTATAAAACCGCATGTAACCCCCCCCCCCCTTCCGCAACCTGCAACGTGAGGCCAGGGAATACCCCAGTTCATATCCACAAGCGCGTAGACGCAGACTGCGCATCAGCCAAGTGTTTGCCAAGGAGGTTGTATAACCTCCTTCGTACACGCTCACCCTAAACGCCGATGCTTAACAGCTTTCGCAGCGAAGGAACGTCTGGCTAGAGTACAATCGTTTCACCGCAAATGAAAATATTTGGTCGCGTTTAGCTTTCACACACACCTCCGTCACTGTCTCTTTAGCTGTATCGGCTTTGTATCGCTTTTACTGCGAAGTAGTATACCTCTGCGAGCCAAGGCAATATTTGGGTCCGCGTCAGCAGAAAACGCCAGGCTAAATGAAAGAAATCACTGCCACCGCAAGGATTCAAACCTGGACCCAAATAAAGAAGCGGAGCGACAGCCCGTCGCCTAAAACTAAGCTACGCCCAGACGAGGAGACGGCGATACCGAGGGTGTACTCAACGAGCAAAGCAGCGGGTCTACCGCCTGCGCTCATTCAGAGCCCTCGTTGGAATGGCAAACCACATAATGTATGATAATGGCGTTCACGGGGTCTGAATTGGCGGCCAACGGAACAGCGTCGCAGGAGGGGGAGGGAGGGAAGGACGTTCTTTGGCGGCGACCCATGAAACAATACTGAGGGGGAGGCAGTGAAGAGAGGACGTTATAGACCGTGTGAGGCCCTCCGCTTCACCCTTCGCCAGAAGCTCCTCTCCGTTTTCTTTCTGCTGTCGCTATTGCGTTTGGTCGCTCCGTTACGTGGACGCCACCCCACGGCCGGACTGGAGGAGAGGCGAGCGCTGCGCGCCCGCCGCTTCTCTAGCCCGGCCGTGGCCACCCCCGCGAAGTCCAGGAAACGGCCGCCAGAGTTTCTGGTTTCACTCTTTGTAGAGCCATGTGTGTGAATTCAAGTAACGTCGCATGGGTAATTCTATTGGGTGCCGTTTACCACTTGGCTCTCCAACCATCTTCACAGCTTGGATTTCAGCAAAACATTTTCTCTAAAACTTCAAAATTTTGCCAACCCACAAGTACGACAATGTAAAAGTGACCACGCCGGAAGTTGAAATCACTAACGGTATTTTTTTATCTGAACTGGTGCAAACTAGTGCACTCTCGTGCGGACCAGTGCAAAGTGCTACTGGGGATATTAATTAGTAAAAAAATGAATATGTGCTGCACTTGCACCAGTGCAGCCAGTTGAGTTAAAAAAATGCCTCTCCCATGTTCTTCACTGTAAAGTAAATCTCTACGGCAGTCGATAAACTACCAGATATTCCGCATCGTTCAGAGTTGGGCGGGTCAATGGGAGCAGTCTAGAGAACTAACATTTCTTGTAAAAATAGATGGTACATCAGGAATGTTTGACAGCGACGTTTGCGTAAGATTAGGCAATAAATACAAAAAAAAGAGCAAACACAGTGATATTCTTTCTTGGGTGAAAGAAATAGGCAGTACCGTGGATTACAGCAGCTGTGTTTTAATAATATTGACAGTTACCAAACTTTTTTTTTCAAATGTTTTTATTAAAGCATTGCGCGCACAGGCTGTTCTTTGTAGTGTTTGTTCAAAATTTCCTACTGAGTTAAAATTTAAACCAGTGGCGCTTGTATTTACTTAAACTTAAAGATTTTACTTTTAACGTCGGTATTGAGATATTACTTTCCACAGTGATTGTAACCACGTTACATTTTGCGGACTACGGTGAATTATCCTTCATAGGAACAATATCTTTAGCATTGAGAAGTACCGAATTTGGTAGTGCCCTGTTACTAAACTCTCTGTGAATTATATTTTTCTTTGCCTTTGTTTAACACTAAACTCGACACCTGCAAACTTTCTGTGGATTGCTGTTCCAGTTGCTTCTTTTCCACCACAGACATTTTTGGTGTGCCTCCAAAATTGCCAGACTATTTGGAAACTGATAGGTTTCTGTGTTTTTTGCGCAGCCCTGTTACCGCTAGACACTAAGCCCTCATATGTGACTGTAATAAATTCTCCTTTCAAGCACTGAATATGACTATTAGAACGAACCTAATGTACGTTATTTTGCCATCACGCCATGCTTATCCTGGTATGCTAATTAGCGCGCAATAAGTACAACCAATTCATGTTACCAGACTTCTGGCAATATAGATACGTACCATGTGATTCAACTCACAAAGTAGATTGGAGTGCGTTACTGTTCAAACAAGAAGTCAAGCTTATATAGGCAAAATATTTTACATATCACAGCAGGCCATCTCATATAGAAGACTGAGTAAAAAGTTTAAAAGCAGTAGGAGCGAGCGTATTAGTGGTAGGGGCCACGAGTCCAAATCCCTGCAGGGGCGGCAGGGAGTTTTCCTGTAGCGGTGAATTAATGGCACTTATTAAGGTGGGCAGCAAGCGCTTCTGCTGCTCCCATGGGAAGGTCTGAGTTTCGTTGGCATTCCCAGAATGTGTGGTACAGTTTAGGGGGCTTGGAAGATAGGACGCAAGGACAGAGTAACCATGTAGACTTGTCGGGTGTGTGTGTTTTCCCGTCGCCGTCTCAGAAGCGTTCCTCCTCTTTCGTTGCGTCATCGGTTACGGGATGGTGAAGTATTCTTAGTCAGTAGTGTTGAGGAATATCGCCATATGGTATGAGTGTTTTCCAGGTTCCTGTTAGCCTTGTATTGAAGGATGAGGACTAAGCCTCCAACATAGACGAGTGCGCCCAGTTGCCAATTTCAACAGCATAGGTATGAACCGTGAACTTCAGCGGTTTGACGTATCCAGTAGAAATTTCTTTGAATACGTGTTTTACTGGTCACATTTATTCAAAAATATTGCATGACTGAACCATCAGCACAAAAAAAACGAGTCTGGCATGGGCAGTTCGGGGGTAAAAGGAAAGGAACACGAGAAAGGGACACGACAGGGGCGCTACGCGCTGCTATGTTCATTTCCGTTAAGAGCCCCCGAAACGGGTCTGACTTTGACCACTCATTTTTGTATCCGTGTGTGTGTTGTGCCAGAGCGCCCGACACAAATTCGCTGCACCTGGCGACGTACCGATGGCGGGTTGATTCGCGCCTAGGTCAAACCGCCCGCGTCAGGCGTGCCGCGACTTTGGTGGGAAAGGCACCGCCGAGTCTGCTTTCCCTTTCCCATCGCGACAGCTGGACCAAACCATGCCTGGGACGAACTAATCCCCGCAACACGGAGCAAGTAGCGCCTGGAGACGCCGACGCCGAGTCGCCTTCCCTTTCCCGGTCCGGGAGGCTCGGTTGACGCAATCGCTTCGCCGCTATTCGCCAGATTCATAATGCGGCCAATGATAGCTCAGACTGGAGGCATCGGAACTGCACGCGGCTGCAACGGAACCCTGGGGCTATAAAACCAGCCCGGAAGCAGCGGTGGTGCGGCGGCATCTTATCGAAGGCCCTGAGTTGAGAAGCGCTATCGCGCTTGTCTTAGCCATGTAACGCTCTTGCTACCTTTGTATATATTGTATATAAATGCTGCTTCAAATAACCGTCATATCGGCTACTTCGTCGCTATGGTCTGCGCCGCGTCGATAGCGGACTGGGCAGGGCAACGTCGCAACACTAGTGGCTGAGCTGGGATGGCCCAGTCCCAACAGTGTATGTGTGTGTTTTGGAGGCTTGGAGCTGGTATCGCTCGCAGTCGACGGCCGCAGTGCACCCAGTTACTTCCGGTGCTTGGCAGCCGTTACAGCACTGTCCAACTGCTCTGGCGTGGTTTGTGACCTCGAAAACAAAGTTTGCAGACAGGCTTTTCGGAGGTGTGATAGCTTGCACTGAACGTCACATGTTATCCCGTGTGGTGCGTTGGTGGCACCAGTGGGAAATCTGCAGCTCGGTTCGAGAAGTGCTGATGAAGCTGAGAGCTATCGATAAAAAAGTGCGGTGGGCGTCGTTATGGGCAAGCAACGTGTTTTTACGAGACGTTCCAAGAACGCGAGCTAAAGGTAAAACCCAACGTCTGGCGTTGGCGTTCATCATATAAAACGGCCCTTTTCCGAGGCCTTCCACAGTGCGAGCTTAAACTCGGCACAAGTTGCTAGCGAGGAGTGGTCGACCCGCCAGTAAACAGCAGATGAAGGTAGGGGAAGAACGACCACTGAAATTCACCGTCGACGTCAGCTTCATCATTACACGGTGGCATAAACGAGAAGCAGCGCATCGGGTTGCCATTCGAAAGCAAAATGCTCCTTCAGCAGCAAGATGCCAGCGCTGTTCGACAAAATATGCGAGGCGAAACAAGGCGTCACACGCGTTCGGCTGGGCATTATGATGTCCGATTAACAACCCACAACCTGCACGGTGGGGCTATATGATCACTTGTAAATGGACAGCACGAGGACATAGTACTACCAAACCTGAGCAAAAAGTTTTAAAACGGGAGCCTAATAAAACCATGTGGTTGATACAAACCATGCAGTCAATTTGACGCGAATCACGTAAACTAACTGCGACTGTTGAATTTGAATGAAGCAAGCGGAACGAAGCAGCTACGCGTTCCCAGGCCGCGCATTTGTAAACAAAGATAACTGCTTCAATCAACAGGTGCCGTAGAAACAGAGCAACTGTGGCCGCGTTTCCCACCGGGACCTAACCCACTCGTTTTTCCCTTTTCACCGGGACCCCTTAGCGAGCGACCGCCGAAAAACGCTTAACAGCGCCAAACAAGGACAAGCAAAGGAGGGAGGTGCAGTTTTCGTTGCCTGATTTTACCATCCTTGAGAGTTAAGCAGCACAGCGCCACCGCTAAATGCCGGAAACTCGTACACGTGCGTCCAGACTTGAGTTTGTGATAGAACTTGTTTGCACTGCTGTACGCACGAGTGCAAGCACTCGAAAATACAGTACTCATGAGTACCATACTCACCAGTACTCATACTCATAAGTACTCATGCTCATGAGTATTGTACTCATGAGCACTCATACTAATGAGTAGTGTACTCATGAGTTCTGTACTCACGAGTAGTGGACTTACCCCTGTACTCAATCGTCATCATACTCACTTTTTTAATCTGGGTGTGTACTCACTCATCGTCTTACTCACTCGTGAGTTTGAGTACAAATGAGTACAAATAAGTGTACTCACGAGTGAGTGCGCCGACCTATGCTCCCGACAAAATGTCGCTTTGCTGGCGTGCTGCTGAAGCCAAGCTATGGTGGCTAGAAGGGATACCCTTCTAGCCACCATAGCCAAGAGCAGCGCTACATTGTTGTCCACAATCCGCACACTGAGCACGTCTAACTCACCATGTAGAAAAGCGACACGGCCCTGCGTTTCCCCCTGCCCGTCGGGAGGACGGAACTGTCTTTCAAGATCCCAACTTCTATTGTAAACAATAGTTGGCATAGAGGACGGCCAACAGTCCGATGTCGACGGGCGCAGAGCCGAGCCAAGCCCTTAAAAATCCTCAGCCGGGGCCGGAGGGGGCTGTGCCCCCCCGTAAAGCCGTCCGGGGGGGTGCACGAGCCCCACTGCCCCCCCGTAGTTGGCGCTTCTGGCATAGGGTATGAAATAGTTTGTGAAGGCCGGATGGTAGGGCGGACTGCCATGAACAGACGTTGGCCATCAGGCCCACGAAGCACTAAGGAACACAAAAAACAAAACGTACTGCCCAAGCCATCGTACAGAACGATCTCATGATTATATAATTTTTTCCATGGCCAACCTCTGGTATTCCAGGTCTGCTTAAAAAACACCAATCACTCTGTGGGGGAGCTGCTCTCTAGCTTACATCGTAACAGTCACCTTCTCTTTGGAAAAATATTCTGGGAAGCACCTACTGAGTGGCTTTCGGATTTTTGTTCCACATCGCAACTTTGGTGTGCTAGCTTTAGCCACGTCGGAGAGACTAGTTACACAAACACCACGGTCAATTCACTGTCTCCAGCACTGCTATCTCAAAGGAAGTTGTTTAGTACAATTCGTCATCAGGTAAAGCAACAAAAGCTCGTGCTTGAGGAGGAGGCGTGGCCATTATGTTCGACCCAAGGCTTAGCAGTGTACACAGTATTAGACGGTTTTCTTGTCTGCCCAAGGCGGGAGTGGGCACAGTGTGGGTTGCGTGGGTGCCATCGTAAATACTGACATGGGTGTCTGACGTAAATACGACGTAAATACTAAAATGGAGGCACGTTCCCAACAGTGCCTACGCACCCACAGCATAGCTCTGTGCCAGTACGCCGGAAGAAGTCATCAGCTTCCTGAAGTGATAAAGCCTCACCGTGTCCTCCATCGGCGAAAGTTGTAGTCTGTTGCTGTGGAAGCGTGCATGTTTTACCTCAGGACATCTAGTAGTTCTGTGAAAGTTCTCGTGAAGAGCGCAAATGATGACACACCTGTTACTTTGTGTGGTGTGGTCCCGACTTAGAATAAAAAATACGCCTATTGGCGTTTGATAATTTCTAGCACTTGCTTTTCCCAGTTTGTTTTTTGCTGTTACGACAACCCGCTTTTCAACACCATTTGAGGCTGCGTGATCCGGAAGACAGGCCTGAGGCGCACATCACTGCCTGTTAAAGAACCACGCAAGTGGTTTGCGGTGAGACCGGGACAATTCCCGGAAACTAAAATTTGAAAACCTTTGTTGAGCGAATGCATTGTAAGGGCCGAGATTTGAGCTTCCGTGAGTGTTGAGGCTACATGGAAAGCTTCCTCCCATTTCGTGTAAGCATCCAATACCCATATAACGAAGAATACGTGTCCCAGAAATGGCCCTCTGAAATTTATGAGATTCCTTTACCCGGATAAATGTGTACAAAGAAAGCTTGTCGGCTGAAAATTGGGTGCAGCTGGGTGTTGAGCATCACACCAAGTGCAGCTAATCCCATTGCAGGCAATGTCGCTGCCGATGCCTGTTCAGCAGGTATCGGGTCCTGGCAAGCATCTTGCAATCTCAATAAAAGGCTTGCTTGTATCAAGAGTGGCAAGTACTCTGCTTGCAAATATATATTTTGGAAACACTACTCCGCATTCCCAGAATTGGCAACACTTGTAGACTCAGTTCTGAGCTTGCATTACGGAAAGCATATTGTGCCTCCTGAGAGGTCCTCGTTTAAGAACACAAAAACCAACATGAAACCTGTACGGGATCATACTTTGTGGGTCGGGCCACAAGAACAGGTGAAATGAGTCGCAGATATGCCTCCTTGGAGAAGACCTCAGCAGGGCGAAGAAATTCAGTGCTGCCTTGGCAGTGGCGTTATACGGAAAGCATCAGATTCACCAAGTTTTTTGGATGCGAGTTCGTAACTGTAAAGAAAAAGCCTCCGAGTCCACCGCACTACTCGAAGCGAATGTTGCACTGAAATTCCCTTCTTAGAGCCAAACAGTCCAAGAAGTGCTTGATATACAGAGCTTCTATAAAATGGTGTGTCCCCCGAACACTTTTGGAAAGATCCATACAGCACACCGAAGCTAGTGACTCTTGTCGACTAAAATGCAGTTTTTGTGCTTTGTGGAAGCTCTTCGAGACACATGCAACGGGACGTTCAGGTCGATAAGCATCTTTTGTGCCAGAACACACTCGCCACCTAAGTCGATGCGTCGTAGTTGAGGCGTACCGGCCCGGCATTTTCGAAATGCCCGAATCTGTTTCGGAGTGCACGATATGCTTCAAGGAAGTAAAACCAGCGTAGCACTACTGTTCACACTTCTACTTCTTTTCATTACAAACATGCAAGTGCAACTGATGGAGAAGCGAAGACGTGTTGAGCAAGAAGCGGCTGTAGAAGTTGAGTCCAAAGTGACCCTGGTGTTTATTGACGGCTTGTGCGCAGGGGCATGCAGAATGGCCTCCACCTCATCAATGTTCGGGGAAAGGCCTTTGCTCATGATGTGCCCCAGTTAATCAACTTGTACCACAAAAAGTGGAATTTTTTCTAACTTGACCCATATTTCAGGAATCTTTGCAAGCCCAGCAGACAGGTGGCGAATGTGCTTAGTATCGTTCTCACCGGTTACGCAAAGCTGTCAAATCACTGCTACATGAGGGAACCCCCTAACCAGGTTTTCCATCTCGCGCTGAAAGGCTGCGGGGAGCAGATGACATAAAAAACTAAATCAGGTGTGCTGGAACAACCCCATTTCGTTCAAAATGGTGGCGTGTTCTTTAAAGTATTACAGTGTCACGCAAATCTTGGAGAACACGAAAATCGAATTTTGTGAATTTCTTTCCGCCACCAAGCATGTTCGACTGGTTCTCATGAACCCTTAGGATGGGGTACTACTCAACCGTTTTCACTGAGTTTGTTTACACCACTGTCTCAACATACTTTTGTGCGTGCAACCTTCTTGACGCCCGGAACATACGTGAAGCCCTCTTGGCGGTCTTGACTAGAACAAGGGTAGAATTTTATTCTAAATGGTTAGATTTTTTAGTGTCGCAATCTGGCATGCCATACGGCAGTGGGCGCGGCTTGAAAGTGCATAATGCAGCATGTCCCTGAATGCACACAAGACTTCGTCAAACACTTCAGCCCATCGTTGTGCAAAGCGTTTGGGGTGAGGACTTCGAGATTATTTACTTCATCATCAGAAGCACCAATGCCCATCCTATGCATCCAGTGCGTCCTAGAAGACTGTCCTATCGGTGACCCAGCAGGAATGTTAGTAGCTGAGCCTGTTTGCCATGAACCTTTACACTAACATTACCTTTGCATTCAACTCTGTTTCCAGTTTCTAAGGAAGCTTGTAAAAAGAAATTGTGTGGCCTGTACAGGAAGCTTACAAGAAGAGAGAGAGAGAAAGCATCTTTATTTGTCCTGCAATTTGGACGCTGCCTTGCGTCGTGCCGGACTGCCGCTCGTTGTCAGTCACCTACTCATGCAACGCCTCCGGTGGAGACACCACTTTCGGGGCGCTGACGTTTGAGGGCGTCCAACAGCTGCTGGACGGCCATATGTTGCGTTTCGTAGTCCTTCCTCATAGCCGCACTTGTTAGGTGCGGCGGGAACGTCTCGGCTGTGCTAGCTTCACTTGGATATACTCTGCACTCCTACGGTATTATGGGCTGCCCTGGCCCTATCCTTCTTGCACAGCACACACACATCATTCGGGAACACCTCTGGGCAAATGTGTTTAGCTAACACCGGAATCATTAGCGCATTAGTCTGTAGCTGTCTAAACATAACTGCTTCCTGCCTTGTCAGATTAGGGTGGGCTGGTGGGAAAGTCCGGCGGTTGGTCCGGTACCATTCTAAGGTGTCCTTGTAAGTGGTGAGTGGCATCGCCTCGTTGGGCTCTCGCGCCGCAAGTTGGGGGCTCGGGCTCGCGCCGCGGCTGGTGAGCGCGTGCGCTGCCCGGTCCGCCTCCTCATTGCGGTTTTCGCCCGTGCTCAGCGGGCCAGCGTGCGCCGGGAACCACTTTATAGCCACCGATGTTCTTCTGGGATGTAGGGCCCCGCACACCCTCACAGCACCGAGGGAGACACAATTGGTGGCAAAATGTGTGACCGCTGTTCGTAAGTCACTGATCACAGTGGTGCATTTCGGATTTGTGAGTGCCAGCGCGATCGCTATTTCTTCAGCGTGGTCGGTGTTCTTGGCCTTGACGCTGCCTGCCGTGTAAAGTGCTCCAGAAGCTGTTAAATACAAAATTTGTCCAAGACAGTGACACTTGTCCCCATGTCCACTTCCATCCTAAGCGGCTTCAGGCAAACGTCATCGGCGAGTGAAACGCGCGCAGGTGGAGCGGAATGTGAGCTTGTCACATGTGTAGCATTTTGACGATGAAACTGAATCGTTTTTACGCTTACAGTCTCCACACAACGATTTTGGCTCGGTTACGATAAAGAACACACGGAGAAAAAACGAGGCTGAGGAGAGCTAATAATTTGGCGTTGGCTGCAGTTTATCTCCTAATGCCAATTTTAGGCAAGTGGCCTCATTTGCGACAACAGCTGCAGGCGACCTTCACATACTTGCTCTCAGATGCCAAGTTTCCGTCACCGTAGCATGAAAAAGTGAGCCCACTCTCCCCATCCGACGAGGCAATGTCAGTCAAAATAATACTGTCGTTGGTGGGTGGGGCCATCTGCCCTGTGCCTTTTTTTGCTGCTTTTATTGTTACCGTTGTCGGAATGGCGTTATCTTTACTTTAAAGTCTCAATTTACCAGTACATTTGTTTGGGATGCCTGATTTGTTTATGTCGGGAAAACTAAGGTCGCGGATCATAAGTTTCAGTGATCGGGGAGGCTTTTTCGGAAATCCAGAAAATTAACGACGGGTTCTCCTACCGCATGAACGAGCGTCCTGAAGAGAAAAGCTGCACTGTGGAAGCCGACTTAGCACAAATGCTATTATAAAAATGCTAAATATTCTTGACCAGCGTATTGTAAATCGGCTGTGCGGGCTCGACCATGTTGCAAACCAACACATACGTTTACTGGCTTCAGTGGAGCAAAAATACGGTGAATCGCTTGTCAGAGACGACATCATTCGCCAAGAAAAATGATTCTAGATTTTCCACGTAGTACAGGAAGTCCCCTTCACATCCTGAAAGGCCCGAGGTGTCTGAAATTACGCATGTGAAGAGACGGTGGAGTGGTATGACACCAAAGACTCCCTTGAGTATTTCCGTCAACCTGCTAACCAGTGGATGTAAGTGGGGTTTGTCTGGTTGTAGGCAGGAACCGGGACGCAGGGCAGCGAAGTCGAAACACAAAGAAGGAGCTGTCCTGCCGATGCCGTTACCCAGAACCAATCGATAGTTTCCTTTTATTTTTCCGTAGCCACCCGCGGCTCCACCAGGCTTACACAAAACACAAACCCCTCTGCGCTCCATGTTTGGGCCACTCTTTAGCTAACACAGTAAGCTAGTCTATATGGTATTTACTTACTTCTCTAGGGTCACTGGAGGGGCACCCGAAACATGTGATTTCAAATTCTAACAGCTTGGCATGCTCGTCTAAACCCTGTTTTAGAAATTGTCTGGGAGATGGTTAACGCCATAAGAACCTAGTCAATGTCAGACGACAGGCATTGGTTTGCAAAAACGCCCGTTCTCTTCCCGAGGTAAGGAAATTTTATATACTATTCAAAGCATGTCTAGCTTGTGGTTCACAGTTGCCCCAGGGCTGCATAGGAGTTCCATCAGCAATTTTAGATACCCCAATAATTTGCGGAAGGCCAACCATGTTTTTTTTCAGTTCCTAGGTCTTGATTACTATCCAACGTAGCCTCCAAAAATTTGACACGGTTTCTTCGAGCCTTTGCAGAAACTGAACGTTTTTTCTAGGCTTCTTCTACCGTAATTTTTAAAGTCTTGACTCACGATGTCGGGTTACTAGGTATGTTTATGTGTGAGAAGTCCAGGTGACGTATTCGTAGTATGATTAGCTTTGATTTCATTTGGGCACACGCAATACCCACGGCCGCTCGATGGAAACTAGTTTCCATCGAGCGGCCGTGCAATACCACACCGCTTAGAGTAGGTGCGGAAGGGGTTCGCGGGCATTCTAGGGCTGCACTTCATTACCCCGACGCATTTTTTTACAATACAGAACGGTATATCATCCGCATACAGACCATGATTGATGTTGGGTATCTTGCTACATATCTGGGAAAGTTGATTACGACTTTGTTAGATAATCAGATCAATAGCACTTCCCCTTGTGGTATGCCACGACCACCGAAATTACCTTGTTTAAGCAAAGCTTAATAATGGCCGTTCCATATCGCCGGAAATCCTTTGTGTAGCGGAACATCTGTATTCCTCAAAAGAGGGCGCAGAAACAGCGAAAAGATTGCTTGGTGTGTGGTGCTATAGAATGCACATTTCAAGTGTAGATGACGGATTAGATCCCCTTTGGTGCGACTGACTTCCTCACGAATGTCTCTCAAACTACAACGGCATCTTGTGGACTCAGAAGTCTAGCCGCCCCAAAACATCGATTGTGGAGTATAGTCTGTGCTATAGGGAAGCATTCGTGGACGATTAAGGACAATGTGGCACGTATTATTTCTGATTCACATTTTAAAGAAACTAGGCAGAGGGTTATGTTATCGGACGTTTTCATCGCTTTTCAGAAAACTGAACTGGGCTTCGTTCTAGGCCAGCGGCACCGCACTATTCTCCGACACATCTACATGTAGCTGGTCAGAGCCTTCGGCTGAAGCGTCGTCCGCTTTGGTCTGGACCCTATCGACAATCCGTTAATGCCAACGGATGCGTGGAATTGGTGCCCACACTGTCTATTTGGGCATTGTAATCTGGTGCGGAGCCCTAACTACAAACTAGGTTTTTTTTATTTTCTTTTCTTGCCCTTTGTTGCTACTGCGTCGGTAGGCTCCAGCTGCATTATGAACGAGAAATTCCCACAAAGTACTTCGGCCCATACAGGTGCGATTTCGCGAGAACCAAGAGGGTGGCATTTCTTTGCGTTGGCTTCATCTGTAAGGCCACTACTGTAGCTAGTCTGAGAGTAGCAGTATGCTGGTATTTTTGGAGTTTTTAGGCAAATGAAACTGCGACCTGACAGCACATCAGGCGACCATGCCTGTAGAGTTTCAACGCGGTGAAAACAGTTGCAAGATCAACTCATGTTGAGAGCCGAGGTAGCATATCAGTATTTATGTTTTGTTTTTATCATATAACGCGCGACTCCTGTCCACGCAAATCTGCCTTTTATAAAACTGCGCCTCATTGCTAGTTGCCGTATATTTTATCCGTGTACAAACAGTCCCGCACCCATCTATCCTGGGGCAAAAGAAAACGTATAATGCCCGTGCTGACGCCTGGAGTATCAAGACGGAAAGCTAGGATACCACAATACTGAACAGCATCAACTTAGGCGGACCAAACCAGTAAGCCATATGATGTAAACTGTTAAATACAGCGGATATCTAGAGAATCACCCCTAACACATGCCGTCCGCATAACTGTGAAATCTTGAATCAGCCTGCTATATAAGAAGAGAAGCCCCCATATGACCCTGATCTTGCGAACGTAGATGGCAGTGTGCTACAGTGGACGTAACGTCAAATATATTTCCCGAGAGTCCGCACGTAGGCGGAGGATTTGAAAGGAAGGCGAGAACCTGGAAATTTAGAATACGGAACGGTGACGCACGCAAATTACAAGTAAAATACCTGGGAAGATGGTGAGTACGGGAGATTTCACAGCGATTTTGCAGATAGACCTTTCGTATTATATTTTATTGTGCGCAAAAGACTCGTTCGTTAACGATTTGACAGTGCTTGGAAACGTTCCCGGTGTCCCGAATTGCGCAAGTGCAATAGAAGGCGTCCTGGCTATATTTTTCAGAAAAAGCCCGCCTTCGGCAGAACGCATAAGGATTTCTTACTACATGGGGTTGTCCCCGCTGTACAAAACTGTCAGATACGTGCAGCAGCCCCTCCCCCCCCCCTGACGTAGGAGCGATGCAGCTCCGCTTGTCATCTTCTTCTGCAGAGCGAAATGTACAGAAATTTTTTGTACTTTTTTTAACACTAGAACTGTTTAGGACGACACAAATCCTCCGGACTGCGCAGACATCTCCAAGCGCACTTGAGCGCAGGTCCCACAACGATCTTCCGAGATAGTCCCGGCTTACGAGTTAGCTTACACCAGATAAGGAGCTCCCGTCTTGGTCGTCAACGTCGTACAGCGACAGACGTGCCAGGGGTCCACCGAAGACGATAGCGACGATTCAGTTAAGCCATCGCTGCACAATCCACACGTGGGGATGACCACCGGACACGCTGGCGAAGATGTGGGTGTCTACCGAGGCGACGACGCCCTAAAAGAATATTTAGGCTTCGAATATGTGCCGTCAGAAAATGATTACGAAATGGATAGGAATGATTGCTACTGAATAAAATTCTGTACATAATTCAATGACCTTTGCTGCACACTGCCGTCCAAAACGGCTTTACACTGCTGGGGCCCGGCTACTCCCTCTTTTATGGGATCCGCTGTCACTGTTGGGAGAAGCTAGGTTGACATCCACATCTGCTGTTTCTCCAGCCTCGCATCCCTAGTTCAAGCTGCGCCTATTTTCGCCCTTTTTTCTCTATCTTTTGTGGCTTTTTAGGGGGATTTCTTGATAATTCTGTACAAATCAAAACCACCCGAATATCTAAATTAATAGGTTTGTGAATTTTTTTCGTGTACCTAAGTCTCGCCGATCGGTTCTTTGGAAAAAGTTTTTAGTCATATTTTTCTCTTTCGGAATCACTGTTTTTTGTTGCGCACCCAGAAAATTAAGAGGTTGGTTCCTCAACCAAATACTGTGGGAGAAAGGTTTCTACCCCCACAAAACATCGACGGGTAGCAAATTGAACGTTTCACGTTCAGTAACTCTAGCGTTGTGTGATTTGCTTATAGGACAACCATTGTTGTTACACGAGAACAAAATACAAGTAGGCAAATCTATGTTACCGAAACCTAACAAGGCTACTGAAACCTAATGTTGCCAAAACCTGATAACCTAAGCTACCTAAACCTAATAACACGCTTCCACTGTGAAGTCAGAATTGCAACCGTAATTGGGAGAATCCCGATGTGCTGTCACGGCTGCTAGGGTCCTCACTAGCCAGTCCTCTGAGCGGTTTGCAAAACACTTTGGTTGATATCTCCCGTGGTGTTCCAACGGGACTGTCCCAATCGGCCATTACTTGTTCATTTTGTGAGTTACTGTCATTAGTGAAGACTAATCCGGAGCCCTCCACTACGTCGCGCCTCATCGCCTGTGTAGCGTTGGTGCATTAAACGCCATAATCAACTATCAATCAGTTTTTTTCTGAGAAGCAACAAATCTTTATTTCGGAACATTCATGGATGCAGCAACAAATGCATCATCTGATGTAGATTACTTAGTGTCACCCGGAGAAGCTATGTTGCAGCGTTGTGAAAGCACGCAAACGAATACTCGTGTATGTTGAACGTCATGTTTCGAGTTCCGTAGGTGTATATTACTGCATAATGTCTGTAACTCACCAGGGGCCTTCCATTTTGTGCGTATTTGCTGTCATTGGTGATTTTAATTTTATCTCTGGAGAATACCGAGGTATTGGGGCATTAGCTCTTTAAAAAGCTACGCTTTTCCCTCCTGCTCAATGTTCAATGCTTTCTCATTATTGCGTGTTGGTTCACTTCACGCTCACTAAGAACTCAGACAACGGGACGCACAAAATACACGCCGACTTCTCTTAAACAATGTATTTTGCTATTCACCCAGATTAATTAGTTTGCTCAAATTTTGCTCCTTCAGAAACTGCATTTGGCTTAGTATTTAGTATTTAGCCACACCGTTTTTGTATCACACTGTATGTTCAGTATTATACTGTATTGTAAACACTAGACACTTCTAGACCTGTTTATGTTGAGAATCTTCCGAACATGCTATGCCTACAACGGGCATTGCTGTGCATGAATGAGCAGACAAATGGGGACATATTGGCTCAAAGATAACTATACGAGGTTGCGTTACAAACGTCCGAATTGCATGAATGCTCGGTACGGTATACCTCGCTATATGCCTAAGGTAGGTTGTTCTAGTAGTATCCCTATCAACTAGTACTGCTCTCACCGCCATGTGTCTATTCTGTTGTTGATAAGCATACCCCATAGAAAGCTGACAAAACGCTTCATATGTGATCTTCTAAGCATCAAATATAAATAAATTGGAGAGCTATTAGGTTTGGAGCCTATTCCCCTGCATTATAACATGCAACTTTAAGCGTAATATTCTTTTAAAGCAATGCTGTTCATTTTGAGCTTGTACGCGGATTGTAGCTTATATAATTTCTTGTTCGAAATTTTTCCAGACGATCTACATCGGTGACACATTATATTCAATGTCACATTTATTTGCATTCAGAAGCACCCTCGCGTTCATGAGCTATCAGTCTTGAGAGTATTTGTGTTAAAGAAACACAAACGCATGCTTTAAAATAATTTTTCGCACGCTGCAAACTCTGGAAATTGTTTGAAATGGTGAGTAACGTCTCTCCCCTGAATTTTGTGCTCACGAAGTGCTCTATACCCTACAATATGAGGGAATGGTATTCATGAAATAGAAAAAAAGAACGCATTCTCATTCAGTTTTAAAGAGAACGTCTGTCAGCGGCTGCTTTCCATGAAGCCGCTGGTGGTAATGTGAATGTATGTGACCAGTCCCTTTATTTCCGTGGTTTTCCAACAAATCAGCCGCTGTTCTGTAACATTTCCCGAAGCTGAAGTGCGCCTGTGTTTTTTGTTAAAGAATGCGTTGTCTGCGGTGTGTCTCACTGCCGTTGGTGGATTGCAACGTGTTATAAATGCTGCCATTAAGGGATGTTACGACACCTTTTATCAGGCTGCGTCAGTTTGGGCTCACCTTAGTCATATGCGCCTGCATTCTTTGGCTGACCGAAAACTGAAAATAAACATGAAAATTACCCATCCCTTTTTAAATATAACTTCGTTGTTTTTTTATTTTGTGCGGTGATGTAGACGCTAACCCAGGACTAGATAAGAATCTTCTTTTAACAGTATTGGAAACCATCGAGAGCCTAAACGATCCCACTGTCCGTATGTACTGCAAGCAGAGTGTAATAATTTCATTTTATCCCGGAATAGAGCGCCAGCAGCTAAATGACTCAATACGATTTTGAGATGAATTAAAGAGTTAAAAATTCGGGCGGAAAGAATGGCTGGACGAATTGAGTAAAACCTTGTATGGTGAAAACAGCGCTTAAAAGAGGAGAGGCAACGAAGTACACAGACACGAGCGCTGACCTACAAATAAGACGTTTTATTACACAAGGAACTGTAAGGGGAAATAGAATGACATCAGGCATATGTCTGAAAAGGAAAACACAAACACAAATTACCGATGTGTAAGTGGAACCGCTGACACAACCATCCCGCAAGTCAAGTGTCTAAGTAGCCACGTTCCAAGGAGTGAATTATAGCTAAGCGTGGGGAAGATTGTGTCAAGACCCCTTCAGTAGCCCTGTACAATAAATTACTTGGCTACTTAAACACTGACTCGGCGGATGGGGACTCAGCGGCGGCACTTACACATCGAAAATGTATGTTGGTGTTTTTTCTTCTCTGACGTAAGACTAAAATTATTCTATTTTGCCCCTTTAATTGCCTCGTGAAATAAAATTGTCTTAGTTGTTAAACATCGCTCGTGTCAGTGTACTTCTTTACCCGTCCTAATTTAGGTGCTGTTTTGCTACTATAATGAAGAACCAAACAGCCATAATTCAAGCCTTGGTAAAAAACTTGCCCGTGTCAACAGTGGCACACCCGCACTTTGTTCTAGGCTCGACTAAGCAGAAGATAGTGCACGCAGCGATAATCTTCTGTTTTATTATATTCCGGATGCTAACACTGAAACCTCGACAGAATCAGAACAACGCATTTTACATGTTCTTAAGGGGCCATGCACAAGTTTGGTTCATTCGAAAAATTGTCTCGTTAGAATCATACTGGCACATTTTTTAGTGCATACATCACTCATATAATTAGGAAAAAATGTAATGGCCATGCGACTCACTAGCTCATTTCCCGCAAAAGAACCTATGATGTCGTATGTGCCGACCTGTGTGATTGGCTGAGGCCGGCAAAAGCAAATGCAAATTAGGCACGGCTTATAAGCTTGCCGAACGAGCTATTTGCGCTTATATATAATGCATATTCATGTTAGAGCAGCAAGTATTGTGCGGTAAACAGTCAAACTTACGAAAATGCACGTAAGCATAGAAGTACCGAGGCGCACTGCTGCTGGTACTGGGGCGCACTATGCTTGTTTTAGCTGTGCAGCAGTCCGTCGCTTTGGAGTTTTCTTGCACGACACTGGCGGGCTAGCGTAGGTGACGTTGTCTTACGTTACTCTAGCTGTCGAAGATAACCCATGTTTCATTGAGCGATTACTTTCTACAGTAACAAAACAATCAAGGTGCAAATAAGGTCATAAGCAAAGCAACGGTAAGCAACGGTCCGTGGATGATCATCGTAGCGCCATCTGTGACAACCGGCAGAAATCGAGGCTGCAGAGCCGAATGGGGCCGCGGAAGTTCGTTTGAATAGGCGCATCTATTACTTTATTGCTGACGCCACGAAACGAGGGGAGGGGGAAAAAAGAAAATATCCACCTCGCATGAAGTCGCGCACATAGAGGAAGTGACTTCATGGTGGTGTGTCTAAGGAGGTTAAAAAATTGCAATTTTTTTAATCTCGTTGCCTGCGCCGCTGCTTAGGGGGTGTGGTCGGCCTGGGCCTACGGGATATGGTTTGGGAATACGCAGCCGGGCAAGCGCTGGGGCACTATAAAACACGAAGTCTTTCGAATAAAACAAACTTGTATTTTGTGTGCATGGCTCCTTTAAACTCAAAGCATCTTGTGAGGACATATCCCGTGCACATAGACTTGGACTGATTACCGCCAGCAAGCAACGTCCAGTTATGGTCACATTCACTAACTATAACACTCGACAACTGGTCATCTATTTATTTATTTATTTTTTTTATTTATTTGCATACTCTCAGGCCATTCAGGCGTTGAAGAGGGGACAGGGCACGCACTATATAATAATCAAGCAACAAGCAAGTAATGGGTGAAAATGGCGAACAATCTCAGGTTATACAGCCAAGTGCGGTTCTGTAAGTGGAATGATATGTGATTTAGACAACGGAGGTCCGAAGGTCGTTCCAGTCCCTGGTGTTTCTGGGTGCAAATGAATCATAAAAAGGGTTAGTCCTGCATTGGGGTAGGCCAAGTTTCAAGTCATGATCTCTGCGGGATTATGGGTAGCTGGCACGAGTGAAAAGACTTTTTTTTAAGATTACATATATATAAAAAAATTGATAAAAGAGAGATAAACCAGATATTTGTCGACGGGCCGAAAGATCTGGAAGATAGAATGAAGATTTCATTTGCATGACACTGCAATACAGGCAATAAATTGGAAGTATAAGTCACGCTGCATAATTTTAGAGTGAGTCGAGTGTGGAATTGAGCGTGTTAGTTTATGTATCCCAAACTGATGAAGCGTATTCTACTTTTGACAACACCATCGTTTTATAAAGAACAGTTTTAGTGCAGTAGGTTCGAGAGAAGAGTTCCGACGAATAAAACAAAGCATCCGGTTGGCATTATTGGTTATGTGCTGAATGTGCAGTGTGCCAGGCGAGGTCATTAGTAATGTACACACCAAGGTATTTATAACTCCTGACGGGAGATACCGGCAAGTCATTCAAAAAATAATCGGGGTCTCGGGGATTAGTCTTCTGTGAAATTCTCATTGCTTTGCATTTGTCAGCATTACGTTTCATCATCCAGCGGTCACACCATGCAGAGATGTGTCAAGGTCCGATTGGAGGCAAGAAACATCGGATTGCTTAGTAATTTTTCCATATATTACGCAATCATCGGCGAACAGCCGCATGGAAAACGAAACAGATTCAGTAAGGTCATTATTATATATAACAAACAGAACAGGGTCTAAAACTGACCCCTGTGCGCACCGGGCGTCACTGAGTGAAGGTCGAATTGGTAACAATTGACACTGACATATTGGTACGGTTATGTAGTAAATATTCAATTTATTTTAGTACGTTCGTGTCTATTTTAAGTTTGCTCAGCTTAAAGAGAAGTTGATTGGATACGGTGTTTATAGCTTTCGCAAAATTGGTGAAGATGAAGTCGATGAGCAAAGAGAGATCTAACTAAAAAAATAAGTCACTTGTATTTACAAAATCCGTATTGGTATGGTGAAAAAAAGAAATTTGATTCTGGAACCTAATCAGGTTAGTATACGTTATATGTTCGAGGAGTTCACACGGAACAGAAGTGAGGGTAATTGGTATATGGTTAAAGAGAGAATGAACATTACCAGACTTGTGCACTGGGACAACCTTGGCAATACCCCAGTCGGAAGGAAGGGCGCCACTTCATAAATACTGTGAGAATATGTATGAAAAGATAATGGATGAGTGTGATTCAGTGCTTTTTACAAACGTATAATTAATTGCCTCGGCACTGGAGGAGGATGAGAGCTTGCACTAACAAATAAGTTCAGCGATGCCTTCTGATTCAATCGAAATAGCATTCCTTTGTTCAAACGATACGGTGCAAGAAGAAGGAAATGTCGTTGGTGTAGAATCTGTAAACGACCGGGAAAATGTGTTATTTAGGAAGGTGCAACTTTGATTACAGAGTACAGGTGTGTCATCGGGTAGTCCGAATTTAACGTCATTAGTTCGGCGCATGGTAATCACGTTTATAAATTTCTGTGGATTAGTCTTTATAGATCAGAAAGCTCTCCTGTAAAAAAATGTGTGTTTCGCGTTTGAGAGAGCACGTTTGTATTCGGAAGCTGCGGAGAGATAAGGTGATAGTCTGTTTCTAGACATGGAACGCTTGTAGCTCCGAAAGATGCGCTTTTTTAATTAAAAGGCATTTAAACGTTGGGTTGAATAAACGGTGACGTGTGCTGTGCCAACCGACGCAGTGGGATATATTTATCTGTTAGTGATCTAACTAAATATTTGAATAAGCACCAATTATCGTCAATTCTACGCTCCCAGAATTGCGGACAATATGAATCGGCACACTTCGCAAGCTCTAATTGCGTCAAAATCAGACTTACTGTAATATCTAATCATTTTATAAACCATGAGCGGACTGCGTAGAGGGGAAGGAATGTTGAAGTGCGGAACCGCGTGGTCGCCTAAACCGGGCAAAACAGTTAGTCAAGAGACGGAATCTTGTACTGTAGTCAATATTAGGTCTAACACGTTGGATGAGAAAGTGGTTACGCGCATAGGTGTTTTTGCGCTTTGGGACAGATCGAATGTGTTACAGAAGTCAATCAATGCTAGCATTCGGATGAACTATTGGTTACTATAGGCTGATCTTCACATGAGTTTGTCAAAAAATAAAGTCTCCCGAAAGAAAAATTGGAACGCTAAGATATCTCATAGTAATATTGTTCAAACCGTTAACTAGATCAGCACAAAAGGTGTCTGCAGGCCTTTCTTGCGCGATAACATGCGCAGAAAACTGCGGCTCTGTGGTTCAAACTGATGCTAACTGAGACAAATTTTAAATAGGTGGTGACGATGGTAGGAATAGAATATAATACTAGGTCATTTGATACTGCAATCAGGGTTCTTCCGCCGATGCGCTCGCACCTGTCACTTCCGTACACGTTATATCATTTTCTTGCAAGTAAACAACTCGCAATTGGCCAATTTCCTGAAAAGCCAGGTTTCAATTAATATGACTACGTTGGCTGAGCAAGCATCTATCAAGGCAGACAAAGAATCACATTTATTTACAGTACTTCTGATGCTGCGGAAAAGAAATGAATAGTCCTGTTTGCTTTGTGCCTGAACAGCCGAAGTTCTCTAGGAAAATAATAAGGGTGAAACAGCAGAAGAAGGAATTGCTAGAGCAGCAGAAGAACGTGCATTATCGCCAGTGGCAGACGAGAATGCGATATCGCCAGTGATGCCGGGCATGTTCAAGTGTGTCACTTCCCATGCACTGTCAGTTTGCGCAATATATACATAACACTTTTTGTTAATGTAAAGTTTGTTGTACGTTAGGTGAAACGTCTGTCCACGAGAGTTACCAAACTCAAGGATCTTTTTCCTTGGAAGCCTCATTGACTTGCAAAAATTACCTTGCAAGGTCACACCAGTGCCGTTCAGTTTGGATCGCTGGGACCTAATTTTATTCCTTGTTTTGAACGAACCAAAGTTAAGGACAGGGCGGCACTTTTTCGCGACGTAACCACCTTGCCTATGTGCTCGCGCGATGCTTTCGTCATTCCGCTACAGCGAAAATGTGTGCACGAGAAGGGGCCGCACTTTTAATTCGGTTTTGGACCATGTTTCGGCAGGCGTGTCGGTTATTTCATGAAAAATAAGATTATACCGTCGAGACCTATCCTCGTGATCGTCCAAGGGGTACTGAATGGCGGCATTCTCGCTACTAACAGTTTCTCCAACAAGTCGTTGAATGTCGGTTGGAGCAGGAAGGCTCTCCAGCGAGCTTACTTTTAACTCGACAGCAGCTGGCCTTGTGTTAATATTTGGAACTTGTTCTTCAAGCAGTTTTTAACTAGCCTTAACTTCATTCAGGGATGAAATAAGCTATAAGAGCCTTGCTTTCATGGTTCGAGTGGGGCACTTTATGGCAGCTAGTGCCTCATTATGGCTCCCCTTTCCTTAATTGGAAGTATCGCTTGGAGGGCCGGGATTTCTCTCCACATCACCACGCATAACAAACGACTTCGTCACCCGAAGAGAATCACAAGCGAAGAATAAGAGTGTATTTTGGCATGAAACAAGCAGCAAACACTGGTTACTAGTAGGCTTCGAATTCAGTGAAAAGGAAGGAATAATCTGTTAATCAAAAGAACTGGTGAGCCACGCTCGCTCCATCGCTGCTTTCTCATGTCCAGTGGTCGGTGCGGGTGCACGCTCGCTATTTAAACTAGGTCCACATGACGACGGCTTCGTCGATCCAGTCGCCTTGCAGCGGCACAGTCACAGTGGGTCCACTAGCGTTGAAGAAGGCGATTCTGGCGCTGCAGGACCATGTCGCAGCAACGACAGCGGGACCGAAGAACGAGCTTGCAGGGGTTGTAGACAGGCTGGTCGTATCGCTTCCGAGGCAGGCCACAAGCAGGTGATAGCCCGCAGCTGTGTAATAAAAAACAACGGTGTTAGCCATGTTCCCTCCATCGCTGCAGTCTTCTAAGGGCCACTGCAGGACGAAGGCCTCTCCCATGGACCTCCAGGCGATCATGTCCTGGCTTGATATTTTCTTCAAAAGCCTATATTTAAAAAGTCGTGAAGAGAAAATTCTTTTTTTGCCTAATTTCCTCCGCTTGAAGACCATTTTTCCAACATAAACCCAAAATTTATTTTGCTATTCATTGCTTTTGAAATTTAGGAGACCCCTTTGAGGCGTTCTCATTGAAGCCCTCCGCAAGCCACATTGCGCGCATAATCGGTAGACAGTGCAACCAGCCGTGTCATCATCTTCAGGACATTCAGGAGGTAAATGCTTTGGGTATATGTTTTTTAAAGTTGCAGTTCCCAATATATTAAAAATAACGCGTCCTTTATTAGTTGCCCTAATAAGTGTTTTATCGACGTTGTCGGGGCGCGACTAAAAATGTTCCTTGGAAACCATTGTACCTGAACTCAGCACAACAACTGGATGTTTTCACAGTTGTACCCAGCTTCCCTTCTGAAGTTCACGTTGTGTCGTTGAATTACCTTCGGCATGTTACCTATTCGTGGTTACTTCGGCCTGCACCACTCGCCACTGGTGCTATCTAAAAGTCGGACGATGTTGATCAGTCGCATCAGAAATCAGACATCCCCGGGCAAAGGCAGAGCGAGTTTTATTATAGCGCCGGTGGTGTAGCTTTTTGTGACCCTGTACAAGCCCGCTCTATGCCAAAATGTTGTCCAGAAAACGGTGACTATGATATGCTTCGTAACAAGACGTTACTTTCCGACTTGAAAACGAAAGCCTCGGTGAAACCGCAACTGCATTTTTCATTGTTCGCCGATATCGCGCAATAAAACGGCTGTGCATAGTTTGTTTATCAAGGTTCCACAATTCTGTGTACCCACAGACAACAAGTTTTTCTGAAAGTCTCTTGACGACCCATTTATATAGGCTGTGTTACATTATCATCAGCCAGAAAATATGTCCTGCGAAGCGCTAACGAAGAATAAAATTACTCGAATGCCGCAGCGCTGAACATACCATTAAACGTCCGCATGGTAAGCTTGTTGTCAACAGCAATCATTATGATTGATTGTATGGTTTAACGCACCGACGCAGCGCAGGCGATGAGGCGCGCCGTATTGGAGGGCTCCGGATTAATTTCGACCACCTGGGGATCTATAACGTACGGCGAAATCCCAAACACACACGGGAGTTTTTGCTTTTCGCATCCATCAGAAAATGGGCCGCCGCGGCATGGAATCGAATCCGCGACCTCGTGCCCAGCAGCAGATGCCTCAGCCACTAAGCCACCGCGGCGGATATCATTATGGTTACAATCGTGATGGTTACAATGCAGACGACAATGCTTGTTACGACATCCCCATTGCTAATGCCCGCCAACCCTCCACCCTGAATGTGTAGGTTACAAACAAGGTAACTAAGACCACTTGAGGAGTGTTATTCAATAAGAAAGCTCGTCTTAATGTTTGCTGCTTTTTAGATATATACGCAGCCTTATTCTCAAAACAGAACGTTTGTGTGCATTATAAACTAATACTAACTGTGATATTATCACCTAAGTAAAGCTTGTATCTCGAGTAAAGTGAAAAATTTGTAGTTGTTTCAAGGTACAAACACTATGTTGTTTTTGGCGGTGGCGTTGTGGTGGCGGTGGCGGTGGCGTTGTGCTGGCGGTGGCGTTGTGCTGCCTATTAATAAATATATTCAGTGTTATTATTTCCAAGAGTCTCTGCTTTCGTATCAGGGTGGCCTTGCTGAACGCTATCTTCAAAAACATCGTTGTTGACCTGTGTTCCCGCTCGCCGTAAGGCGAAGCGTCTTTTGCGACCAGCTACAGTTTTGTTCGAATCACATCGCTGTACAATATATTGAAGCGGAGATTATCCTTCGAGGGGATTTGAATTTTCCTTAAACTGGTCGCACGTATATTAACTTAATTGCTACACACCCACACAAGATAGTCATTACTTAACACTTTCTTCGTACCTTGTTTTTCACCAAGTTGTACGTTCGCCGCTGCGGTTCACACAGCACTCGTCATCGATTTTAGATGTAGTTCTTTAGTCGTCACCACAACTGTGCCAAGAATTTTTCACTTGCCCAGTCTTAGGGATCATGACGCATTACATTTCGAACAGACCTTACTTATTCGGGAGGTGGCGGCATCTGTAGTGGTAGAGAATTTCTACGTAGCACAAACGAATGGGTTTGTTGAGGGGGAATGCGGCGAAGTGGTCCACCCTCTTCGAAATCTCCGCATACGATGTCGCAAGCACGGGTAGAAACCGCCTGATTCTCTGGGAGGCAGGTTTGGCTACCAGTCCATACAATGCGGAGGTCAGAGAGGGCTGAAACTGTTTGAAGAAGCTTGATAACTGGGTAGGAAAAGCGATCGGTGAGGTGCCTGCGCGATCTCTGCTGAGAATACGTTTGACTGTGATGTAGCCGAGTCGCCTGGTGCTTGATCTGCTACCACCGCTATGACAACTTCGTCAGCAGTGTTGGTAGTGACATGAGCGAGATTGGCGGATGTGCCAAGTAGTCTATTTCAGCATGGGACGGCGAGGGTATCTGCATTTCTGGATAATTTATTTTGGAGACAGCGTACTCTGGCTTGTATTGTGTCCGTATTGCACACCAGTTGCGTGTGTCGGAGAGTGCGAGACCGACAAATGTGTGAGCGATTGTGTTGCAGGATGCACTGTGGGGCGTCGGTGCACGTGGCGTCAGGGCGGGCTAACTGTGTATAGATTCTTGAACACGTAGTGACGAGAAAGAGAGAGTTGAACTTACGGAATATCTGTACAATGCGTATCTGGACGACTGTGTTGGGAATACCGAGGTTTAGGACCTTGGATGTGGAAATACAAGCTGGGAAGCCTTGTGCGATTTTCTAAAAATTGCAGATACATGCATCTAGTTTCCAAAGTTCATTGGGCTTTAGCCGGACAACCATATGTTACTCGAATAAACATAACTGCATAGATGAGACGTAAATTGTATTGTTCATTGATACCTTCGTGTAGAGGGCGCATTTGACCAATGAGATGAGATACGTTATCTCGTTGTGTGTGAGATGTAGTTGCGGGTGTGGTGCAGCCTCTGAGCCGTATAATTTCGACGGGACACCTCGTATCCGGAGTGATTTACATGTATACGAGTCGGGTAGATAGTTACTGATGGTTTTACGTTTGGTTGCGGCAGTCAACAGTGGGTGCACTATCTAAGTAAAGGAAGGTTAATTTCTGGGGGAAGGGGGGGGGGCACGCGTGAGACACCTTTTCTTGGGGCATTCTTGCTTTTATTCAGTGGCTGCTTGGAGCACGTCTTGTAAACCAGGCTAGCCGTTGCTGGTCCTTGTAGTCAAATCAATTGTGTAAATTACGTGCTGAATGTTAAATGCAACGGATACCTGCGCTCGAAGTTGAAGTCGAGCAAATTTTAATTGCAGCGGGGAAATCACTGAGGCTTGGAGGTTTTTATTGGAAGACGTGAGGAATCAATTAGTTTCCTAAGGACCACAGTCTGATTTTACGCTACACTGTGTTACAAAAGTTAAAATTAAGTTATTGGGGCAAGAAACACAGTTCGTTGCAAGAAAACCTTAAAGCGTGGCTTTTTGTGCTGCCGTAATAAGCGCCTCTTAAACATCTTAAGGAGAAAAGTGCCGAAGCTGTTTTAGTTTTTATAATAAATTATGGGAGACGAAGGAATAGCTGCAGGGATGTCCAATATCACATGTCCTGAATGCTCCTACTCCAGTTCGGTCCGCTCAGTTTGTTATTAACGTTCAATTTTGTGTGTGCTTTCACACGTTACTTTAATGGGGAGTGTCTGCCATCCAGTAGTTTAATCACGAGAATGCCTAGAATAACAATTGATAGAACTTATTACGTAAATCAGAACACGCTATCGAATAAATAAGTGTTCGCAGATGAACCTACTATCGGTATATACTGCCACGCGGAACTAGTGTACCACACATTTTCCGTGTTAGCCGACACCCCGTAAGATGACGGAGTCTGTAGTGGATTAGCGGCAACAGCATTTCACCAACTTCTCGAATTTTCATCCAAAAATATTTAGTGCCCTTTCTACTACGTAGACAATGATGCCCAGCCAAGCTGTGGTGGGTAATTTTAGAGGCATTTTAGTGTCTTATTCTCATAAGTTTTGTTTCCGGAGAGTTTTGTTTAAACAACACTTACAGCCTTTGTGTGTAACCATAGCCTTTGCGTTGACATACTGATTCGACAGCAGGCGGTAATACTGTAACATTCGTAACTTCCCTCCGATCTGTGGCAAATGTATAAAACTCGGCGCAGTCGTAGCGTCGTATTAACGGCTAGATTTCATGAGATTATTTTCAAAATTCCTCAGATAATGCAAGAGTTCCAGTCGTTTTCGCTAATCATAATCCCTCAGTAGATGGTCATGATTCACTGCGCAACACACAATGGGGAAAAGCGGCGGTTATAATCAAGCTTGCACCGATCCTCCTAAAGTAAGCTTCGCCTCTAAACCAAAATGCATTGCTGGGAAGACAATTTCCAAACGTAAACAAGAGCTTTCTTATTTCAAAATATGAAGGCCACAGCACGGTTACTTTATGTTATGAATCTTTTTTCGTCTTAAATAACAATGTTATGAAGTTTACGCTTTTTGATACAAATGCAGAACCTATAAACAAGGCAAGCAGCTTACGCACTTTCCGATCAGGCGCCATATAAATATGACTGCAACGATGAGATGACCCGCCTCTCCGTCGATAGCAAGAATAGAATGTCCCATTCCAAAAAAAGAGCTATGGTTACGTTTGTTTCACCAAAATACCATAAATAAAAAGCAACCATCAACAACATCTTGAGTTTTTAAGTTTGCAACATGCATCCCACACAGCAAACAAAAGTTCAACAAATATAATTTAGGTACTAATGAGGCCCTGTTTTAAAAATTCTGCTCATGGTACGTTCTGTAGGATATCTTAGAAACCGCCCTGGTCGAAGCAATTTAGCTGGTTTAACAACGATGTGACAATTCTTTCATATCCACATTATCTGTCTACACAGCACAGAGGGACCCCTTAACTTGTTCCACTAAGTGACAAACCTGCAGCACTAAAGTAGCACACCTCGCATACCAAGGCGTGTTGGAAATTTTGATATTAGCGCAGGCTGTGGGCAAACAAGACCAAGAAAATGTAGACGGGTTGCGCTCAATGGTATTTTGCTTTGTTTTTTAAGAATACTTAGAATCGATAATCTCATAGACCATTAGCTCTTGGAGTAAAATATGTGCGACATACAATTTTACAGCGAGGCCGGTTTATAAATTTTATTTTGTTTATCTTTGGTCCCCATGCTGTTGCACCATAAGAACAGTCATGTTATCATTCACAATATCACGCACAATTATTTAAATTCACTTCTATATTTTTCTACAAACTTTTTTTTTTGCAAACAAACTTCTATCATTGCGCGAATGACCCTTTTGTGCTATCACAACGAGCCTCGGCGTCGTCGTCGGTTAGGTGAGGTTGAAATTAGCCAGACTCGCAGTCAATGGAATACCCGACAACAGACTTACTAGGACTAAAAGCTGTATTACCGTTGTTTATTATTGAAACGGAATCAGCTATTCATTCATTCCAACTGAAGTGAACGTTTTGCTTCTCCTCTGTAGTAATTGATTGGGCAGATTCTCGGCAGTTGCTGTAGTATGAATCTTTTCCGCGTCGTATTACCAGATCGGCTTTACTTGATCTGTCTTACAATTTTTGAGTGTACATTGTTTCCGGTTGTGCTTATGCGCTCAATAAACATGGTGTGGAAGATGGTACGGTTACCAGAAAGTCAGGTTGATGCTTAGGAGGAAATTGGACAAATGCAAAAAAAAAAAACTACGTAAGAAAATCAGCCTCACTTTATTTACCAACCACTCAGAAGGAATGCAAACTAATTAGTTTGCTAGCAATACAACCCTACTGTGTAGGTTCTGGTTTAATTATATTATCTCAGCAGTACTGCCACGCGTTCCTTCATTTGTATCAGTGATCAGTATAAGGGCCCAAACTCTGCTGAAAAAACCCCACCCGAAAAATTTTCTCAGTGCATGTAACTAGCGTGGCTATCTTGCACTTCAAAAACAAGGCAGTGCTTCCGAAAAAAAAGTGAATGAAGAGTGTCAACTGAATAAATAACAGAAAAATTTCGGGTGTGACGGCCCTTTCACACTTGCAACTGGAGCAATATAAGCGACACAATGATTGTCACTATTGTTTCTTCGAGCACAGTAATTTGTCTCACCTAATTTCTGTCAGGAGACTTGCGATATGACGGAGGAGAGAGCTAAACTCGCAGCCTTTTGAGACACCACTCCCGGCCATTATACTAAAATCTCATTCGGGACAGCGCGCTGGCCACAGGCGAAGAAGTGCGCCACTGGGCAGGTCAGGATGGCTTCCAGCCAGCGTTCTGCACAGCCGCAGCCGACGGCAGTGCTGTTGATATTGTGCTGGAAATACACACATTGAATCAACACGAAGACATGCTCACCGCCACAAAAAGAAAAATGCAAATGAACTGAATCGGTGCTTTAATGTGCTAAAGTGGCTTCCCTAATTATGCACCAACTCGTCCAAAAAACACGTCTTAATACACTATCTAAGAGCTCGGCCGCTACGGGGCCGCCGCAAGCAGTCGCGATCCGCAGCGGCTCCCGTTTTACCTGCCCATTGGGCCGTACCACCGCTTCCCTGTTTTCTCTCTCTATGAATATTACAGTCTCTAAGTGCTTGCTTCACGGGGAACCCTCCTTTCGGTCTGTTAGTGCCCATCCGACTAATCAGTGGCTGTCTGCACACTCCCCAATGCCGGCAGGGTGCTAGCCCTAATGGCGACCGCCGCGGCGAACTTGCAAGCCATCGTTCCTGCAACTGCTCTCCCTGCAGCCACCCAAAGGCCCGCTCCTCTCTAGCCTGGACACGGCCACTCAGAGCATGGAATTCGACCAAACGAGTGGTCGCACGATTCACCCCAACGGCGCTTGGACGAAAATTCTCCAAACTCGTACGAATAACAAAACGAAGCCCAATTCTGCATCTCCTATGACCGTCGCTTCACCACCCCCGCAAGACCGAACGCCGGTCCTCCAACAACCCCTGCCGCGCCGGTCAGTGCCGCGTCACCTGCGGCCATCTGGCCCGCACTCTGCCAACTCAGTGTTCGCAAGCCCGTCACCACAAGCCTCCCAGATTCTCAGCAAGGGATCGTCTACCATCCCAACGCTTCAGACACTGTTGGGCACTCCTCAACCAAAGGCATTGTGACCGCACTCACACCGCCAAGCAAGCTTCCTCCAGACCAGTTCTACGCCTTTATAACACTGCAGATACAACCCGCGCAAAATATACTGGTGGCCTCAACTGCGAGTGAAAACCACACTCTTCTGCTGAGCATCGTCGATCAACTGGCCCTCTCTTGCCACCAGCATCCGAGAATTGTCGCCCTACCCAAAAACCCCGACCGGCACGGTTCGAGCGTTATACGCGGCTTCGAAGGAGGCATTTCCAACGAAGACAATAACACCTCCTGGCCGCCAATGGACCTAGCGTACTTCAAGCCAGACCACTTGGACGGACATTATCAGAACTCCACATGTTCCTGGGATCCTAGGTGCCCTATTACGTCAAGGTTGGCTGTCTACTGACCATGCGCCACTCCTATAGGCTAGAAGTGCAGCTTTGCCGCATTTACGTTGACGTGGCACACAGACCGGCTATTTGGCCGCCAGCCGGACGAGCACAAATATGTCCCTTACGGCCCCCCGACCCCTGGCCTCCGAACACAGCTGCCAACCCAGCTGAAAGTTGTGCTCCCTTCCACACATCACAGCGCGAAAACACTGCCCCATGCGGTTTCTTCCTCGAACAACATCTAAATCCAAGACTTCTTCCGACCTCACCGCACCGAGGGTCAACACTCCACCAGCCAAGCCTTCCTACCAGGTCACTCAAGTAAGCTGGTCGCAAGTGGCTGTACCTTTCCCAACTGCTAAACATACCGACTTTCCTACTCTGCCTAGTCCTGCCACCACTCCCCTCTCCCCACCTTTTTCCCGATCTGAACTGACACGCCCACAAGCACAAGCTGGATGTCAACTACACAATCATTTGACGCAATGAGTTGACAAGCTTGAGCGTCAAACGCCCAATGCCTAATTCAGATAACGACTTAAAATGCGCTACTAATAGAAAAGATCAGCACACTCTGTCTTCCAATCGCCCGAATAATCAACCGTCATTGCCATGAACTAAGCGCATTTCGATGAACCTTTTGGTGTACTCCAAAATGTAAAATATTCCTCAGGCTATATAACGTCTCTTAACCATATCGCAATGGCACTGTCGTTCATTTTAAAGCAAACGTATCCCCGTTTACATCAAAGCCAAGAAAAAGCATGTCATTGCTCTCCAAGAAGTTGATACCCCACCTGTCACCCTACTAGACAACGAATCAAACTTCTTGCCAGCTCCTCGCACGTCAATTCTAGTGGCACACCATCTCACTGCACAGATTATTGGCATTCACTCCCAAATTGGTGATACATTTATCGATATTCTTTATACTTTGCTTACCACCCTTACCACCCCTAGAAAATACTTTGTTCAGCCCCCATAGGAAGTAACTCGCTTGGCTCAACCACCTCCCACTCTAGTGGCAGAAGACCATCTCCACCGTCTAAGCCATCACTCACCATACGGGATAAATCCGTTCCCAAGGTGACATCTCGGGTACTGGACTTCGAATTCAACAAGACGGTCTAGTCTCCGCAACTCTCACCCGACTGGAAACCACAGTCATGCAAATAGTCGGTCTCATTCGACGAATCTCTCACTCCAATCATGGCCTTAAGGAAAGCTACACTGTACGTCTTCTACAGACTCTCCCTATAACTCGCCTAACATACGGCGCCGTATCTCACAATAAATACTGACGAAAGCAGTTCATCAAACGACCTCCTACTGGGAAGTTATAAAATAGCACGCGGGCTACTTATCACCACGTCAACAATCTGTTTTCAACAACTCGGGGTTCACAACACTCTTGAACAGCTCATCGAAGTGCACCTTACCAGCCAAAAAGAACGCCTCCTGTTAACTACCTCCAGTGGCTCAATATTTAGTCGCCATGGCTATCCGCTCCCGCCCCCTACGGACCGTACTCTGCAACGCATCCCACCAGGTGTCCACAGTTACATCACTGTCTAGCGAAAACAAGGTATATGCACCCAATGTATAACCAAGATCCCCGCAATGTGCGGGCTGCCACCTCTCAAGTACGAATCTCGGGTCGACACTCGATTCCTGGATTCCTCTCCATGTTCTTTCACTCAGCCCACACGTCAACCGTCACCCACCTCGTCAACTCAGCTACTACCCCTACCAACTTCCCAACACCAAAAGAAATTGCAGTCGCCTTGCCCGACCCGAGCGATCCAGCGTACGTAACAAACCTGACCGAATCATAGAGCGCTTGGCACTACTATCAACCTGGGCGAATCTCGCCATTGCCCTTCACATTTTTGCCGAATGATAAACGCCAATTCGCGATTTCCCCATAGTGTGGACACTGGGTCATACGACTCTCCCTGGGAATAAGGCGGCCCACGCCTCTGCCCGCGTGTCATACCCCGGGCACCCTCGGAAGCTGACGATCCAAGTGTTTTTCCGCGCCATAACCCTCCGCTATGCTTACATCCCAGCCATCTACGCCGACAACCACAGAACTTCTCTCCACCCCATCCGAACGTTGCCTAGACCGAAGACTTCATCTTACGGCGGCTGCACATCAACACCTTTCCCCATAGCACATGCTTTCGTGCTATTTATCCCGCACAGTACTCTCGAAGACGCAAACTGCCAATCCCATTCAACCTTATACTGCCTGGTTTGGGAGTGCCACCTAACCCAAACTCTCCTCCCCCTTACCAACCCACCCCCTGAGCAGTAGGAGGCCCAGCTGGCTAGCGGTCACCTAGGTGACCAGCCCTAGCTGATATCCCGAGCGCAACTGGCCGCACGTGCCCGGGGCCTTCTGGACTGAGGATGCCCCCCGCAGCAGAGAAACAGTTCAACTAACTCCGTTTCAGCTCACGAAGGCTTTTTAACCACCACTGAGCTATCTGAAATGATAATAAAATTTTGTTTGGCGAAGGAACTTGTAGTATTAGGGCAAACGCTGTGACCTAGAGCCTGATTTGAATATTTAGTACTCTGCGGTACGAACAAGCTTGTCACATTTTAAAAAAGTTTCCAAGCAATTTCTCCGCATTCCTAGGCATGGACTTCTTAAAACTTCGCGAAACCGATCGAAGCTCCAAGATAAGAGTCTCGATTACATCGCGTTACCCGGTGGTGTCGACATGCGAACAAAGTGGCGACATATTTTGGCGTCCTCCTGTTTGCGCAGTACGGTTTTTTCGATGACCAAACAACAGTAGTAGTGGCCATACTACCTGCTCTGAGTGCTGTGGCACCCCACACAGAGGAGGGTGTGGCACTGACGAGTGCGGCGCCGTCGCGTGAAACTAAAGTGTAACAGCCTTCCCATATCCGGCTCTGCAAGTTGACGTTGGCTTTCGGCAAAAAAGACTGCCCACATCAGCTGTCACCCAACACTCTGAAAAGCTTGTTGATTTTGAAGATCGCAGTCGGCGTTCGAACCTTGTGGTGTTTGGCATATCTGAAGTTGAGAATGAAACCGACGCTGATCTTCATACTCGAGTAATCAGCGAAGTATTTGATAAAAAGTTGGGCGTGAAATGTACCTCCACTGGCAGAATTCACAGACTTGGAAAAAAGGGTGTAAATCGTCCAGAGGGTTTTAGTCGTCCGTTAATTTTGTACTTGCAAGACTTTAACGAAAAAATGAATATCCTCAAATACGCAAAGAAATTGAAAGGGACCAAGATATTTATAGAAAATGACTACTCTCGGCAAACTCTCCGTAAAAGGAAGTTGCTCAGGGAAAGTGACAAGCCAGATAAAGACTGCGTCAACGACGTGTACCTTCTCAACGATAGGCTTCACATTGACAATGACGTGTACATTTAGGATGATGTGAAAAACTCGCGTGTCAAACTTTATTCCTCTGTTCGCCCCGAAGTTTGTACATGACAGTCTACTGCCATCCCCCCGAATAATTTTTGTCTCTTGAACATCAATGCAAGAAGCATTGTAAATAAAGCTAATGAACTCGAATCTGTCCTGTTAACCCATGATCCTGACGTGACCGTAATATGGGACACTTGGCTTCATGATGGAATACTTGATTCCGATATTGTTCCCTCTTCCCACCACATTCATAGGCGTGACAGGCCTTCGCACGGCGGAAGCGTCGCCGTTGTTGTTAGGCGTAACGTAAAGGCTGATCCGTTAGATCAGATTTACGGCCATGAAAGTTTATGCCTGCGTATAAACTGTAATGGCAAGTCATTTATTTAAAAATTGTGGTTTACAGGTTGCCTTGTGCCGATTCCTCCTTGTTGACTAAACTATATGATCATGTAATAAGATTCTCCAAAAGTAGCATTAATATAGCTAGAGATTTCAACCTTCCAAACTTTATCTGGCCCTCTTTTTCTTCCCCCTCTTCCGATGATCACTTGGTTTTCGACATTATGCTTGCAAGCAATCTTAATCAAGCCGTAAATATCCCTACGCGAGTACAAGGAAATTCTTCTTCAATTCTAGACCTTGTGTTTTACAGTGCCCCTTTGTCTGAAACAGAAGTTGCAGTGGTAGACGGTTTGTCTGATCAAAAAATTGTAATTTTTACATGTCGACTGGGTGGACGGTTAGCGCATGATTCCGACAAAAAAACAGTAAAAGACTTCAGTAGGTCTAATGACGAAAGTGTTTTCGATTATTTAGACTTTGAACTCGACAACTTTGCCGATTTACGATGTCAACTTACTATGGGACAAGTTTCAAGTAATTTGCCATTTCTGCATCGATAACTTTATTCCCGTGAAAACCAAAAAGGTGCACTGCTCAAACCTGTGGATCAGTCGCGATATCATTTAATTAGTACTTCAAGATCAAAAGGTAGAAAAAACGAAAGGTAAACAATTCGTTATCCAGAACCCTACGCTAAACACTAGTGGATAAAATTCGTGCGAGTAAGTAATTTTTCTATTCCACCACCTTGCCTAATTTTATTATAACTAATCCTTCAAAATTTTGGCATCACCTAAATGCGAGATGACATGACGACATTAATAGCATAAAAATAGGAAATCAAACTATAACCGATAAAAAGGTGATTCAGACGGAATTTGAATGTTTCTTTCAATCCGTTTATTCTGATTCAGTGCCTTGTCATGACATTGGAGAGATACGTAATGCAACCGGACTGAACTCTGACTTTATCAACTATGAAGGAATCGTTGCAATGTTACTTAATCTTAAATTGAAATCATCTGTAGGCCCTGATAAGATTCCAAACATGTTTCTCTATCGGTATGCCGAATCGATAGCTAAATTTCTAGTTGTTATATTCCGTCTATCCTTTTCTGAAGGTGTTGTGCCCGCCAAGTGGCGTATTGCACGTACAGTTCCTGTCTTTAAAGCTGACGATCCAGCCATGGTTACTAACTATCGCCCAATTTCGCTTCTCAATTCATGCAGCAAACTCATGGAGCATATTATTTCCTACTATTTGGTCGACATCTTAAATTCCCGGAATATTTTAACACCCTTCAAGCACGGTTTCCGTAAGGGCCTACATACTACCACGCAACTCGTTTCTTTTGTGCACACTAATACTCGTAATGTTCCGCATCTTCTAATAAAGTGGATTGCCTCATATCTTGAACATAGAAAACAATTTGTTGATGTCGGTGGTCACGTTTCAGATCTTGGATCAGTTAACTCCGGGGTGCCCCAGGGAAGTGTCTTGGGGCCTTTATTATTTCTGGTGTTTATAAATGACAACCTCTTGCGTACACGAAAGTGTTGGTATTCGTTTATTTGCGGACGATTGTCTTTTGTACAGAGCTGTTGAATCAACTAATGATCAAATTACCCTCAACGACAGCCTGAATTCAATATTTAATTGGTGCGACATTTGGGGAATGAAGCTTAACCAAACCAAAACAGTGTACATGCGCATAACTAATAAAAAATGTCTTCTTATGTTCAATTACTCTTTAAAGGGAGTCGAAATTTCTCACACCAATAGCTTTAAATATCTCGGATAATGTTTACAAATAATCTAACCCTGTCAATGCATATCGACAAAATCTGTGCATCAACACGGCGTAAGCTCGGCTCTTACCACACAAACTGAAAAAGTCCCCCTCCCATGTTAAACTTCTTGTATATAACACGCTAATCAGGCATCGTTTTGAATACGCGTGTATAGTTTGGGACCCGTACACTAATAACTACATTAACAAACTTGAACGAATTCAGAGGCTGTCTGTACGGTTCATACATAATCGTTACCGCCTACATAACTCGCCTACCACATTAATACAAACAAACAACATCATGACGTTACAGAGCCGCCGAAAAATAACAAGACTAAAATTTCTTTATCAGCTTTGGAACCGTAAACTTGCACTCGACCCCGCTCCTTATCTAAACCTTTTGCCCCACAGACCCACCAGGAACTTTCACCCCCTTAAATTTAACTCGATTTTTGCACGCACAAATAAATTCAAAAATTCCTTTTTCCTGCGCACCATAAGTGATTGGAATGCCTTGCCAGCCGAAACCTTCATATCAAATGATGTTCCTCAGTTGTTAAACCAGCTAGTAGAATAAAATGTAACGGTGCCATTATCCTGTGATTGGTTTTCCATATCTAGTTGTGTAAAATCTGAGCTACGCTACTGTGCATGATCATTGCTGCCTTGCTTCGCGTTTTTTTTTCTACCTTGGTCCCTACCGTCTTATGTACCTTATGTCTGAAATATGCACTGATTAGCCCTCTCTTGTTCTATGGTGTTTTCTTCGATTGTTCTTTGCTTATTTCTTCGTGCTTGCAATTTATATTTCTTTTTCCTTCCTCTTTCTTTATCATGTTTAAAACTGGTTTTCATCATTGATGTATAAGCAAACCACTCCTGCTTGGGCCGTCCAAGGCCTGCAGTACTGTAAAAATAAATAAATAAAAATAAAAATAAATAATCTGTCTCGATTCACCCTGGCGCCCAAACCTTCTGCACTGGAGGTTTCGCTGGCGACTTCGCAACAATAACGCGGCTGCTATGTAGCCGCATGTCACCCTGCAGAAACTCAGAATTGACGCCAGGGCGTACCCGGGTTCACATCCCACAAGGCGCGTAGACGCAAAGGGACGCGTCATGCTGGTAGATGCCAAGGAGGTTGTATAACTTCCTTGATGCATGCTCACTCTCAATGCCAATGCATACCCGCTTTCCCAGCTCAGTACGTCTGGCTAGGATGCAACCGTTTAAATTTAAACCAAAATAAAATAAGATTGGGGGGCATACAGAGTTTACAGACAGCACCGGCGCTTGCCCCTCAGTTGTATCGGATATTTTTAGCTTTTCAGTAAAACTTCAAAATTGCCCAACGTCACATGTACAGCAATGTAGAAACGTCCAGCGCTCGGGGTTGAAACGACTGTGCCCAGAAAGGTTACTTGGCAGCGGATAAACTACCGATTCTTGCGCATCGTTTCGTAAGTTTGTCGGGGGAAGGGTGCAGCCTACAATGTGATGTTTGCTTTATTCATAAGAGGTACACCCGGCGTCAACATAAGCCGGGGCACTCGAGCGCGTGGCAAAATGCATCGCCGCGACATCTGTCGTTGCACGTGTCGACACACGATGTGCGCGTGCGCGTCCAACCACGCTCGCTTGCCTGTCTTTTCATTCTCTTCAAACGGCAACGCTTGTCACATTCAGCACTTGGCGCCAGGTGCCACTTTCTTTAGGCAACCCCTCTAGCTCGCACGCGCTTCAGCGGCCGAGGGCGAGGGTGAAGATGCGTTGCTCGCTCTGCGCTGCGCTGACAAAAGGATACATGAAAACGGGACTGCTATCTTAGTTTTTAATACTGCATACTTTTTTACAGGAAAGCTGTCTACGGCTAGGATGCAGCAGATCGTCTCCGGTAACAGAGCAACGTAGACAAGAACGTACACAAGATGTACACAAAAACTGCGTCTTAGGCCGGGTTCAGAGTGTTGTCGCAATTGTCGTTATATGTCTTTAAGTGATGACGTCATTTGACGTCTCAGCCAACCGAACTCTGTTAAACGCTGTTTTCTTACGTCCATAGCGCATTTACGCATACGGATGTTACGTTTACGTCCATACGGCTGTTATGTATTTAGTCTGAACATAGCATTAAGCTACCGCACATGATTGTCGCGTGAACGCGCCCCTCACGTTTTCTCCAAGCGTCGAGCGCCTCGTGCGGGCACAGCCTACTGCCGCTTCCCTTCCCCTACCGCACACTTTCAGAGAGCGCTGGCTCGCGCCACCACGGCGAACCTACTCCCCTCCCAATTTCGCGACAGTCTCTCCCTTTGCTTTCCTTCAGTCGTCGCTCTTCCCATCGGTCGCTCGGTCACGACGACGCCGACGCGGCTGAGACCAGAGAAGGGCGCCAGAGCGCTGTTCCCTAAAATGTCTTCCCAGCAATTCATTTCTGTAAGGAGGTGAAGCAGACATTAAGGGGAATATTGTAATCTTGATCTTTGTAAGATGGCTTTCCCACATCGACTGTTGAAAAGTGAATCAAGTCAATCTTCGGAGGGAATACCATCACAGTCAGTGGCTCTAACACTTGTTGCATTGAAACTATACCGAAACAAATTATATGACAATTAGCCACTAAGACGAATGTAACACAAAGCCGGGTGTTATATTTTTCAAAATTGCATGGTTCAGAGTGACATTGTAAATATTGTGTAATTCTCGTCCTCTGCCAGTACATACGGGATTCTACGAGAGGTAAACGGACAGCCCCATGTTTGTCCACCGGAAGAAAACTTTAGTTAATCAAACTTCATTCAGTCATTTATCCAGGAACTATGCTGAATCGCAAATTAACAAACAAACGTGTTTTGCTTCCGTGCACCCCTTGAACCCAGTCAAAGCTCACGTTGAGGCTCGCACTGCAGCTTTGGTGGTCATCCTTTTTCACAGAGTGAAAGGGCAATGAACTTTTTGTTAATTTTTTGTCAAACCCAGGACCACGCCGAACTCTACTCCTGTTTCCCTTTCTTTAATTGTTTCAGAAAGTATGCAAAGTGAAGTCTCATCACACCTTCATAAAATAGATTGTTTCTATCTCAGTTCGTATTCTGTTTGTGTGCTCTTTCTTAGTTAACAACCAATTGTATGTTTACGAAAAAAATATTAAAACTCGTTCCACCGATTGTGATAGATATCTACTGAAACAGCGTGGAGCCGCAGTTACGACCGTTTTCTCCAATACATGGCAATCACTCTCCGTAGATTTTGTTATAATGACAACAAACTATATCTCCAACGTTTACAACTTCACTACATAATTACGACAAGTAAACGAAACTCGGCAAAGCGGTATGATCGTCGTGTCAGCATAGTTTCATAGAACGTGTTTTTGGATACATTTAATAACACCTGAGTTAAAGCCGTTTTCTTTAATCCAACTACCTCCGTAGATTTCCATGCTTCGCTGCACAACAGGCAGTGTCGGAAGGCCAGCTTACAAAGACCAAGCTTCCGCCGATCTTCATAAAGTCGTCTTTACCTGTAAACCGGAAGTTGTAAAGCCCGGCATCCACCAGCTGCTGGTTCGTTGTGCGAACTCGAGCGTGGCGGGCCCCCTCCCATGCTGAAGGTATCCTTGAACGTCGGTGTTGAGGTCGTTGTTTTATATGTGCGGAATCATGGCGTCAATAATTGTAATCGGCCGTCTTCCGTGGACAAGCTCGAACAGTGTCATATGCGTATTTCTTGAATAGCCGTGTTGTACGCAAACGTGACATATGGGAGCACTTTTTCCCAGTCCTTATGTTCAACATCGACTAACATGGACAGCATATCCGCAATCGACTTGTTCAAACGTTCCGTTAGTCCGTTCGTTTTCGGGCGGTAGGGGGTCGTTCTTCGGTGATCCGAGTTATAGTAGGGTAATATTCGTTGCATTAGCTCGGCAGTAAAGGCCGTTCCGCGGTCCGTGATTAAAACTTCAGGGGCTCCATGTCACAGGATAACATGACTTACACAGAACTTTGCGACTTCTTGGGCAGTCCGCCTCGGAAGAGCAGCGGTATCTGCGTAGCGCGTCGTGTAGTCTGTCGCTACGACAATCCACTTGTTCTCGGATCGTGACGTAGGAAACGGGCCCAAAAGGTCCGTTCCAATCTGCTGAAGGGCCTCAATGGGACGGGGATCGGCGGAAGAAGTCCGGCGGGACTCGTCGGTGGCGTTTTTCGTCGCTGGCAGTCACGGCAGCTCTGAACATAGTGAGTGACGTCGGATGTAAGGCGGGGCCAGCAGTACTTCGCCTTGAGTTTTCCAATCGTGTGAGCTCTGCCGAGATGTCCGAAAGACGGGTCGTCACGGCACGCTTCCAAAATTTCGTCACGTAGATCTGCCCGGATGACAAGAAGGTAATTCGTTCTCGTTCCGGGCCGGAACTTTGTCTTCACGAGGACGGAGTTTTTGCGGCTGAAAGCTGGTAAGTTTCGTTAGGAGGCCCTTGACATGACCACATTGCGTCGTTCTAGGTAGTCGATCATGACGCCTAACTCGGGGTAGGCATGCTGTGGGGTGGCTAGATCGCTCTCTGTCACGACTCCGAGAAACGCGCTGTCGGCATCGGAGTCTTAAGGTGGTGGATCGACGGAGCCACGGGACAGACAGTCGGCGTCGGAGTGTTTCCTGCCGGATTTATAGACATTCTAACGTCAAATTCCTGTAGGCGCATGCTCCATCGCCCAAGACGACCAGAGGGGTCCTTCAAATCGGCGAGCCAACACTCCACATAGTGGTCTGTCACAACCTTGAACGATCTACCACACACATATGGGCGAAACTTAGAAATGGCCCATATGATAGCCAGGCACTCTTTCTCGGAGGCAGAGTAGTTTTAGATGCAAAGCATCTCTTAGTCGACCCTCCATCGTCCGGCGTCCGCACCTCTCCTCCTCTCCACAACAGCTGTGGTAACGCCGCTCTCTCTCCCCTCCTCCTCTCCACAACACCTGTGAGCTCGCGCGCCGTGGTCCTCCACTCCACGCCACCTGTGCGCTACGCGCGCTGCTACTCTTCTCCCCTCTCCCCACCAGCTGTCCAATCACGCGCATGCGCGCTCCTCCTTCTCTCCACTCCCTCTGCCCTGCAAATAAACCCAGTCCGTGCTCTGCTCAGTTGCTGCTTCGGTATTGCGCTGCCCGATGACTGGAAATGGACGCCAACGATTCCCTCAGCGAACTTGCTGGCAAACCTTCAACTACCACCAGCCAATACACTGTCACAACCGCGAGCACCTCCGAAGACAAGCCTGAACAGAGGAGAGCTCGCGACACCGAACGTAAACGGCAGCTTCGAGCAGCGGATTCCTCGATTCGAGAACGAGAAGCCGCAAAACGTTCCCCACTACTCTATAAATAAAGAATACATTTAATACGCTACTACACGTGTCTTTACTCTAATAACCAATTACCGTAATTACCTGATTCTAACGCGCCCCCGATTCTAACGCGCACCCGATTTTTCAGGCAAAAAACCGAAAAAACTTGTACCTCCGTTTGTGACGCGCATGGAACTTTGTGACCAAGAAAAATGAATGAGAGAGAAACGGACGATTTATTTCCGGAAGTAATCTCACTTATCTCACTCCTCGTCGCTCTCCGCTGACCACATCTCGTCCTCGGTGCCGTCAAGCGCGTTCGCGATGCCACACTTCTGAACGAACGTACAACCATGTCCGATGGGAACGTGGCCCACGTTTCGCATGCCCTTTCCTCGAGCTTCTCCAGAGGCTTACGCTTCAGCCAACCACTCGTTGTGAACGCTCGTAAGCCGCAGAAGCGGCGCACCTTCGTTGCCGCTGCTGCCATTGCTGTTATCAAGCACGCAGGTGGAATAATTTGCCGATTTGTGTGAACGCCGAAGGAAAAGCCTAGGCGCCTACATCCGAAAAATCGTTGCTAAAAGCTTTGGCGCCATCTTGAGACGGCGATGGCGATGGGTGGAACGAAATTTCAGCTGTTTCGGCAGTTTCGGTTTCGCATACGATTCTAACGCGCATGCGATTTTTCGGCTTATTTTTGCGGAAAAAAGGTGCGCGTTAGAATTGGGTAAGTACGGTAACACGCTACTACTCCACGGCTTTGCATCCCCTCAGGGTTCCCACGTTGGAAGATGGTGTTATTTTTTTCTCCTCCTTCGAAAGTCCACGGCTGGCATAGGCGATTACCTTTTCGCCACCGCTTTGCTTTAGGACGAGGACGCGACCCAAATCTGTATCACAGGCGTCTGTGTGCGTTTCCGTTTAGGCGTTTTCGTCGAAATGAGTGAGCACGGGCGGGCTTTGCAGGTGTTGTTGCAGCTCGCAAAATGCTTCCTCGTGGGCATTTTCCCTGATTGAAGGGGTGCTATCTTTCGTCAAGCGTGTGAGTGGCTCTGGAATGCCTGCGAAGTTTGCAACGAAGTGCTGGTAGTATACGTACAGTCCTAGAAATCTTCGAACGCCCTTCTTGTCTTTCGGTCTTGGAAGTTCGCTACGGCTGAAGTTTTCGCAGGGTCAGGCAGGACTCCTGCGCCGTTGACGACGTGGTCCAAAAACTTCACTTCCTTGTACGCGAAGCGGTACTTTTCAAGCTTCAGCGTCAACTCCGACGTCCGGATGGCCTCGAGTACAGACTCCAACCTTGCAAGGTGTTCATCAAAAGTCCGGACGAATTCTACAACGTCGTCGAAGTATACGAGGCAGGTGTGCCACTTCAGGCCAGCTATAGCACAGTGTCCATGACTCGTTGAAACGTTGCTCGTGCCGTGCACAGCCCAAGTCGCATCACCTTGAAATCGTTTAGGCCGTCCGGAGTTATGAATGGAGTCTTCTCTCGGTCTCTCTCGTCTACTTTAATTTGCCAATATCTTGTCTTCAAATCCATTGAAGAGAAGTACTTCGCGTGGCAGAGGTGGTCGAGGGCGTCGTCGATTCGCGGCAGGGGGTACACGTCCTTTTTGGTGATCTTGTTCAGTCACCGGAAGTCAACGCAGAACCTTAATGTGCAATCTTTTTTCTTCGCGAGTACGACCGGCGCAGCCCATGGGCTTTTTGCTTGCTGTATAATGTCGTCACTGAGCACGTCGTCAACTGGTGTCCGGATGGCTTGCCATTTGTGTGAAAACATGCGGTACGGTGCCTGTCGCGTAGGCCGGGTTCCATCTTCGGTTATAATTCGCTGCTTCGCCGGGGTGTCTGATGTAATTTTGAGTTCGAAGAAAAACGGTCGCTGTAGCGGCGCAGCAAATCCAATTATTTCTCCCGGTTTTGTTGCGTCAGCGGCGGATTCACGTCGAAAGGATGCGGTAGCTTCAAAGCAAAGTTGGCGACCGCGATCACTTGGCTTCCTTCTTGCGTTTCTTCGAGGAACGCAAATGTAGCGCCCATGTTTAGATGCTGGTAGTCCTCGGTGAATTAGTGACCAAAACATATAATTTTCATTGCCTAAAGCGCGCAATACCTCTTGCGACGGAGACACCGCAGTCGAGAAGCAAATTTTGGTCACTCTCTACGATATAGCGTCGATGTCAGGAGCAGCATCTACAGTATACGGTGATCATCAAGCTTGTGCGGGGGTCAGGGTGACGTGATCGTCGACGATCCTTACAGCAGCATGGTCTTCGGTGTTCTGCTACGGCATCATGGAGGAAAATGTTATCGACTTGGACTGCGGATAAATGATTGCGCCGTTGGCCGTCAAAAAGTCTATTCCAAAAATTACTTCTAGGGGTCTGTTAGGCAAAATGACGAACGGAGGAGGGTACTCGGTGCCATCTATGGTGACGCGCAATGTCCCAGTTCCACTTGGTTAACAAGATGGCTCCCAGCTGTGCGTATTTGTGGACCCTCCCATATGGTCGTAACTTCCTTCAGATTATACGCGAATGATTCGCTCATTACTGAGTAGTCGGCTACAGTGTCTATAAAGGCGACTACATCAAATCCGTCGATGGACACCTTGACGTCTGACGCCGCCTTCCTTGAGTTCCGGGTTTATCGGGGCATCGCATCTCCGCTTGTGCGTGTTGACGGTAGGGCACTGTGCGTCGTCGTTGTCATCTTCTCAGGGGCAGGCTCGGTCATGTCAGGTACGCGTCACGCATTGTGGCTATTGTCATTTTCGGGAGTCACGTCAGGGTTACGTCGGGTCTTCGGGATGAGGGATTGTCGTGAGTCAAAGTCTTCGGGGAATGGTAGCGTCGTTGGATGGTTTTTGTGCAACTTCCCCTCCAGAAGTGGCCGCCTTTAGTTTCCCCCGCGTAGGCTGGGGGACCTTCCACGTGCGATGTCAGCTCTGTTACGGCAGCCCGGAGACTGTTTCGGGTGCGGCCACAGCGAACAGTTGAAACGGGCTGGTACACGGCTGGTTTTGGACAGGTATTTTTCAATCTCAGCTGGGCGCTGGCCGGGCTGAGGGCGTGGTGCGTCGATGGAGAACCCTCACAAACTGAGCCTCTTCTAGGGGCAGCGACGGTAGATATGGTCGGCCTCTCCGCAGTGGTAAAACAGCAGACGATTATCGGTGGTTCGCTATACGTCCGTCTTCCTCGGCGTCTGGTTTTGAACAGGAGGTCGGGCGGGCGACAGTGGACGGCGGTACAGCGGGGCTTCGTGACGATGAATTAGAGCTGGCCGGGGTCGACGAACAGCTTCGGAATGGGTCATAGCTTGTCGCTCACGCGATGCTTCCGACGGTGTAGAAGTTCCTAGGGCATATTGAACTTCTTCTCTGATACTGTCGTTCAGGGAGGTGACTTGGGGCAGCGGCGTCGCGGGGAAAAGTTTTTGCAACTCCTCCCTGGCTACTGCACGGATGGCGCCGGGTAGTGCATGGGAGCTAATAGCCCCGACTCGATTCGCCTCCAAACCAGCGCATTAACAGGGCGGTTATACTGCCTCGTAATTTCGAGCGTCTTCTTCATCGCAGTGGCCTCAGACGCGAATTCAGACACGGTCATGGGGGGTGGTGAGCAAGGCACGCGAAGAGCTCGTGCTTTACCCCTCGCATAAGAAACCTTAGTTTCTTTTACTCCGTCACTTCTGGGTCCACACGGCGAAAAAGGTATTTTATCTCCTCGACGAAGATCATGACCCATTCGTTGTGGTGCTGCGTTCGAGTTTCAAGCAAAACCACCTTCGTTCTTTTCTCACCAGGTAGTAAAGATCTTAAAAACTCGTTTTTGGAATTGAGTCCAGTTGATCATAGAGCTATCATGGTTTTCGAACCAAGTTCGAGCTGAATCTTCCAAGTAAAAGAAAACATGCTGGAACGTTTCTTCGTCGTCCCACCTGTTGAAGATCCGTACCCGCTTTAGTTTCTCCAACCATTCTTCTGGGTCTTCAGCGGGGGCTCCCTTGAACGATGGCGGTTCCCGGGGCTGCTGGAGGTCGATTGGTGACTTTGCTTCTTCCACCATGGTGGTGGTTGCAGCGTTCCCTCTCTTGGGTCCGTCTGGCGGGAGACCAAACTCAGGCGGCAGAATTCGCAGTCGGCGGATGGCTCTACTGAAACTGGCTTGGCGGCTTCCAGAGGTCGTTGGGATCATAATGCGTGCGTACACCGCACCTCAACCAGACTTCACGTAGCCAGAGATGACACAGCTGCCTTGAACGAAACACAAGTTTATTGGAGCTAACGTGTGCTCTCCTAACAACTCAAATAATACAAGGGCGGCAAAACAGCAGTCAGCGAAGTGACGTGACAGAATTGAGTCGGCGAATCGGATGCCGCGGCGTCGACTCCGCGGCAATTTTTCTTCGGTGCGGGTGTTTCTGGAACCCTCGGATTACATTTAGAACAAAGAAGATTATTTTAGGCTGTTCACGTTAGTTCCCAATGCTCTCCCTATCAGAAGAGATAACAAATGCGGCATAGAAAAAAAAATAGAACACGTGCTTCCCTTGGCACACAGTGCCAAGGAAAGCGTGTATTCCAGTTCCAGTGAAACTGTCGTTCATTTCAAAGCGAACGTATCTTGTGCTTACATCTCACCCAAGCAGAAAACCATGCCGTTGCCCTCCAAGAAGTTGATACCATCCCTGTCACCCTACCAGAAAACAAATCATACGTCTGGCCAGCTTCTCGCACGTCACTTCTGGTGCCCCCATCTCACCGCGCAGATTATTGACATTCACTCCAAAATTCGCGATACATTTATCGATATGCTTCCTATTAATAGCCAAATAGAATTCTTCCTCTTAACAACCACTAGTGGCTCCATATTCAGTCGTCTTGACTATTCCCTCCCACAAACCGAAATGTTCTCTCAACTTTTCCAACCAGCTATCCGCAGTCACATCACTGTCTAGCGAAACCAGGTGTATGCAACCAATGTATTACCAAGATCCCCGCAAGCCACGGCTGCCACCTCTCGTCAAGTACGGATCTCGGGACGACACTCGATACTTGGATGCCTCCCCATATTCCTCTCATTCAGCCTACACGTCGGCCGGCAATGAACCCAAGAGGCGCCTTGTCAAATCACCTACCACCCCTTCCAATATACCAACAGCAAAAGAAATTGCAATCGCATTGGCCGGCCGCACCGATCCAGTTTACGGGACAATCCTGACCCAATCATAAACCGCTTGCCACCACTATCAAGCCACGTGAATCTCGGCCATTGCCCTTCCCATTTTTGCCGAACGATAAACGCCAATTCTCGATTTCACCATCGTGTGGACACTGGGTCATACGACTCTCCCTGGGAATGAGGCGGCCGATGCATCTGCCCACGAAGTCATACGATGGGCACCCTCGGAAGCTGACGACCCAAGTGTTTCTGCGCCCATAACCCTCCGCTATGCTTACATCCCAGCCTATCTACGCCGACAACCACAGAACTTCTCTCCACCCCATCCGAACGCTCCGTAGACTGAACAATTCATCTTACGGCTGCTGCAAATAAACACCTTTCCCCATTGCACACGCTTTCATGCTATTTATCCTGCACACTACTGTCGAACATGCAAACTGCCAATACCCTTCCACCCTATACTGCATGGTTCGGGAGTGCCACCTAACTCAGATTCTAGGGCCAGCTGGCTAGAGGTGACCTAGGTGACCAGTTTGAGCTGATACCCCGGGCGCACCTGGCCGCATGTGCCCGGGGCCCTCTGGACTGAGGATGTGCACCGCAAGAGAGAAACGGCTCAACTAACTTCGTTCCAGCCCACTAACCCATTTTCACAACCACTGAACTATCTGAAATGATATCACAATTTTTGCGGCGGAGTACACTTGTAGTATCAGGACAAATGCTCTGAAAACGCCCTGATGTGAATTTTGAGTACTCTGTGGTAGAAACATGCTTGTCGCGTTTTTAAACGATTTTTTTCTAAGCAATTTCTCCGCATTTCCAGGCATGGACTTAAAATTTTACGAAACCGATCGAAGCTCAAGTTAAGCGTCTCGATTACATCACGCGACCCGATGGTGTCGATATGCAAACAGAGTGGCGACATATTTTTGCGCCCTCCTTTGTGCGCAGTACTATTTTTCGAAAACCAAACCACAGTAGTAGTATACTACCTGCTCTAAGTGCTGTGGCAACCCACACAGGGAACCGGGTGTCACTGGTGAGTGCGTAGCCGTCGAGTGAATCTAAAGTGGAACAGCATTCACGTATGTAGTCCAAAGTTCGACGAGAACTCGTCTGGCGAGGAAATAACATTTCCGGGAACAAAGTGACACTCGCCAAAAAGTAAAAACTATTGTTTTACCTATTTTTTTTACTTTTTGGCGAGTTTCAGTTTGTTCGCGAAAAAAAAAACCATTCACATATCCGGCTCTGCAAGTAGACTTTGGCTGTGTGCAAAAAAAACATCTCCCCACATTAGCTCATAATCTGTCTAAACTCACACTCGCGCCCAGTCCTTCTGCCTCTTATTCAACCCAGGAAGTTTCGCTGGCGACTTAGCAGCGATAACGCTGCGGCTATGATGCCGCATGTCACCCTGCAGCAACTGGGCACGTGAGCCCACAGCGTACAAGGGCGCGTAGACGCAAAGGGGCGCGTCTAGCAGGGAGAGGCCAGGAGGTAGTATAACTTCCTTTGATGCATGCTGTTTCTCAATGCCAATCCATACCGGCTTTCCCAACTCAGTACGTCTGGCGTAAATGCAACCTTTTAAACCAAAATAAAATAAGATTGGGGGGCATATAGAGTTTACAGACGTCGCCGGCGCTGGCCCCTCAGTGTATCCGATATTTTTAGCTTTTCCATTAACACTCAAAAATAGCGCAACATCACTCGTACGACAATGTGCAAATGTCCAGCGCTCGGGATTAAAACGCCTCTGCCAAGAATAGTTACTCGGCAGCGGATAAACTACTGATAATTGCAGTATTTCCTTACGTTTGTCGGAGAAAGGGTGCAGCCCTAATATAAATACTTTGCTGTATTTATATAAGGTAGATCATACACAGTTCATGAGCGACGGTTAGTTAAAATAATGGAGTAAAAGTCAAAAGAAAACCCCAATAACTGTGTTGTACTCAACTGAGTATTAAAGTTAAGCAATTATAGTTTAAAACTATTAGTAAAACTTTTAGTATGGCATTTTATAAATTCAAAATTATTATACCTTTATTAAACGATGTGCCCTATTTAAAACTATGTGCGACGTTGTAAAAAAATCCTTTCTAACAGGGCAATATACATTTTTTTTGTTACTCTTAGGTGTTTAAAAATATTTGGCTCTTTCGCGTTTACATAGGGATTAACCTTTAATCTGTATTGTGCAACGTTAATTGTGCATCGTCCGGAAACACTGAGAAAAGCGCTTATACTGTAAAGTGGTATTAAAGGAGCCATGAGAGAGAGAAATGCAAGTTGGTTTTATTCGAAGGATTTCGGTGTTTTATAGTGCCCCCAGCGCTTGTCCGGATACAAACGGTGCTTGATTCACTGAGAAATTAAACAATTCAGGTTAAAATTTTGATTTTCCAGCTCAATCGTGCGTTTTCGTGGTCCCAAGTGACATCACGGGAACCGACCGCTCTGCAGCCTGGAGTACCTTCATTCACGCATCCGCCGTACAGGGTAGAGACACGTAACGCTGGCGCCGCCATGTTCGGTTGCTCGCTCGCCGCCCGAAGCAAGTCATTGTGTCAAAACCGCGCTAAAATTATCGCCGCAACGCGGTTTACTGAAGAAGTTTGAATCATATTGCCTGTTTCGCGTTGCTAGGTCTCGTGGGAAACGAAAAGAATAACGCGTTGAGCCCGTTGGCCCAATTGCGGCGGCACGGGCAAAGGTTGTCTCCACCCTGTAGCGGTGGTTGGTTTGTTCCCGCGTTTCTTTACGTTCCGTAACCTAGATGGCGCCACAATACCGTGGCAAGCGTTTGGTTTGTTTTTGCCCGCATTTAAAGCTGGCTTGTTTTTTGTTCTGGGAGAAATATTCGTTCCCTGAAACAGTGCTCGCTCGACAAATGGGGTCACGTAAGACACCGTTGCTTGCGTCAATCGGCCAGTGTCGTCTGAGACAACCCCAAGCCCCATAGTGCTGTGCAGCTAAACCAAAGCATTTTGTGCGCAGTACGAACAGCAGAACGCATCAGTACTTCTATGTTTACATGTGCTTTCGTAACTTCCACTGTTTGTCCCATCATTCCTATTGCTTTGTAAAGAATGTGCCCTAAATTTAAGCGCAAATCGCTCGTTCGTCTAGTTTGTAAGCTCTACCTAATTTGCGTCTGCTTCTGCCAGCCTCCGCCAATCGCAGACGCTTAGCCCATGTGACATCACAGGGTTCTGTTGGCGGGAAATGAGTTGGTGGGTCGCATGACCATTCCCGTTTTTCCTCATTATGTAGCTTATTTGAGCGAAGTTACGTTAAAAGTGGTGTCAGTATGATTCTAACGAGCCAATCTTTTGAATGAACCAAACTTGCGTTTTCTCTTCATGGCTCCTTTAAAGATATAATCGGTGCGCGTTTTCGCAGGTTGATGCTGTGTTCATTGCATTGTCGTCGTCCTTTGCTCTGTATAAAATGTGATCGCGAGCTCGTAAAAAAAATAACTAGTTCGGGTTATCTCACATCTGTCAATATAGGATAGGGACCATGTGATTCAACTGACCTATTGTGATGCAAAGAAAATACAAGGGACTGGAAAGAACGCATTAAGGACAAAAAAAACGGAACTGACGAAAATCGATCTGTTACAATTGTTGCTTCGAGCAGAGCGACTTCTCTCAACCAGTTTGGGTGACAAGCATTCCGATATGACGGAGCAGAGAAGCTAAACACCAAGGCTTTTGAGACGACATATCAGGCCATCATACTAAGGTTTTCTCTGTCGGGACAACGCGCCAGCTTCATGCGAATACGTGAACCACTGAGCGGGTCAGAATGTCGTGCCGAGCGTTCCGGCATAGCCGTTGCCGACTGTAGTGCTGTTTATCTTCTGTTGACAACACACATATTGAATCAACACGAAGACATGCTCAGCGTCACAAAAAGAAGAATGCGAACGAAGGGAATGGGCGGTTTAATGTGCTAGGTCTGCTTCCCTAATAATACACCAACTCGTCCAAAAATAGACGCTTTAGTAAAATATCCAAGAGATCTACTGCTAAGGGGCCGCCGCAAGCAGTCGCAATCCACGCCAGCTCCCATTTTAACTGCGCATTGGGCCTTACCATCGCCTCCCTGTTTCTTTTTCAGTGAATACTGCATCCGCCAAGTCCTTCGCTGCATGGGGAAGGTTCCTTTCGGTCTGTGAGTGCCCATCCGACTAATCAGTGGCGTTCTGCACACTGCACCGTGCCGCCGGTGTGCTAGCCCTAATGGCAACCGCCGCGCCGAACCTGCCAACCTCCGAGCATGCCTCTGCTCTTGCTGCCGCCAGCCACCGAACCGGTCTTCCTCTATAACCCAGACAGGGACATTCAGAGCATCAACTTCGACGAAAAGAGTGGTCGGACGATACACGCAAACGGCCCTTGGATGAACATTTTCCAAAATCGCACAAATAACAAAGCAGAGCCGAATGCCGCATCTGCAACGCCCGTCGCTTTCCACCCCCGTCAGGCCGAACGCCGGTTCTCCAACAACCCCTGCTGCAACCCCCGCCACCCCGTCGGTTCCGCGTCACCTGCGGCCATCTTGCCCGCACTCCGCCCACTCCGGGTTCGCAAGCCCGTCACCACAAGCCACACTGTGACCATATTGTGACTGCGCTCGTCAGGCCAAGCAAACTTCCTCCAGCACAGTTCTACGATTTTATAACACTGCAGATACCACCCGCGCCAAATCTTCTGTGGCCTCAACTGCGAGTGAAGATCACGCTCGTCTGCTCAGCACCGTCGATCAACCGACCCGTGCCACCGGCATTCTACAATTGTCGCCCTACCTAAAACTCCCCACCGGCACTGATCGCGGCGTTATACGCGGCCTCGAAGAAGGCGTTTCCAACGATGACAATAACACCACCTGGCAGCCAATGGACCTAGCATACTTCCACCCAGACCGCTTAGACGAACATCATCAGCACACCACATGTTCCAGGGACCCTAGGTGTCTTTTTGCGTCAAGGTTGGTGGTCTACTGTCCATGTGCCGCTCCTAAAGTGTAAAAGGGCAGCTTTGCCGCATTTACGTTGACGTGGCACACAGACCGGACATTAGTCCGCCAGCCGGACGAGCACAAATATGTCCCTTACGGCCCCCGACCCCTGCCTCAGAAGACAACTGCCAACCGAGCTGCAAGTTGTGCTCCCTTCCACATTATCACAGCGCCGCCACTTGCAACCAGATAAGCTGGTTGCAAGTGGCAGCACCTTTTCCCACGGACAGACATACAAACTTTCCCGCTGTCCCTACTCCTGTCGCCACTGCCCTCTCCCTACGTTCTTCCAGATCTGAACCGACACTCCGCCAAGCACAAGCTGGACTTCAAGGACAACACAATCGCTTGACGGAACGAGTTGACAAGCTTGAATGTCAAACGCACGACGCTTAATTCAGATAGCGGCTTAAAATGCACTACTGATAGAAAAGGTCAGCACAATGCCAATCTTCGAATCTCCCGAGTTATCAACCACCGCTGCCATCAACTAAGCCATTTGACCATTGCCAAACAATTATCGTCACTCTCAGATCGAGAAGACACATCGTACGTAAAGAAATAGAAGACCTACCCTCGATAAGACGCGGAAATGGCTGCACCTCCTGGTGTATTCGAAAATGAAAAATAATCCGCAGGGTATATAAATTCCTTTAATCATATTGTCACGTAGCCAGAGACGACATAGCTGGCTCGAAAAGACAAAATTACGCCCATCTTCCCGCGAGGGAACCCTGATGTGATGCGACGCATCGGGTGGTTTGATTGGCGTTTCCATTGGGTGATTCTCAAATCGGGTGAAACGTGTTGTGAACGCGTAGGATGCATTCCATCACAAGCAGGAGTTCTCATACGCGAGAATATGGGCGTAATTTCCATTCTTTTACTGAGAGAGAGAGACTACTTGCCGTTTTTCGAGCGAGAGCGAGCGCTTGACTGAACCGCCGCAGCGCGCTACCCGCTTTATATTCACAGCGGCTAAAAAAGAGGATACGAGCGGAGGAGGGTCGCGCATACGCGCGCTTGCGGCGCCGGAGCAGACGCGAGCGTAGCGAAGCGCACATGCGCAGCTGTTATGCTAATGAGACGGAGTGAGAGTGTTGCATGCAGCTGTCGGAGAGAAGAACGGGAGGAGAGTTGCACATGTGCAGTGAGCGTGCGGACGCCGCGATGACAACAACAACGCCGATGGAGGGACATGCCCAAGAGCAAGAGATGCGTCGCATCTAAAACAAGTTTATTGGAGGGAACGTGTTCTCCCCTAACAAATCAAAGAATACCCGGGCGGCTAAACAGCAGTCAACAAAGTGCGTGCGCAGACTGTAGCCGGCGAATCGAATGCCGCGGCGTTGGCTCTGCAGGAAATTTCTTTGATCACCAGTGTTTGTGGAACTGTCGGATTATGTCCAGAATGAAGATTATTCTAAGCTTTTCACGTTAGGTCGGAATGCTCTGCCCATCAGAAGAGATAACACATGCGGCATAGAAAGAATGAATAGAATACGCGCTTGCCTTGGCACACAGATAACACAGACCGGAGCAGCAGGGCGGTAAAAGCAAAACATAAATAAACAAACCCAATGCATGGTTCGCGGCAATGCCCACTTCTAAGACGACTGCATCAACCCGATGCCAAAATAAGCGACAGTCCAAACAAATAAAAAAATCAAAGTCCGTCATGGTGCGTAGAAAGGCTTCAAGCGAACTACGCGAACGAGTTCGGGTCGCGTGCGTCGTCATGAGGTGCCGGAATCACCATCAGGTATCACTTCGTAGGTAACTTGGCCAACACATTGTAGCATCTGGTCGGGTACTAAACTCCACGGTAAAGGCTTATAAATGAGTCTGCGTCGTCAGATGGCAGTCCAAACCCACACACGATCCCCTGGGTGGCAATCGGCGTGTAGGCATCGGAGGTTGTAAAGCCCGGCGTCCATCTGCTGCTGGTCCGTTGTGCGAACTCGAGCGAGCTGGCGGGCCTCCTGCCATACTGAAAGTATCCTTGAACGTCGAAGTTGAGGTCGTCGTTTTATACATGCGGAATCATGGCGTCAAGAATCGTAGTCGGGCGTCTTCCGTCGACAAGCTGGGACGATATCATCTGCGTAGTTTCTTGGATACCCGTGTTGTATGCAAACGTGACATGTTGGAGCACTTTGCCCTAGTTCTTATGTTCAACATCGACTAACATGGACAGTATATCCGCAATCATCTCGTTCAAACGTTCCGTTAGTCAGTTCGTTTCGGGTTGGTGGGGCAAAAAAGTTCGTTCGTTCGGCGACCCGTTTTACTGTAGCGTAAAATTCGTTGCATTTGCTCAGAAGTAAAAGCCGTTCCGCGGTCCGTGAATAACTACTTCAGGGGCTCCATGTCGCAGCACATCTTGACCTATGAAGAACTTTGCGACTTCTTGGGCAGTCCGCCTCGTAAGCGCAGCGGTCTCTGTGTAGCCCGTCATGTAGTCTGTCGCTAGGACAATCAACTTGCTCTCTGATCCTGACGTAGGGAATGGGCGCATAAGGTCCATTCCAATCTTCTGAAGGGACTCGATGGCACGGCGATCGGCTGCAGAAGTCCGGCGGGTCTCGTCGGCGGTGTTTTTTTGTCGCTGGCAGTCACGGCAGCTCCGGACGTAATGGGTGACGTAATGCAAGGCGTGGCCAGTAGTACCTTGCCTTGATTTTTCCAATCGTGCGAGCTGTGCCGAGATGTCCGGTAGACGGGTCATCGTGGCACGCTTCCAAAATTTTGTTACGAAGATCTGTTGGGATGACAAGAAGGTAATTCGTTCTCGTTCCGGGACTGAAATTTGTCTTCTCGATGACAGAGTTTTTGAGGCTGAATGCTGGTAAGTTTCATTTGAAGGCCCTAGGCAGGGCAACATCACGACCTTCCAGGTAGTCGATCATGACGCTTAACTCGGGGTCGGTACGCTGTAGGGCGGCTAGATCGCTCACTGTCACGACTCCGCAGAACGCGCTGTCGGAATAGGAGTCTTGAGGTGGTGGATCGACGGGGGCGCGGGATATACAGTCGGCGTCGTGGGAGTGTTTTCTGTCGGATTTATAGGCAATTTAACGTAGAATTCCTGTAGGGGCAAGCCCCATCGTCCAAGACGGCCAGAGGGTCCTTCAAATCGGCGAACCAACACAGCGCATGGTTGTCTGTCACTACCTTGAACGCTCTACCATACACGTATTGGCAAACTTTAGAAATGGTTCGTATGATAGCCAGGCACTCTTTCTAGGAGGCACAATATTGATTTGATTGTAGGGTTTAACGCGCCGACGCAACGCAGGCGATGAGGCGCGCCGTAGTGGAGGCTCCGGAATAATTTTGACCACCTGGGGATCTTTAACGAGCGCCGAAATCTCGTACACACGGGCGTTTTTGCTTTTCGCCTCCATCAGAAAAGCGGCCGCCGCGGCCGGGAATCGAACCGCGACCTCGTGCTCAGCAGCGCAACGACCTAGCCACTGAGCCAAAACGTGGGATTTGCATTGCTCAAAGCGCGCAATGCCTCTTGCGACTGATGGTATGATGTACCGCGGTTCGAGAAGCACATTTTGGTGACTCTCTACAATAGCGTCCATGTCAGTGATCAGCATCTTCACAGTATACGATGATCATCAAGCATGCGTGGGGGTGGCAAGGTGACCTGATCGTCGGCGATCCTAACAGGAGCACGATCTTCGGATTTCCGCTGCGGCGTTAGGAGGAGGAAAATGTTATCGACTTGGTCTGCAGATCAATTATTGCGCCGTTGGTCGTCAAAAGTCCACTCTTAAAATTACATCGCGGGACCAGTTAGGCAAAATGATGAAGCCGAAGCATGGTACGCTGGTACCATCTATGGTGACGCGCGATGTGCACGTTTCACTTGGTGTTATGATATGGCTCCCTGCTATGGCCGCCTATAGTTTCGCCCGTGTGGGCTGGGGACATTCTACGTGAGAAGTCAGCACTGCTACGGCTGGCCGGCGACTGGTACGGGTGGGGGGACGGCGAACGGTTAAAACAGGCTGGCCCCACAACTGGTGTTGGACAGGTATTTTTTGATCTCAGCTGGGCGCTGGCCCGGTCGAGGGCGTGTTGCGTCGATGGAGAACCCTCGCAAACTGAGCCTCTTCTAGGGGCAGCGATGGTAGATATGGTCGGCCTCTCCGCACTGGTAAAACAGCGGACGATTATCGGTGGTGTTCGTCTATACGT